>CAWUPM010000818.1:600000-986165 GCA_963924295.1 Dioctria rufipes
TAAACGTCTAATAGACTCTAACACTAAGCTCTATATTAATGCCCCAAAGATATACAATAACACTCCAACCCCACTACATTTCGCTATTGAGAACGAATTCGGGGCAATATTAAAAAAATTCCCTGGATTGCTGGAGCAACCCAATTTCAATCATCCAGTAAAACACTCCGTGGTACACCACATATACACGGAGGGTCAGCTACCATTCTCTAAACCGCGAAGACTAGACGCCAAGAGATATAAAGCAGCAAAATTAGAGTTCCAACACATGATCGATCTGGGCATATGTAGAGTATCTGCATCACCTGTAGCTTCACCCCTACACATGGTGGAAAAAAAAGATAGCGAAGACTGGAGACCATGTGGGGACTACAGGCGACTTAACGCTGTCACAGTAGCCGATAGATACCCCATTCCCCATATTCAGAGTTTCTCAATAAGACTTCGAAATTGCAAAGTCTTCTCCAAGATCGATTTATACAGAGCTTACCACCAAATACCTGTCGCGACCGAAGACATATATAAGACTGCAATAACGACACCTTTCGGGTTATTTGAATTTGTCAGAATGCCTTTCGGTCTAAGAAATGCTGGACAAACTTTCCAGAGATTCGTGAACGAAATTGTGACCGGCCTAGACAACGTCTTCGTCTACATAGACGACATACTAGTGGCTAGTCAAAATCACGAAGAGCACCACCAACATCTGCATGAACTATTCAAACGATTATCCGACTACGGCCTAACAATAAAACCGTCTAAATGCGTCCTAGGAGTATCAACTCTTAACTTTCTCAGTCACACCATCACTCCAGACGGAATCCTTCCATCAAACGATAGAATAAAAGCTATAACCAAACTGGTTGCTCCCACTTCTATACGGCAAATCCAGCAATTTGTAGGTATGGTAAATTATTACCACAGATTCATACCACGCTTAGCCGAATTGCTCGCGCCAATACACTCGCACTTAGCAAACCTACAGAAACAACAGGGAAGAACAAAATCGTTTACCTGGCCAAACGAATGTGCGGAAGCATTTGACAGGGTAAAAACCGCCCTGGCCAACGCTACATTACTGGTCCATCCCCTAGAGTCAGCTGATTTGAGCATTTCAACTGACGCTTCCAATACAGCGGTCGGAGCTGTCCTGGAACAATTCCATAATGGTCTCTGGGAACCTATAGGTTTCTTCTCCAAGAAATTATCGACGGCTGAAGCCAAGTATTCTACATTTGATAGGGAATTACTCGCAATTTACCTAGGAATAAAACATTTCCGACATTTTGTCGAAGGTAGAGATGTTACAATATTCACAGACCACAAACCCCTGATGAACGCTTTGACGTCAAAAACGGAACGCAGCCCGCGACAAAGTCGACACTTAGATTTAATAGCTCAATACACAAACACTATAAACCACATTTCTGGCAAAGACAATATCGTCGCTGACAATTTGTCTCGCCTAATCACGGATAACTGTCCATCCATCGATGCAACAACCGTTGTTGTCGAATCACTTGTAAGCCATCAGAAACGAAGCGAAGAACTCAAGACCCTAATCGAAAATCGCCAGAAGAGATCAAACATTCAATTAAAGCTCATCAAAATGCCCGACACAAAAGATCGTCTGTGGTGCGAAACAAGCACTGGTCAGAACCGTCCTTTTGTACCAGACCAACTACGTCGACCAATTTTCGATTCGCTACACAAGCTGTCGCACCCGGGAATTCGAGCAACTCGTAAATTAGTCACATCCAAGTACTTCTGGCCGAAGATGAACACGGACTGTAACAAATGGTCCAAGACATGTATACCTTGTCAGAAATCAAAGATTCATAAGCACACGAATTCCAAATTTGGGCGTTTCACTCTCCCTTCGTATCGTTTCGAACATATACACATCGACATCGTCGGGCCTTTACCGATCTCTAACGGATATTCATATATCCTAACGGCAGTCGACCGATTCACACGATGGCCAGAAGCGTATCCATTAAAGGATATTTCGACTAAGACAGTAGCCGAAACATTCGTCCAACAATATATCTGTCGATTTGGTGTCCCTGACCGAATCACTACGGATCGTGGCACTCAGTTTGAAGCAAAACTTTTCGCAGAGCTTTCAAAACTACTGGGTTGCAACCGTATCCGGACAACCGCGTATCACCCTCAAGCGAATGGTATGGTAGAACGGCTACACCGCCAGATAAAAAGTACGCTTATAGCTCGAGGAAATGCCACCAATTGGAGCGACGAACTTCCACTCGTCCTACTCGGACTACGCATCACAATAAAGGAAGACCTCAAATGCAGCCCGGCAGATCTCGTCTACGGACAAAGCCTAAGGATCCCTGGCGAACTAATTAACCCACAAAAGTCAACCGAACAGCTCGAACCGTCGAACTTCGTTAACAAACTCAGAGAAAACATGCGTAAATTGACACCTATGGACACACAAATAACTAGACAAACAAATATATACGTCCCTAAAGAATTAAACGATAGCGACTTTGTATTCATCAGAGTAGACAAAGTAAGAACCGGATTTACACCACCATATGAGGGACCATTCAAGATCACACGACGTTTTCGGAAGCATTTTGTGATAAACGTAAACGGCAAAAATACCACTATTTCTATCGACAGGCTAAAGCCCGCGCATATCGCTAAATGTGACCTTGTACAAACCATGCCCTTACCTAAGCACACCATATCTTAAGTTAACTTAATAAAACAATCTTATAACGCTACGCTGGAGGGGGAGTCTGTGGCGGACATGAAAATAAGACAATTTCACAGCAGCTGACAACACCGAAAACAAAAACCACAAGACTGCACATATACAATCACATATGACAGAACACGGAATGCAATAAGTAGCTAGAAGACAGATCACTGCTGACTTCTCTGGTGTCGACACATCTTTTGCTCGCGCTCATTCAAGTATATACCTAAGCAGTTATCAGATAAGGGAATCATTTTTATATCGGAAGTATTTAGTAGGAAGTAATTTATATTTAAGCATAATAAAGTGAAGATTTAGTGATTGCGATCTTTAATTTAACAATCCTGACTCCACATCCTCGTCACAGAATCTTACACGCCTTTCCCCTTTCGCCTTTCGCCTTTCGCCTTTCGCCTTTCGCCTTTCGCCTTTCGCCTTTCGCCTTTCACCTTTCGCCTTCCGCCTTTCGCCTTTCGCCTTTCGCCTTTCGCCTTTCGCCTTTCGCCTTCCGCCTTACGCCTTTCGCCTTTCGCCTTTCGCCTTTCACCTTCCGCCTTTCGCCATTCGCCTTTCGCCTTTCGCCTTTCCCCTTTCGCCTTTCTCCTTTCGCCTTTCGCCATTCGCCTTCGCCTTTCGCCTTTCGACTTTCGCCTTTCGCCTTTCGCCTTTCGCCTTTCGCCTTTCGCCTTTCGCCTTTCGCCTTTCGCCTTTCGCCTTTCGCCTTTCGCCTTTCACCTTCCGCCTTTCGCCTTTCGCCTTTCCCCTTTCGCCTTTCGCCTTTCGCCTTTCGCCTTTCGCCTTTCGCCTTTCGCCTTTCGCCTTTCGCCTTTCGCCTTTCGCCTTTCGCCTTTCGCCTTTCGCCTTACGCCTTTCGCCTTTCGCCTTTCGCCTTTCACCTTCCGCCTTTCGCCATTCGCCTTTCGCCTTTCGCCTTTCCCCTTTCGCCTTTCGCCTTTCGCCCTTCGCCTTTCGCCTTTCGCCTATCGCCTTTCGCCTTTCGCCTTTCGCCTTTCGCCTTTCGCCTTTCGCCTTTCGCCTTTCGCCTTTCGCCTTTCGCCTTTCGCCTTTCGCCTTTCGCCTTTCGCCTTTCGCCTTTCGCCTTTCGCCTTTCGCCTTACGCCTTTCGCCTTTCGCCTTTCGCCTTTCACCTTCCGCCTTTCGCCATTCGCCTTTCGCCTTTTGCCTTTCGCATTTCGCCTTTCACCTTCCGCCTGCCGCCCTTCGCCTTTCGCCTTTCGCCTTTCGCCTTTCGCCTTTCACTTTCCGCCTTTCGCCTTTCGCCTTTCGCCTTTCGCCTTTCACCTTCCGCCATTCGCCTTTCGCCATTCGCCTTTCGCCTTTCGCCTTTCGCCTTTCGCCTTTCGCCTTTCGCCTTTCGCCTTCCGCCTTTCGCCTTTCGCCTTTCACCTTCCGCCTTCCGCCTTTCGCCTTTCGCCTTTCGCCTTTCCCCTTTCGCCTTTCGCCTTTCGCCTTTCGCCTTTCGCCTTTCGCCTTTCGCCTTTCGCCTTTCGCCTTTCGCCTTTCGCCTTTTGCCTTTCCCCTTTCGCCTTCCGCCTTTCGCCTTTCGCCTTCCCCCTTTCGCCTTTCGCCTTTCGCCTTTCGCCTTTCGCCTTACGCCTTTCACCTACCGCCTTTCGCCTTTCGCCTTTCGCCTTTCGCCTTTCGCCTTTCGCCTTTCGCCCTTCGCCTTTCGCCTTTCACCTTTCACCTTCCGCCTTTCGCCTTTCGCCTTTCGCCTTTCGCCTTTCGCCTTTCGCCTTTCGCCTTTCGCCTTTCGCCTTTCGCCTTTCGCCTTTCGCCCTTCGCCTTTCGCCTTTCGGCGTTCTCCTTTCGCCATTCGCCTTTCGCCTTTCGCCTTTCGACATTCGCCGTTCGCCTTTCGTCTTTCGCCTTTCGCCTTTAGCCTTTTGAAATACGAATTTATAATTTCGAATTTTCCATTTCGCATTTTCAATTTCAACTTTTGTATTTTATCTTTTGAATATCGTTTTTTCTTTTGCTTTAGGCATTTTAAATTTCTCCATTTTTATTTCATGTTTTGAAAATCGTTTTTCCTTTTGCCTTAGGCATTTTGACTTTTGCCTCTCGCCCTTCGCTTTTCGCCTTTCGCCTTTCGCCTTTCGCCCTTCGCCTTTCGCCTTTCGCCTTTCGCCGTTCTCCTTTCGCCATTCGCCTTTCGCCTTTCGCCTTTCGACATTCGCCTTTCGCCTTTCGCCTTTCGCCTTCCGCTTTTCGCCTGTCGCCTTTCGCCTTTCGCCTTTCGCCTTTCGCATTTCGCCTTTCGCCTTTCGTCTTTCGCCTTTCGCCCTTCGCCTTTCGCCTTTCGCCTTTCGCCTTTCGCCTTTCGCTTTTCGCCTTTCGCCTTTCGCCTTTCGCCTTTCGCCTTTCGCCTTTCGCCTTTCGCCTTTCGCCTTTCGCCTTTCGCCTTTCGCCTTTCGCCTTTCGCCTTTCACCTTTCGCCTTTCACCTTTCGCCTTTCGCCTTTCGCCTTTCGCCTTTCGCCTTTCGCCTTTCGCCTTTCGCCTTTCGCCTTTCGCCTTCCGCCTTTCGCCTTTCGCCTTTCGCCTTTCGTCTTTCGCCTTTCGCCTTTCGCCTTTCGCCTTTCGCCTTTCACCTTCCGTCTTTCGCCTTTCGCCTTTCGCCTTTCGCCTTTCCCCTTTCGCCTTTCGCCTTTCGCCTTTCGCCTTTCGCCTTTCGCCTTTCGCCTTTCGCCTTTCGCCTTTCGCCTTTCGCCTTTCACCTTTCGCCTTCCGCCTTTCGCCTTTCGCCTTTCGCCTTTCGCCTTTCGCCTTTCGCCTTTCGCCTTTCACCTTTCGCCTTCCGCCTTTCGCCTTTCGCCTTTCGCCTTTCGCCTTTCGCCTTTCGCCTTACGCCTTTCGCCTTTCGCCTTTCACCTTCCGCCTTTCGCCATTCGCCTTTCGCCTTTCGCCTTTCCCCTTTCGCCTTTCTCCTTTCGTCTTTCGTCTTTCGCCTTTCGCCTTTCGCCTTTCGCCTTTCACCTTTCGCCTTTCACCTTTCGCCTTACGCCTTTCGCCTTTCGCCTTTCGCCTTACGCCTTTCGCCTTTCGCCTTTCGCCTTTCACCTTCCGCCTTTCGCCATTCGCCTTTCGCCTTTCGCCTTTCCCCTTTCGCCTTTCACCTTTCGCCTTCCGCCTTTCGCCTTTCGCCTTTCGCCTTTCGCTTTTCGCCTTTCGCCTTTCGCCTTTCGCCTTTCGCCTTACGCCTTTCGCCTTTCGCCTTTCGCCTTTCGCCTTTCGCCTTTCGCCTTTCGCCTTTCGCTTTTCGCCTTTCGCCTTTCGCCTTTCGCCTTTCGCCTTTCGCCTTTCGCCTTTCGCCTTTCACCTTTCGCCTTTCACCTTTCGCCTTTCGCCTTTCGCCTTTCGCCTTTCGCCTTTCGCCTTTCGCCTTTCGCCTTTCGCCTTTCGCCTTTCGCCTTTCGCCTTTCGCCTTTCGCCTTTCGCCTTTCGCCTTTCGCCTTTCGCCTTTCGCCTTTCGCCTTTCACCTTCCGCCTTTCGCCTTTCGCCTTTCGCCTTTCCCCTTTCGCCTTTCGCCTTTCGCCTTTCGCCTTTCGCCTTTCGCCTTTCGCCTTTCGCCTTTCGCCTTTCGCCTTTCACCTTTCGCCTTCCGCCTTTCGCCTTTCGCCTTTCGCCTTTCGCCTTTCGCCTTTCGCCTTTCGCCTTTCGCCTTTCGCCTTACGCCTTTCGCCTTTCGTCTTTCGCCTTTCACCTTCCGCCTTTCGCCATTCGCCTTTCGCCTTTCGCCTTTCGCCTTTCGCCTTTCGCCTTTCGCCTTTCGCCTTTCGCCTTTCACCTTCCGCCTTTCGCCTTTCGCCTTTCGCCTTTCGCCTTTCGCCTTTCGCCTTTCGCCTTTCGCCTTTCGCCTTACGCCTTTCGCCTTTCGCCTTTCACCTTTCACCTTCCGCCTTTCGCCATTCGCCTTTCGCCTTTCGCCTTTCGCCTTTCGCCTTTCGCCTTTCGCCTCTCGCCCTTCGCCTTTCGCCTTTCGCCTTTCGCCTTTCGCCTTTCGCCTTCCGCTTTTCGCCTGTCGCCTTTCGCCTTTCGCCTTTCGCCTTTCGCATTTCGCCTTTCGCCTTTCGTCTTTCGCCTTTCGCCCTTCGCCTTTCGCCTTTCGCCTTTCGCCTTGCGCCTTTCGCCTTTCGCCTTCGCATTTCGCCTTTCGCCTTTCGCCTTCCGCCTTTCGCCTTTCGCGTTTCGCCTTCCGCCTTTCGCCTTTCGCCTTTCGCCTTTCTCCTTGCGCCTTTCGCCTTTCGCCTTTCGCCTTTCGCCTTTCGCCTTTCGCCTTTCGCCTTTCGCCTTTCGCCTTTCGCCTTTCGCCTTTCGCCTTTGACCTTTCGCCTTTCGCCTTTCAACTTTCGCCTTTCGCCTTTCGCCTTTTGCCTTTCGCCTTTCGCCTTTCGACTTTCGCCCTTCGCCTTTCGTCTTTCGCCTTTCGCATTTCGCCTTTAGCATTTTGAAATACAAATTCATAATTTCTAATTTTCCATTTCGCATTTTCAATTTCAACTTTAGTATTTTATCTTTTGAATATCGTTTTTTCTTTTGCTTTAGGCATTTTAAATTTCTCCATTTTTATTTCTAGTTTTGAAAATCGTTTTTCATTTTGCCTTAGGCATTTTGACTTTTGCCTCTCGCCCTTCGCCTTTCGCCTTTTGCCTTCCGCCTTTCGCCTTTCGCCTTCCGCCTTTCGCCTTTCGCCTTTCGCCTTTCGCCTTTCTCCTTTCGCCTTTCGCCTTTCGCCTTTCGCCTTTCGCCTTTCGCCTTTCGCCTTTCGCCTTTCGCCTTTCGCCTTTCGCCTTTCGCCTTTCGCCTTTCGCCTTTCGCCTTTCACCTTTCGCCTTTCGCCTTTCGCCTTTCAACTTTCGCCTTTCGCCTTTCGCCTTTCGCCTTTCGCCTTTCGCCTTTCGCCTTTCGACTTTCGCCCTTCGCCTTTCGTCTTTCGCCTTTCGCATTTCGCCTTTAGCATTTTGAAATACAAATTCATAATTTCTAATTTTCCATTTCGCATTTTCAATTTCAACTTTAGTATTTTATCTTTTGAATATCGTTTTTTCTTTTGCTTTAGGCATTTTAAATTTCTCCATTTTTATTTCTAGTTTTGAAAATCGTTTTTCATTTTGCCTTAGGCATTTTGACTTTTGCCTCTCGCCCTTCGCCTTTCGCCTTTTGCCTTCCGCCTTTCGCCTTTCGCCTTTCGCCTTCCGCCTTTCGCCTTTCGCCTTTCGCCTTTCGCCTTTCTCCTTTCACCTTCCGCCTTTCGCCTTTCGCCTTTCGCCTTCCGCCTTTCGCCTTTCGCCTTTCGCCTTTCGCCTTTCGCCTTTCCCCTTTCGCCTTCCGCCTTTCGCCTTTCGCCTTTCGTCTTTCGCCTTTCGCCTTTCGCCTTTCGCCTTTCGCCTTTCGCCTTTCGCCTTTCGCCTTTCGCCTTTCGCCTTTTGCATTTCGCCTTTCGCCTTTCGACTTTCGTCCTTCGCCTTTCGCCTTTCGACTTTCGTCCTTCGCCTTTCGCCTTTCGCCTTTCGCCTTTCGCCTTTCGCCTTTCGCCTTTCGCCTTTCACCTTTCGCCTTTCGCCTTTCGCCTTTCACCTTTCGCCTTTCGCCTTTCGCCTTTCGCCTTTTGCCTTTCGCCTTTCGCCTTTCGACTTTCGCCTTTCACCTTTCGTCTTTCGCTTTCGCATTTCGCCTTTAGCATTTTGAAATACAAATTTCTAATTTCGAATTTTCCATTTCGCATTTTCAATTTCAACTTTAGTATTTTATCTTTTGAATATCGTTTTTTCTTTTGCTTTAGGCATTTTAAATTTCTCCATTTTTATTTCTAGTTTTGAAAATCGTTTTTCATTTTGCCTTAGGCATTTTGACTTTTGCCTCTCGCCCTTCGCCTTTCGCCTTTTGCCTTCCGCCTTTCGCCTTTCGCCTTTCGCCTTCCGCCTTTCGCCTTTCGCCTTTCGCCTTTCGCCTTTCTCCTTTCGCCTTTCGACTTTCGCCTTTCGCTTTTCGCCTTTCGCCTTTCACCTTCCGCCTTTCGCCTTTCGCCTTTCGCCTTTCGCCGTACGCCTTTCACCTTCCGCCTTTCGCCTTTCGCCTTTCCCCTTTCGCCTTCCGCCTTTCGCCTTTCGCCTTTCGTCTTTCGCCTTTCGCCTTTCGCCTTTCGCCTTTCGCCTTTCGCCTTTCGCCTTTCGACTTTCGTCCTTCGCCTTTCGCCTTTCGCCTTTCGCCTTTCGCCTTTCGCCTTTCGCCTTTCAACTTTCGTCTTTCGCCTTTCGCCTTTCACCTTCCGCCTTTCGCATTTCGCCTTTCGCCTTTCGCCGTACGCCTTTCACCTTCCGCCTTTTGCATTTCGCCTTTCGCCTTTCGCCTTTCGACTTTCGTCCTTCGCCTTTCGCCTTTCGCCTTTCGCCTTTCGCCTTTCGCCTTTCGCCTTTCGCCTTTCACCTTCCGCCTTTCGCCTTTCGCCTTTCGCCTTTCCCCTTTCGCCTTCCGCCTTTCGCCTTTCGCCTTTCGTCTTTCGCCTTTCGCCTTTCGCCTTTCGCCTTTCGCCTTTCGCCTTTCGCCTTTCGCCTTTCGCCTTTCGCCTTTCGCCTTTCGCCTTTTGCATTTCGCCTTTCGCCTTTCGACTTTCGTCCTTCGCCTTTCGCCTTTCGCCTTTCGCCTTTCGCCTTTCGCCTTTCGCCTTTCGCCTTTCACCTTTCGCCTTTCGCCTTTCGCCTTTCGCCTTTCGCCTTTCGCCTTTCGCCTTTCGCCTTTCGCCTTTCAACTTTCGCCTTTCGCCTTTCGCCTTTCACCTTCCGCCTTTCGCATTTCGCCTTTCGCCTTTCGCCGTACGCCTTTCACCTTCCGCCTTTTGCATTTCGCATTTCGCCTTTCGCCTTTCGACTTTCGTCCTTCGCCTTTCGCCTTTCGCCTTTCGCCTTTCGCCTTTCGCCTTTCGCCTTTCGCCTTTCGCCTTTCACCTTCCGCCTTTCGCCTTTCGCCTTTCGCCTTTCCCCTTTCGCCTTCCGCCTTTCGCCTTTCGCCTTTCGTCTTTCGCCTTTCGCCTTTCGCCTTTCGCCTTTCGCCTTTCGCCTTTCGCCTTTCGCCTTTCGCCTTTCGCCTTTCGCCTTTCGCCTTTCGCCTTTCGCCTTTCGCCTTTCGCCTTTCGCCTTTCGCCTTTTGCATTTCGCCTTTCGCCTTTCGACTTTCGTCCTTCGCCTTTCGCCTTTCGCCTTTCGCCTTTCGCCTTTCGACTTTCGTCCTTCGCCTTTCGCCTTTCGCCTTTCGCCTTTCGCCTTTCGCCTTTCGCCTTTCGCCTTTCGCCTTTCACCTTCCGCCTTTCGCCTTTCGCCTTTCGCCTTTCCCCTTTCGCCTTCCGCCTTTCGCCTTTCGCCTTTCGTCTTTCGCCTTTCGCCTTTCGCCTTTCGCCTTTCGCCTTTCGCCTTTCGCCTTTCGCCTTTCGCCTTTCGCCTTTCGCCTTTTGCATTTCGCCTTTCGCCTTTCGACTTTCGTCCTTCGCCTTTCGCCTTTCGCCTTTCGCCTTTCGCCTTTCGACTTTCGTCCTTCGCCTTTCGCCTTTCGCCTTTTGCATTTCGCCTTTCGCCTTTCGACTTTCGTCCTTCGCCTTTCGCCTTTCGCCTTTCGCCTTTCGCCTTTCGACTTTCGTCCTTCGCCTTTCGCCTTTCGCCTTTCGCCTTTCGCCTTTCGCCTTTCACCTTCCGCCTTTCGCCTTTCGCCTTTCGCCTTTCCCCTTTCGCCTTCCGCCTTTCGCCTTTCGCCTTTCGTCTTTCGCCTTTCGCCTTTCGCCTTTCGCCTTTCGCCTTTCGCCTTTCGCCTTTCGCCTTTCGCCTTTCGCCTTTCGCCTTTCGCCTTTCGCCTTTTGCATTTCGCCTTTCGCCTTTCGACTTTCGTCCTTCGCCTTTCGCCTTTCGCCTTTCGCCTTTCGCCTTTCGCCTTTCGCCTTTCGCCTTTCGCATTTCGCCATTCGCCTTTCGACTTTCGTCCTTCGCCTTTCGCCTTTCGCCTTTCGCCTTTCGCCTTTCGCCTTTCGCCTTTCGCCTTTCGCCTTTCGCCTTTCGCCTTTCGCCTTTCGCCTTTCGCCTTTCGCCTTTCGCCTTTCGCCTTTTGCATTTCGCCTTTCGCCTTTCGAATTTCGTCCTTCGCCTTTCGCCTTTCGCCTTTCGCCTTTCGCCTTTCGACTTTCGTCCTTCGCCTTTCGCCTTTCGCCTTTCTCCTTTCGCCTTTCACCTTCCGCCTTTCGCCTTTCGCCTTTCCCCTTTCGCCTTCCGCCTTTCGCCTTTCGCCTTTCGTCTTTCGCCTTTCGCCTTTCGCCTTTCGCCTTTCGCCTTTCGCCTTTCGCCTTTCGCCTTTCGCCTTTCGCCTTTCGCCTTTTGCATTTCGCCTTTCGCCTTTCGACTTTCGTCCTTCGCCTTTCGCCTTTCGCCTTTCGCCTTTCGCCTTTCGCCTTTCGCCGTACGCCTTTCACCTTCCGCCTTTTGCATTTCGCCTTTCGCCTTTCGACTTTCGTCCTTCGCCTTTCGCCTTTCGCCTTTCGCCTTTCGCCTTTCGCCTTTCGCCTTTCGCCTTTCGCCTTTCGCCTTTCGCCTTTCGCCTTTCGCCTTTCGCCTTTCGGCTTTCGCCTTTCACCTTCCGCCTTTCGCCTTTCGCCTTTCGCCTTTCCCCTTTCGCCTTCCGCCTTCCGCCTTTCGCCTTTCGTCTTTCGCCTTTCGCCTTTCGCCTTTCGCCTTTCGCCTTTCGCCTTTCGCCTTTCGCCTTTCGCCTTTCGCCTTTCGCCTTTCGCCTTTCGCCTTTCGCCTTTTGCATTTCGCCTTTCGACTTTCGTCCTTCGCCTTTCTCCTTTCGCCTTTCGCCTTTCGACTTTCGTCCTTCGCCTTTCGCCTTTCGCCTTTCGCCTTTCGCCTTTCGCCTTTCACCTTCCGCCTTTCGCCTTTCGCCTTTCGCCTTTCCCATTTCGCCTTCCGCCTTTCGCCTTTCGCCTTTCGTCTTTCGCCTTTCGCCTTTCGCCTTTCGCCTTTCGCCTTTCGCCTTTCGCCTTTCGCCTTTCGCCTTTCGCCTTTCGCCTTTCGCCTTTCGCCTTTTGCATTTCGCCTTTCGCCTTTCGACTTTCGTCCTTCGCCTTTCGCCTTTCGCCTTTCGCCTTTCGCCTTTCGCGTTTCGCCTTTCACCTTTCGCCTTTCGCCTTTCGCCTTTCACCTTTCGCCTTTCGCCTTTCGCCTTTCGCCTTTCGCCTTTCGCCTTTTGCATTTCGCCTTTCGCCTTTCGACTTTCGTCCTTCGCCTTTCGCCTTTCGCCTTTCGCCTTTCGCCTTTCGCCTTTCGCCTTTCGCCTTCCGCCTTTCGCCTTTCGCCTTTCGTCTTTCGCCCTTCGCCTTTCGCCTTTCGCCTTTCGCCTTTCGCCTTTCGCCTTTCGCCTTTCAACTTTCGCCTTTCGCCTTTCGATTTTCGTCCTTCGCCTTTCGCCTTTCGCCTTTCGCCTTTCGCCTTTCGTCTTTCGCCTTTCACCTTCCGCCTTTCGCCTTTCGCCTTTCGCCTTTCGCCGTACGCCTTTCACCTTCCGCCTTTTGCATTTCGCCTTTCGCCTTTCGACTTTCGTCCTTCGCCTTTCGCCTTTCGCCTTTCGCCTTTCGCCTTTCGCCTTTCGCCTTTCGCCTTTCGCCTTTCGCCTTTCGCCTTTCGCCTTTCGCCTTTCACCTTCCGCCTTTCGCCTTTCGCCTTTCGCCTTTCCCCTTTCGCCTTCCGCCTTTCGCCTTTCGCCTTTCGTCTTTCGCCTTTCGCCTTTCGCCTTTCGCCTTTCGCCTTTCGCCTTTCGCCTTTCGCCTTTCGCCTTTTGCATTTCGCCTTTCGCCTTTCGACTTTCGTCCTTCGCCTTTCGCCTTTCGCCTTTCGCCTTTCGCCTTTCGTCTTTCGCCTTTCGCCTTTCACCTTTCGCCTTTCGCCTTTCGCCTTTCACCTTTCGCCTTTCGCCTTTCGCCTTTCGCCTTTCGCCTTTCGCCTTTCGCCTTTCGCCTTTCGCCTTTCGCCTTTCGCCTTTCGCCTTTCGCCTTTCGCCTTTCGCCTTTCGCCTTTTGCCTTTTTCGCCTTTCGCCTTTCGCCTTTCACCTTCCGCCTGTCGCCTTTCGCCTTTCGCCTTTCGCCTTTCGCCTTTCGCCTTTCGCCTTTCGCCTTTCGCCTTTCGCCTTTCGCTTTCGCCTTTCGCCTTTCGCATTTCGCCTTTAGCCTTTTGAAATACGAATTTATAATATCGAATTTTCCATTTCGAATTTTCAATTTCAACTTTTGTATTTTATCTTTTGAATATCGTTTTTTCTTTTGCTTTAGGCATTTTAAATTTCTCCATTTTTATTTCATGTTTTGAAAATCGTTTTTCATTTTGACTTAGGCATTTTGAATTTTGCCTCTCGCCCTGCGCCTTTCGCCTTTCGCCTTTCGCTTTCGCCTTTCGCCTTTCGTCTTTCGCCTTTCGCCTTTCGCCTTTCGCCTTTCACCTTTCGCCTTTCGCCTTTCGCCTTCCGCCTTTCACCTTTCGCCTTTCGCCTTTCGCCTTTCGCCTTTCGCCTTTCGCCTTTCGCCTTTCGCCTTTCGCCTTTCGCCTTCCTCCTTTCGCCTTTCGCCTTTCGCCTTTCGCCTTTTGCATTTCGCCTTTCGCCTTTCGACTTTCGTCCTTCGCCTTTCGTCTTTCGCCTTTCGCCTTTCGCCTTTCGCCTTTCAACTTTCGCCTTTCGCCTTTCGCCTTTCACCTTCCGCCTTTCGCCTTTCGCCTTTCGCCGTACGCCTTTCACCTTCCGCCTTTTGCATTTCGCCTTTCGCCTTTCGACTTTCGTCCTTCGCCTTTCGCCTTTCGCCTTTCGCCTTTCGCCTTTCGCCTTTCGCCTTTCGCCTTTCACCTTCCGCCTTTCGCCTTTCGCCTTTCGCCTTTCCCCTTTCGCCTTCCGCCTTTCGCCTTTCGCCTTTCGTCTTTCGCCTTTCGCCTTTCGCCTTTCGCCTTTCGCCTTTCGCCTTTCGCCTTTCGCCTTTTGCATTTCGCCTTTCGCCTTTCGACTTTCGTCCTTCGCCTTTCGCCTTTCGCCTTTCGCCTTTCGCCTTTCACCTTTCGCCTTTCGCCTTTCGCCTTTCACCTTTCGCCTTTCGCCTTTCGCCTTTCGCCTTTCGCCTTTCGCCTTTCGCCTTTCGCCTTTCGCCGTTCGCCTTTCGCCTTTTGCCTTTTTCGCCTTTCGCCTTTCGCCTTTCACCTTCCGCCTGTCGCCTTTCGCCTTTCGCCTTTCGCCTTTCGCCTTTCGCCTTTCGCCTTTCGCTTTCGCCTTTCGCCTTTCGCATTTCGCCTTTAGCCTTTTGAAATACGAATTTATAATATCGAATTTTCCATTTCGCATTTTCAATTTCAACTTTCGTATTTTATCTTTTGAATATTGTTTTTTCTTTTGCTTTAGGCATTTTAAATTTCTCCATTTTCATTTCATGTTTTGAAAATCGGTTTTCCTTTTGCCTTAGGCATTTTGACTTTTGCCTCTCGCCCTTCGCCTTTCGCCTTTCGCCTTTCGCCTTTCGCCTATCGCCTTCCGCTTTTCACCTTTCGCCTTTCGCCTTTCGCCTTTCGCTTTCGCCTTTCGCCTTTCGTCTTTCGCCTTTCGCCTTTCGCCTTTCGCTTTCGCCTTTCGCCTTTCACCTTTCGCCTTTCGCCTTTCGCCTTCCTCCTTTCACCTTTCGCCTTTCGCCTTTCGCCTTTCGCCTTTCGCCTTTCGCCTTCCGCCTGTCGCCTTTCGCCTTTCGCCTTTCGCCTTTCGCCTTTCGCCTTTCGCCTTCCGCCTTTCGCCTTTCGCCTTTCGCCTTTCGCCTTTCGCCTTTCGCCTTTCGCCTTTCGCCTTTCGCCTTTCGCCTTTCGCCTTTCGCCTTTCGCCTTTCGCCTTTCGCTTTTCGCATTTCGCCTTTCGCCTTTCGCCTTTCGCCTTTCGCCTTTCACCTTCCGCCATTCGACTTTCGCCTTTCGTCTTTCGCCTTTCGCCTTTCGCCTTTCGCCTTTCGCCTTTCGCCTTTCGCCTTTCGGCTTTCGCCTTTCGCCTTTCACCTTCCGCCATTCGCCTTTCGCCTTTCGCCTTTCGCCTTTCACCTTCCGCCTTTCGCCTTTCACCTTTCGCCTTTCGCCTTTCGCCTTTCGCGTTTTGCCTTTCGACTTTCGCCCTTCGCCTTTCGTCTTTCGTCTTTCGCATTTCGCCTTTAGCATTTTGAAATACGAATTTATAATTTCGAATTTTCCATTTCGCATTTTCAATTTCAACTTTTGTATTTTATCTTTTGAAAATCGTTTTTTCTTTTGCTTTAGGCATTTTAAATTTCTCCATTTTCATTTCATGTTTTGAAAATCGGTTTTCCTTTTGCCTTAGGCATTTTGACTTTTGCCTCTCGCCCTTCACCTTTCGCTTTTCGCCTTTCGCCTTTCGCCTTCCGCTTTTCACCTTTCGCCTTTCGCCTTTCGCCTTTCACTTTCCGCCTTTCGCCTTTCGCCTTTCACCTTCCGCCATTCGGCTTTCGCATTTAGCCTTTCGCCTTTCGCCTTACGCCTTTCGCCTTTCGCCTTTTTCCTTTCGCCTTTCGACTTTCGCCTTTCGCCTTTCGCCTTTCGCCTTTCGCCTTTCGCCTTTCGCCTTTCGCCTTTCGCCTTTCGCCTTTCGCTTTCGCCTTTCGCCTTTCGCCTTTCGCCTTTCGCCTTTCGCCTTTCGCCTTTCGCCTTTCGCCTTTCGCCTTTCACCTTTCGCCTTTCGCCTTTCGCCTTCCGCCTTTCACCTTTCGCCTTTCGCCTTTCGCCTTTCGCCTTTCGCCTTCCGCCTTTCGCCTTTCGCCTATCGCCTTTCGCCTTTCGCCTTTCGCCTTTCACCTTCCGCCATTCGCCTTTCGCCTTTCGCCCTTCGCCTTTCGCCTTTCACCTTCCGCCTTTCGCCTTTCGCCTTTCGCCTTTCGCCTTTCGCCTTTCGCCTTTCGCCTTTCGCCTTTCGCCTTTCGCCTTTCGCCTTTCGCCTTTCGCCTTTCACCGTTCGCCTTTCGCCTTTCACCTTTCGCCTTTCGCCTTTCGCGTTTTGCCTTCGACTTTCGCCCTTCGCCTTTCGTCTTTCGCCTTTCGCATTTCGCCTTTAGCATTTTGAAATACGAATTTATAATATCGAATTTTCCATTTCGCATTTTCAATTTCAACTTTCGTATTTTATCTTTTGAATATTGTTTTTTCTTTTGCTTTAGGCATTTTAAATTTCTCCATTTTCATTTCATGTTTTGAAAATCGGTTTTCCTTTTGCCTTAGGCATTTTGACTTTTGCCTCTCGCCCTTCGCCTTTCGCCTTTCGCCTTTCGCCTTTCGCCTATCGCCTTCCGCTTTTCACCTTTCGCCTTTCGCCTTTCGCCTTTCGCCTTTCACTTTCCGCCTTTCGCCTTTCGCCTTTCGCCTTTCACCTTTCGCCTTTCGCCTTTCGTCTTTCGCCTTTCGCCTTTCGCCTTTCGCCTTTCGCCATTCGCCTTTCGCCTTTCGACAATCGCCCTTCGCCTTTCGTCTTTCGCCTTTCGCATTTCGCCTTTAGCCTTTTGAAATACGAATTTATAATTTCGAATATTCCATTTCGCATTTTCAATTTCAACTTTTGTATTTTATCTTTTGAATATCGTTTTTTCTTTTGCTTTAGGCATTTTAAATTTCTCCATTTTTATTTCATGTTTTGAAAATCGTTTTTCCTTTTGCCTTAGGCATTTTGACTTTTGCCTCTCGCCCTTCACCTTTCGCCTTTCGCCTTTCGCCTTCCGCCTTCCGCCTTTCGCCTTCCGCCTTTCGCGTTTCGCTTTCTCTTTTCGCCTTTCGCCTTTCGCCTTTCGCCTTTCGCCTTTTGCCTTTCGTCTTTCGACTTTCGCCCTTCGCCTTTCGTCTTTCGCTTTTCGCATTTCGCCTTTAGCAATTTGAAATACGAATTCATAATTTCGAATTTTCCATTTCGCATTTTCAATTTCAACTTTTGTATATTATCTTTTGAATATCGTTTTTTCTTTTGCTTTAGGCATTTTAAATTTCTCCATTTTCATTTGAAAATCGTGTTTCCTTTTGCCTTAGGCATTTTGACTTTTGCCTCACGCCCTTCGCCTTTCGCCTTTCGCCTATCGCCTTTCGCCTTTCGCCTTCCGCTTTTCGCCTTTCGCCTTTCGCCTTTCGCCTTTCGCCTTTCTTTCGCCTTTCGCCTTTCGCCTTTCGCCTTTCGCCTTTCACCTTTCGCCTTTCGCCTTTCGCCTTCCGCCTTTCACCTTTCGCCTTTCGCCTTTCGCCTTTCGCCTTTCGCCTTTCGCCTTCCGCCTGTCGCCTTTCGCCTTTCGCCTTTCGCCTTTCGCCTTTCGCCTTTCGCCTTTCGCCTTTCGCCTTCCTCCTTTCGCCTTTCGCCTTTCGCCTTTCGCCTTTCGCCTTTCGCCTTTCGCCTTTCGCCTTTCGCCTTTCGCCTTTCGCTTTTCGCCTTTCGCCTTTCGCCTTTCGCCTTTCGCCTTTCGCCTTTCGCCTTTCACCTTCCGCCATTCGACTTTCGCCTTTCGTCTTTCGCCTTTCGCCTTTCGCCTTTCGCCTTTCGCCTTTCGCCTTTCGCCTTTCGCCTTTCGGCTTTCGCCTTTCGCCTTTCACCTTCCGCCATTCGCCTTTCGCCTTTCGCCTTTCGCCTTTCACCTTCCGCCTTTCGCCTTTCACCTTTCGCCTTTCGCCTTTCGCGTTTTGCCTTTCGACTTTCGCCCTTCGCCTTTCGTCTTTCGCCTTTCGCATTTCGCCTTTAGCATTTTGAAATACGAATTTATAATTTCGAATTTTCCATTTCGCATTTTCAATTTCAACTTTTGTATTTTATCTTTTGAATATCGTTTTTTCTTTTGCTTTAGGCATTTTAAATTTCTCCATTTTCATTTCATGTTTTGAAAATCGGTTTTCCTTTTGCCTTAGGAATTTTGACTTTTGCCTCTCGCCCTTCACCTTTCGCTTTTCGCCTTTCGCCTTTCGCCTTCCGCTTTTCACCTTTCGCCTTTCGCCTTTCACTTTCCGCCTTTCGCCTTTCGCCTTTCGCCTTTCGCCTTTCGCCTTTCGCCTTTCGCCTTTCACCTTCCGCCATTCGGCTTTCGCCTTTAGCCTTTCGCCTTTCGCCTTTCGCCTTTCGCCTTTCGCCTTTCGCCTTTCGCCTTTCGCCTTTCGCCTTTCTCCTTTCGCCTTTCGACTTTCGCCTTTCGCATTTCGCCTTTCGCCTTTCGCCTTTCGCTTTCGCCTTTCGCCTTTCGCCTTTCGCCTTTCGCCTTTCGCCTTTCGCCTTTCGCCTTTCGCCTTTCGCCTTTCGCCTTCCGCCTTTCACCTTTCGCCTTTCGCCTTTCGCCTTTCGCCTTCCGCCTTTCGCCTTTCGCCTATCGCCTTTCGCCTTTCGCCTTTCGCCTTTCACCTTCCGCCATTCGCCTTTCGCCTTTCGCCCTTCGCCTTTCGCCCTTCGCCTTTCGCCTTTCACCTTCCGCCTTTCGCCTTTCGCCTTTCGCCTTTCGCCTTTCGCCTTTCGCCTTTCGCCTTTCGCCTTTCGCCTTTCGCCTTTCACCTTTCGCCTTTCGCCTTTCACCTTTCGCCTTTCGCCTTCCGCGTTTTGCCTTTCGACTTTCGCCCTTCGCCTTTCGTCTTTCGCCTTTCGCATTTCGCCTTTAGCATTTTGAAATACGAATTTATAATATCGAATTTTCCATTTCGCATTTTCAATTTCAACTTTCGTATTTTATCTTTTAAATATTGTTTTTTCTTTTGCTTTAGGCATTTTAAATTTCTCCATTTTCATTTCATGTTTTGAAAATCGGTTTTCCTTTTGCCTTAGGCATTTTGACTTTTGCCTCTCGCCCTTCGCCTTTCGCCTTTCGCCTTTCGCCTTTCGCCTATCGCCTTCCGCTTTTCACCTTTCGCCTTTCGCCTTTCGCCTTTCGCCTTTCACTTTCCGCCTTTCGCCTTTCGCCTTTCGCCTTTCGCCTTTCACCTTTCGCCTTTCGCCTTTCGTCTTTCGCCTTTCGCCTTTCGCCTTTCGCCTTTCGCCATTCGCCTTTCGCCTTTCGACAATCGCCCTTCGCCTTTCGTCTTTCGCCTTTCGCATTTCGCCTTTAGCCTTTTGAAATACGAATTTATAATTTCGAATTTTCCATTTCGCATTTTCAATTTCAACTTTTGTATTTTATCTTTTGAATATCGTTTTTTCTTTTGCTTTAGGCATTTTAAATTTCTCCATTTTTATTTCATGTTTTGAAAATCGTTTTTCCTTTTGCCTTAGGCATTTTGAATTTTGCCTCTCGCCCTTCGCCTTTCGCCTTTCACCTACCGCCTTTCGCCTTTCGCCTTTCGCCTTTCGCCTTTCGCCTTTCGCCTTTCGCCCTTCGCCTTTCGCCTTTCACCTTCCGCCTTTCGCCTTTCACCTTTCGCCTTTCGCCTTCCGCGTTTTGCCTTTCGACTTTCGCCCTTCGCCTTTCGTCTTTCGCCTTTCGCATTTCGCCTTTAGCATTTTGAAATACGAATTTATAATATCGAATTTTCCATTTCGCATTTTCAATTTCAACTTTCGTATTTTATCTTTTAAATATTGTTTTTTCTTTTGCTTTAGGCATTTTAAATTTCTCCATTTTTATTTCATGTTTTGAAAATCGTTTTTCCTTTTGCCTTAGGCATTTTTACTTTTGCCTCTCGCCCTTCACCTTTCGCCTTTCGCCTTTCGCCTTCCGCCTTTCGCGTTTCGCTTTCTCTTTTCGCCTTTCGCCTTTCGCCTTTCGCCTTTTGCCTTTCGCCTTTCGACTTTCGCCATTCGCATTTCGTCTTTCGCCTTTCGCATTTCGCCTTTAGCATTTTGAAATACGAATTCATAATTTCGAATTTTCCATTTCGCATTTTCAATTTCAACTTTTGTATATTATCTTTTGAATATCGTTTTTTCTTTTGCTTTAGGCATTTTAAATTTCTCCATTTTCATTTGAAAATCGTTTTTCCTTTTGCCTTAGGCATTTTGACTTTTGCCTCACGCCCTTCGCCTTTCGCCTTTCGCCTATCGCCTTTCGCCTTTCGCCTTCCGCTTTTCGCCTTTCGGCTTTCCTCTCACCTTTCGCCTTTCGCCTTTCGCCTTCCGCCTTTCGCCTTTCGCCTATCGCCTTTCGCCTTTCGCCTTTCGCCTTTCACCTTCCGCCATTCGCCTTTCGCCTTTCGCCCTTCGCCTTTCGCCTTTCACCTTCCGCCTTTCGCCTTTCGCCTTTCGCCTTTCGCCTTTCGCCTTTCGCCTTTCGCCTTTCGCCTTTCGCCTTTCGCCTTTCGCCTTTCGCCTTTCGCCTTTCGCCTTTCGCCTTTCACCTTTCGCCTTTCGCCTTTCACCTTTCGCCTTTCGCCTTCCGCGTTTTGCCTTTCGACTTTCGCCCTTCGCCTTTCGTCTTTCGCCTTTCGCATTTCGCCTTTAGCATTCTGAAATACGAATTTATAATATCGAATTTTCCATTTCGCATTTTCAATTTCAACTTTCGTATTTTATCTTTTAAATATTGTTTTTTCTTTTGCTTTAGGCATTTTAAATATCTCCATTTTCATTTCATGTTTTGAAAATCGGTTTTCCTTTTGCCTTAGGCATTTTGACTTTTGCCTCTCGCCCTTCGCCTGTCGCCTTTCGCCTTTCGCCTTTCGCCTTTCGCCTTCCGCTTTTCACCTTTCGCCTTTCGCCTTTCGCCTTTCGCCTTTCACTTTCCGCCTTTCGCCTTTCACCTTCCGCCTTTCGCCTTTCGCCTTTCGCCTTTCTCCTTTCGCCTTTCGCCTTTCGCCTTTCGCCTTTCGCCTTTCGTCTTTCGCCTTTCGCCTTTCGCCTTTCGCCTTTCGCCTTTCGCCTTTCGTCCTTCGCCTTTCGCCTTTCGCCTTTCACCTTTCGCCTTTCGCCTTTCACCTTTCGCCTTTCGCCTTTCGCATTTCGCCTTTCGCCTTCCGCTTTTTCGCCTTTCGCTTTGGCCTTTCGCCTTTCGCCTTTCGCCTTTCGCCTTTCGCCTTTCGCCTTTCGCCTTTCGCCTTTCGCCTTTCGCCTTTCACCTTCCGCCTTTCGCCTTTCGCCTTTCGCCGTACGCCTTTCACCTTCCGCCTTTCGCCTTTCGCCTTTCGCCTTTCGCCTTTCGCCTTTCGCCTTTCGTCTTTCGCCTTTCGCCTTTCGCCTTTCGCCTTTCGCCTTTCGCCTTTCGCCTTTCGCCTTTCACCTTTCGCCTTTCGCCTTTCACCTTTCGCCTTTCGCCTTTCGCCTTTCGCCTTTTACATTTCGCCCTTCGCCATCCGCCTTTCGCCTTTCGCCTTTCGCCTTTTGCATTTCGCCTTTCGCCTTTCGCCTTTCACCTTTCGCCTTTCGCCTTTCGACTTTAGACTTTCGCCTTTCGCCTTTCGCCTTTCGACTTTCGCCTTTCGCCTTTCGCCTTTTCGCTTTTCGCTTTTCCCCTTTGGCCTTTCGCCTTTTGCCTTTCGCCTTTCGCCTTTCGCCTTTCGCCCTTCGCCTTTCGCCTTTCGCCTTTCGCCTTTCGCCTTTCGCCTTTTGCATTTCGCCTTTCGCCTTTCGCCTTTCGCCTTTCGCCTTTCGCCTTTCGCCTTTCGCCTTTCGCCTTTCGCCTTTCGCTTTCGACTTTCGCCTTTCGCCTTTCAACTTTCGCCTTTCGCCTTTCGCCTTTCGCCTTTCGCCTTTCGCCTTTCACCTTTCGCCTTTCGCCTTTCAACTTTCGCCTTTCGCCTTTCGCCTTTTGCCTTTCGCCTTTCGCCTTTCGACTTTCGCCCTGCGCCTTTCGTCTTTCGCCTTTAGTATTTTGAAATACAAATTTATATTTCGACTTTTCCATTTCGTATTTTCAATTTCAACTTTTGTATTTTATCTTTTGAATATCGTTTTTTCTTTTGCTTTAGGCATTTTAAATTTCTCCATTTTCATTTCATATTTAGAAAATCGTTTTTCCTTTTGCCTTCCGCTTTTCGCCTTTCGCCTTCCGCCTTTCGCCTTTCGCCTTTCGCCTTTCGCCTTTCTCCTTTCGCCTTTCGCCTTTCGACTTTCGCCTTTCGCCTTTCGCCTTTTCGCCTTTCGCCTTTGGCCTTTCGCCTTTCGCCTTTCTCCTTTTTCGCCTTTCGCCTTTCGTCTTTCGCCTTTCGCCTTTCGCCTTTCGCCTTTCGCCTTTCGCCTTTCGCCTTTCGCCTTTCGCCTTTCGCCTTTCGCCTTTCGCCTTTCGCCTTTCGCCTTTCGCCTTTCGCCTTTCGCCTTTCACCTTTCGCCTTTCGCCTTTCACCTTTCGCCTTTCGCCTTTCGCCTTTCGCCTTTCGACTTTCGCCCTTCGCCTTTCGTCTTTCGCTTTCGCATTTCGCCTTTAGGATTTTGAAATACAAATTTCTAATTTCTAATTTTCCATTTCGCATTTTCAATTTCAACTTTAGTATTTTATCTTTTGAATATCGTTTTTTCTTTTGCTTTAGGCATTTTAAATTTCTCCATTTTTATTTCATGTTTTGAAAATCGTTTTTCATTTTGCCTTAGGCATTTTGACTTTTGTCTTTCGCCCTTCGCCTTTCGCCTTTCGCCTTCCGCCTTTCGCCTTTCGCCTTTCGCCTTCCGCCTTTCGCCTTTCGCCTTTCGCCTTTCGCCTTTCGCCTTTCTCCTTTCGCCTTTCGCCTTTCGCCTTTCGCCTTTCGCCTTTCGCCTTTCGCCTTTCGCCTTTCGCCTTTCGCCTTTCGCCTTTCGCCTTTCGCCTTTCACCTTTCGCCTTTCGCCTTTCGCCTTTCAACATTCGCCTTTCAACTTTCGCCTTTCGCCTTTCGCCGTTTGCCTTTCGCTTTTCGCCTTTCGACTTTCGCCCTTCGCCTTTCGTCTTTCGCCTTTCGCATTTCGCCTTTAGCATTTTGAAATACAAATTTTGAATTTCTAATTTTCCATTTCGCATTTTCAATTTCAACTTTAGTATTTTATCTTTTGAATATCGTTTTTTCTTTTGCTTTAGGCATTTTAAATTTCTCCATTTTTTTTCTAGTTTTGAAAATCGTTTTTCATTTTGCCTAACGCATTTTGACTTTTGCCTCTCGCCCTTCGCCTTTCGCCTTTTGCCTTCCGCCTTTCGCCTTTCGCCTTCCGCCTTTCGCCTTTCGCCTTTCGCCTTTCGCCTTTCGCCTTTCGCCTTTCGCCTTTCGCCTTTCTCCTTTCGCCTTTCGCCTTTCGCCTTTCGCCTTTCGCCTTTCGCCTTTCGCCTTTCGCCTTTCGCCTTTCACCTTTCGCCTTTCGCCTTTCGCCTTTCAACTTTCGCCTTTCGCCTTTCGCCTTTCGCCTTTCGCGTTTTGCCTTTCGACTTTCGCCCTTCGCCTTTCGTCTTTCGCCTTTCGCATTTCGCCTTTAGCATTTTGAAATACGAATTTATAATTTCGAATTTTCCATTTCGCATTTTCAATTTCAACTTTTGTATTTTATCTTTTGAATATCGTTTTTTCTTTTGCTTTAGGCATTTTAAATTTCTCCATTTTCATTTCATGTTTTGAAAATCGGTTTTCCTTTTGCCTTAGGCATTTTGACTTTTGCCTCTCGCCCTTCACCTTTCGCTTTTCGCCTTTCGCCTTTCGCCTTCCGCTTTTCACCTTTCGCCTTTCGCCTTTCGCCTTTCACTTTCCGCCTTTCGGCTTTCGCCTTTCGCCTTTCGCCTTTCGCCTTTCGCCTTTCACCTTCCGCCATTCGGCTTTCGCCTTTAGCCTTTCGCCTTTCGCCTTTCGCCTTTCGCCTTTCGCCTTTCGCCTTTCGCCTTTCTCCTTTCGCCTTTCGACTTTCGCCTTTCGCCTTTCGCCTTTCGCCTTTCGCCTTTCGCCTTTCGCTTTCGCCTTTCGCCTTTCGCCTTTCGCCTTTCGCCTTTCACCTTTCGCCTTTCGCCTTTCGCCTTTCGCCTTTCGCCTTCCGCCTTTCGCCTTTCGCCTATCGCCTTACGCCTTTCGCCTTTCGCCTTTCACCTTCCGCCATTCGCCTTTCGCCTTTCGCCCTTCGCCTTTCGCCTTTCACCTTCCGCCTTTCGCCTTTCGCCTTTCGCCTTTCGCCTTTCGCCTTTCGCCTTTCGCCTTTCGCCTTTCGCCTTTCGCCTTTCGCCTTTCGCCTTTCACCTTTCTCCTTTCGCCTTTCACCTTTCGCCTTTCGCGTTTCGCCTTTCGCGTTTTGCCTTTAGCATTTTGAAATACGAATTTATAATATCGAATTTTCCATTTCGCATTTTCAATTTCAACTTTCGTATTTTATCTTTTGAATATTGTTTTTTCTTTTGCTTTAGGCATTTTAAATTTCTCCATTTTCATTTCATGTTTTGAAAATCGGTTTTCCTTTTGCCTTCCGCTTTTCGCCTTTAGCCTTTCGCCTTTCGCCTTTCGCCTTTCGCCTTTCGCCTTTCGCCTTTCGCCTTTCGCCTTTCGCCTTTCGCCTTTCGCGTTTTGCCTTTCGACTTTCGCCCTTCGCCTTTCGTCTTTCGTCTTTCGCAATTAGCCTTTAGCATTTTGAAATACAAATTTATAATTTCGAATTTTCCATTTCGCATTTTCAATTTCAACTTTTGTATTTTATCTTTTGAATATCGTTTTTTTCTTTTGCTTCAGGCATTTTAAATTTCTCCATTTTCATTTCATGTTTTGAAAATCGTTTTTCCTTTTGCTTTCCGCTTTTCGCCTTTCGCCTTTCGCCGTTCGCCTTTCGCCTTTCGCCATTCGCCTTTCGCCTTTCGCCCTTCGCCTTTCGCCTTTCGCCTTTCGCCTTACGCTTTCGCCTTTCGCCTTTCGCCTTTCACCTTCCGCCTTTCGCCTTTCGCCTTTCCCCTTTCGCCTTTCACCTTTCGCCTTTCGCCTTTCGCCTTTCGCCTTTCGCCTTTCGCCTTTCGCCTTCCGCCTTCCGCCTTTCGCCTTCCGCCTTTCGCCTTTCGCCTTCCGCCTTTCGCCTTTCGCCTTTCGCCTTTCGCCTTTCGCCTTTCGCCTTTCGCCTTTCGCCTTTCGCCTTTCGCCTTTCGCCTTTCGCCTTTCGCCTTTCGCCTTTCGCCTTTCGCCTTTCGCGTTTCGCCTTAAGCCTTTCTCCTTTCGCCTTTCGCCTTTCGCCTTTCGCCTTTTGCATTTCGCCTTTCGCCTGTCGACATTCGCTCTTCGCCTTTCGTCTTTCGTCTTTCGCAATTAGCCTTTAGCATTTTCCTTTCGCCTTTCGCCTTTCGCCTTTCGCCTTTCGCCTTTCGCCTTTCGCCTTTCGCCTTTCGCCTTTCGCCTTTCGCCTTTCGCCTTTCGCCTTTCGCCTTTCGCCTTTCGCGTTTCGCCTTAAGCCTTTCTCCTTTCGCCTTTCGCCTTTCGCCTTTCGCCTTTCGCCTTTTGCATTTCGCCTTTCGCCTGTCGACATTCGCTCTTCGCCTTTCGTCTTTCGTCTTTCGCAATTAGCCTTTAGCATTTTGAAATACAAATTTATAATTTCGAATTTTCCATTTCGCATTTTCAATTTCAACTTTTGTATTTTATCTTTTGAATATCGTTTTTTCTTTTGCTTCAGGCATTTTAAATTTCTCCATTTTCATTTCATGTTTTGAAAATCGTTTTTCCTTTTGCTTTCCGCTTTTCGCCTTTCGCCGTTCGCCTTTCGCCTTTCGCCATTCGCCTTTCGCCTTTCGCCCTTCGCCTTTCGCCTTTCGCCTTTCGCCTTACGCTTTCGCCTTTCGCCTTTCGCCTTTCACCTTCCGCCTTTCGCCTTTCGCCTTTCCCCTTTCGCCTTTCACCTTTCGCCTTTCGCCTTTCGCCTTTCGCCTTTCGCCTTTCGCCTTTCGCCTTCCGCCTTCCGCCTTTCGCCTTTCGCCTTTCGCCTTTCACCTTCCGCCTTTCGCCTTTCGCCTTTCGCCTTTCCCCTTTCGCCTTTCGCCTTTCGCCTTTCGCCTTTCGCCTTTCGCCTTTCGCCTTTCGCCTTTCGCCTTTCGCCTTTCGCCTTTCGCCTTTAGCCTTTCGCCTTTCCCCTTTCGCCTTCCGCCTTTCTCCTTTCGCCTTTCGCCTTTCCCCCTTTCGCCTTTCGCCTTTCGCCTTTCGCCTTTCGCCTTTCGCCTTTCGCCTTTCGCCTTTCGACTTTCGCCTTTCGCCTTTCGCCTTTCGCCTTTCGCCTTTCGCCTTTCGCCTTTCGCCTTACGCCTTTCGCCTTTCGCCTTTCACCTTCCGCCTTTCGCCATTCGCCTTTCGCCTTTCGCCTTTCCCCTTTCGCCTTTCTCCTTTCGTCTTTCGTCTTTCGCCTTTCGCCTTTCGCCTTTCGCCTTTCACCTTTCGCCTTTCACCTTTCGCCTTACGCCTTTCGCCTTTCGCCTTTCGCCTTTCACCTTCCGCCTTTCGCCATTCGCCTTTCGCCTTTCGCCTTTCCCCTTTCGCCTTTCACCTTTCGCCTTCCGCCTTTCGCCTTTCGCCTTTCGCCTTTCGCTTTTCGCCTTTCGCCTTTCGCCTTTCGCCTTTCGCCTTACGCCTTTCGCCTTTCGCCTTTCGCCTTTCGCCTTTCGCCTTTCACCTTTCGACTTTCGCCCTTCGCCTTTCGTCTTTCGCCTTTCGCAATTCGCCTTTAGCATTTTGAAATACAAATTTATAATTTCGAATTTTCCATTTCGCATTTTCAATTTCAACTTTTGTATTTTATCTTTTGAATATCGTTTTTTCTTTTGCTTTAGGCATTTTAAATTTCTCCATTTTCATTTCATGTTTTGAAAATCATTTTTCCTTTTGCCTTCCGCTTTTCGCCTTTCGCTTTTCGCCTTTCGCCTTTCGCCTTTCGCCTTTCGCCTTTCGCCTTTCGCCTTACGCCTTTCGCCTTTCGCCTTTCGCCTTTCACCTTCCGCCTTTCGCCTTTCGCCTTTCCCCTTTCGCCTTTCACCTTTCGCCTTTCGCCTTTCGCCTTTCGCCTTTCGCCTTTCGCCTTTCGCCTTCCGCCTTCCGCCTTTCGCCTTTCGCCTTTCGCCTTTCACCTTCCGCCTTTCGCCTTTCGCCTTTCGCCTTTCCCCTTTCGCCTTTCGCCTTTCGCCTTTCGCCTTTCGCCTTTCGCCTTTCGCCTTTCGCCTTTCGCCTTTAGCCTTTCGCCTTTCCCCTTTCGCCATTCGCCTTTCGCCTTTCCCCTTTCGCCTTTCTCCTTTCGTTTTTCGCCTTTCGCCTTTCGCCTTTCGCCTTTCGCCTTTCACCTTTCACCTTTCACCTTTCGCCTTTCGCCTTTCGCCTTTCGCCTTTCGCCTTTCGCCTTTCGCCTTTCGCCTTTCGCCTTTCGCCTTTCGCCTTTCGCCTTTCGCCTTTCGCCTTTCGCCTTTCGCCTTTCGCCTTTCGCCTTTCGCCTTTCGCCTTTCGCCTTTCGCCTTTCGCCTTTCGCCTTTCGCCTTTCGCCTTTCACCTTCCGCCTTTCGCCTTTCGCCTTTCGCCTTTCGCCTTTCCCCTTTCGCCTTTCGCCTTTCGCCTTTCGCCTTTCGCCTTTCGCCTTTCGCCTTTCACCTTTCGCCTTCCGCCTTTCGCCTTTCGCCTTTCGCCTTTCGCCTTTCGCCTTTCGCCTTCCGCCTTACGCCTTTCGCCTTTCGCCTTTCGCCTTTCACCTTCCGCCTTTCGCCATTCGCCTTTCGCCTTTCGCCTTTCCCCTTTCGCCTTTCTCCTTTCGCCTTTCGCCATTCGCCTTCGCCTTTCGCCTTTCGACTTTCGCCTTTCGCCTTTCGCCTTTCGCCTTTCGCCTTTCGCCTTTCGCCTTTCGCCTTTCGCCTTTCGCCTTTCGCCTTTCGCCTTTCGCCTTTCACCTTCCGCCTTTCGCCTTTCGCCTTTCCCCTTTCGCCTTTCGCCTTTCGCCTTTCGCCTTTCGCCTTTCGCCTTTCGCCTTTCGCCTTTCGCCTTTCGCCTTTCGCCTTTCGCCTTTCGCCTTTCGCCTTACGCCTTTCGCCTTTCGCCTTTCGCCTTTCACCTTCCGCCTTTCGCCATTCGCCTTTCGCCTTTCGCCTTTCCCCTTTCGCCGTTCGCCTTTCGCCTTTCGCCTTTCGCCTTTCGCCTTTCCCCTTTCGCCTCTCGCCCTTCGCCATTCGCCTTTCGCCTATCGCCTTTCGCCTTTCGCCTTTCGCCTTTCGCCTTTCGCCTTTCGCCTTTCGCCTTTCGCCTTTCGCCTTTCGCCTTTCGCCTTTCGCCTTTCGCCTTTCGCCTTTCGCCTTTCGCCTTTCGCCTTTCGCCTTACGCCTTTCGCCTTTCGCCTTTCGCCTTTCACCTTCCGCCTTTCGCCATTCGCCTTTCGCCTTTTGCCTTTCGCATTTCGCCTTTCACCTTCCGCCTGCCGCCCTTCGCCTTTCGCCTTTCGCCTTTCGCCTTTCGCCTTTCACTTTCCGCCTTTCGCCTTTCGCCTTTCGCCTTTCACCTTCCGCCATTCGCCTTTCGCCATTCGCCTTTCGCCTTTCGCCTTTCGCCTTTCGCCTTTCGCCTTTCGCCTTTCGCCTTCCGCCTTTCGCCTTTCGCCTTTCACCTTCCGCCTTCCGCCTTTCGCCTTTCGCCTTTCGCCTTTCCCCTTTCGCCTTTCGCCTTTCGCCTTTCGCCTTTCGCCTTTCGCCTTTCGCCTTTCGCCTTTCGCCTTTCGCCTTTCGCCTTTTGCCTTTCCCCTTTCGCCTTCCGCCTTTCGCCTTTCGCCTTCCCCCTTTCGCCTTTCGCCTTTCGCCTTTCGCCTTTCGCCTTACGCCTTTCACCTACCGCCTTTCGCCTTTCGCCTTTCGCCTTTCGCCTTTCGCCTTTCGCCTTTCGCCTTTCGCCTTTCGCCCTTCGCCTTTCGCCTTTCACCTTTCACCTTCCGCCTTTCGCCTTTCGCCTTTCGCCTTTCGCCTTTCGCCTTTCGCCTTTCGCCTTTCGCCTTTCGCCTTTCGCCCTTCGCCTTTCGCCTTTCGGCGTTCTCCTTTCGCCATTCGCCTTTCGCCTTTCGCCTTTCGACATTCGCCGTTCGCCTTTCGTCTTTCGCCTTTCGCCTTTAGCCTTTTGAAATACGAATTTATAATTTCGAATTTTCCATTTCGCATTTTCAATTTCAACTTTTGTATTTTATCTTTTGAATATCGTTTTTTCTTTAGCTTTAGGCATTTTAAATTTCTCCATTTTTATTTCATGTTTTGAAAATCGTTTTTCCTTTTGCCTTAGGCATTTTGACTTTTGCCTCTCGCCCTTCGCTTTTCGCCTTTCGCCTTTCGCCTTTCGCCCTTCGCCTTTCGCCTTTCGCCTTTCGCCGTTCTCCTTTCGCCATTCGCCTTTCGCCTTTCGCCTTTCGACATTCGCCGTTCGCCTTTCGTCTTTCGCCTTTCGCCTTTAGCCTTTTGAAATACGAATTTATAATTTCGAATTTTCCATTTCGCATTTTCAATTTCAACTTTTGTATTTTATCTTTTGAATATCGTTTTTTCTTTTGCTTTAGGCATTTTAAATTTCTCCATTTTTATTTCATGTTTTGAAAATCGTTTTTCCTTTTGCCTTAGGCATTTTGAATTTTGCCTTTCGTCTTTCGCCTTTCGCCTTTCGCCTTTCACCTTTCGCCTTTCGCCTTTCGCCTTCCGCCTTTCACCCTTCGCCTTTCGCCTTTCGCCTTTCGCCTTTCGCCTTTCGCCTTTCACCTTCCGCCTTTCGCCTTTCGCCTTTCGCCTTTCGCCTTTCGCCTTTCGCCTTTCGCCTTTCGCCTTTCGCCTTTCGCCTTTCGCCTTTCGCCTTTCGCCTTTCGCCTTTCGCCCTTCGCCTTTCGCCTTTCGCCTTTCGCCGTTCTCCTTTCGCCATTCGCCTTTCGCCTTTCGCCTTTCGACATTCGCCGTTCGCCTCTCGTCTTTCGCCTTTCGCCTTTAGCCTTTTGAAATACGAATTTATAATTTCGAATTTTCCATTTCGCATTTTCAATTTCAACTTTTGTATTTTATCTTTTGAATATCGTTTTTTCTTTTGCTTTAGGCATTTTAAATTTCTCCATTTTTATTTCATGTTTTGAAAATCGTTTTTCCTTTTGCCTTAGGCATTTTGACTTTTGCCTCTCGCCCTTCGCTTTTCGCCTTTCGCCTTTCGCCTTTCGCCTGTCGCCTTTCGCCTTCCGCCTTTCGCCTTTCGCCTTTCGCGTTTCGCCTTTCGCCTTTCGCCTTTCACTTGTCGCCTTTCGCCTTTCAACTTTCGGCTATCGCCTTTCGCCTTTCACCTTCCGCCTTTCGCCTTTCACCTTTCGCCTTTCGCCTTTCGCCTTTCGCCTTTCGCCTTTCGCCTTTCGCCTTTCGCCTTTCGCCTTTCGCCTTTCGCCTTTCGCCTTTCGCCTTTCGCCTTTCGCCTTTCGCGTTTCGCCTTTCGCCTTTCGCCTTTCGCCCTTCGCCTTTCACCTTTCGCATTTCGCCTTTCACCTTTCGCCTTTCGCCTTTCGCCCTTCGCCTTTAGCCTTTCGCCTTTCGCCTTTCGCCTTTCGCCTTTCGCCTTTCGCCTTTCGCCTTTCGCCTTTCGCCTTTCGCCTCTCGCCCTTCGCCTTTCGCCTTTCGCCTTTCGCCTTTCGCCTTCCGCTTTTCGCCTGTCGCCTTTCGCCTTTCGCCTTTCGCCTTTCGCATTTCGCCTTTCGCCTTTCGTCTTTCGCCTTTCGCCCTTCGCCTTTCGCCTTTCGCCTTTCGCCTTGCGCCTTTCGCCTTTCGCCTTCGCATTTCGCCTTTCGCCTTTCGCCTTTCGCCTTTCGCCTTTCGCCTTTCGCCTTTCGCCTTTCGCCTTTCGCTTTTCGCCTTTCGCCTTTCGCCTTTCGCCTTTCGCCTTTCGCCTTTCGCCTTTCGCCTTTCGCCTTTCGCCTTTCGCCTTTCGCCTTTCGCCTTACGCCTTTCGCCTTTCGCCTTTCGCCTTTCACCTTCCGCCTTTCGCCATTCGCCTTTCGCCTTTCGCCTTTCCCCTTTCGCCTTTCACCTTTCGCCTTCCGCCTTTCGCCTTTCGCCTTTCGCCTTTCGCTTTTCGCCTTTCGCCTTTCGCCTTTCGCCTTCCGCCTTTCGCCTTTCGTCTTTCGCCTTTCGCCTTTCGCCTTTCGCCTTTCGCCTTTCGCCTTTCGCCTTTTGCATTTCGCCTTTCGCCTTTCGACTTTCGTCCTTCGCCTTTCGCCTTTCGCCTTTCGCCTTTCGCCTTTCGCCTTTCGCCTTTCGCCTTTCAACTTTCGTCTTTCGCCTTTCGCCTTTCACCTTCCGCCTTTCGCATTTCGCCTTTCGCCTTTCGCCGTACGCCTTTCACCTTCCGCCTTTTGCATTTCGCCTTTCGCCTTTCGCCTTTCGACTTTCGTCCTTCGCCTTTCGCCTTTCGCCTTTCGCCTTTCGCCTTTCGCCTTTCGCCTTTCGCCTTTCACCTTCCGCCTTTCGCCTTTCGCCTTTCGCCTTTCCCCTTTCGCCTTCCGCCTTTCGCCTTTCGCCTTTCGTCTTTCGCCTTTCGCCTTTCGCCTTTCGCCTTTCGCCTTTCGCCTTTCGCCTTTCGCCTTTCGCCTTTCGCCTTTTGCATTTCGCCTTTCGCCTTTCGACTTTCGTCCTTCGCCTTTCGCCTTTCGCCTTTCGCCTTTCGCCTTTCGCCTTTCGCCTTTCGCCTTTCGCCTTTCGCCTTTCGCCTTTCGCCTTTCGACTTTCGCCTTTCGCTTTTCGCCTTTCGCCTTTCACCTTCCGCCTTTCGCCTTTCGCCTTTCGCCTTTCGCCGTACGCCTTTCACCTTCCGCCTTTCGCCTTTCGCCTTTCCCCTTTCGCCTTCCGCCTTTCGCCTTTCGCCTTTCGTCTTTCGCCTTTCGCCTTTCGCCTTTCGCCTTTCGCCTTTCGCCTTTCGCCTTTTGCATTTCGCCTTTCGCCTTTCGACTTTCGTCCTTCGCCTTTCGCCTTTCGCCTTTCGCCTTTCGCCTTTCGCCTTTCGCCTTTCGCCTTTCGCCTTTCGCCTTTCAACTTTCGTCTTTCGCCTTTCGCCTTTCACCTTCCGCCTTTCGCATTTCGCCTTTCGCCTTTCGCCGTACGCCTTTCACCTTCCGCCTTTTGCATTTCGCCTTTCGCCTTTCGCCTTTCGACTTTCGTCCTTCGCCTTTCGCCTTTCGCCTTTCGCCTTTCGCCTTTCGCCTTTCGCCTTTCGCCTTTCGCCTTTCACCTTCCGCCTTTCGCCTTTCGCCTTTCGCCTTTCCCCTTTCGCCTTCCGCCTTTCGCCTTTCGCCTTTCGTCTTTCGCCTTTCGCCTTTCGCCTTTCGCCTTTCGCCTTTCGCCTTTCGCCTTTCGCCTTTCGCCTTTCGCCTTTCGCCTTTCGCCTTTTGCATTTCGCCTTTCGCCTTTCGACTTTCGTCCTTCGCCTTTCGCCTTTCGCCTTTCGCCTTTCGCCTTTCGCCTTTCGCCTTTCGCCTTTCACCTTTCGCCTTTCGCCTTTCGCCTTTCGCCTTTCGCCTTTCGCCTTTCGCCTTTCGCCTTTCGCCTTTCGCCTTTCGCCTTTCGCCTTTCAACTTTCGCCTTTCGCCTTTCGCCTTTCACCTTCCGCCTTTCGCATTTCGCCTTTCGCCTTTCGCCGTACGCCTTTCACCTTCCGCCTTTTGCATTTCGCATTTCGCCTTTCGCCTTTCGACTTTCGTCCTTCGCCTTTCGCCTTTCGCCTTTCGCCTTTCGCCTTTCGCCTTTCGCCTTTCGCCTTTCACCTTCCGCCTTTCGCCTTTCGCCTTTCGCCTTTCCCCTTTCGCCTTCCGCCTTTCGCCTTTCGCCTTTCGTCTTTCGCCTTTCGCCTTTCGCCTTTCGCCTTTCGCCTTTCGCCTTTCGCCTTTCGCCTTTCGCCTTTCGCCTTTCGCCTTTCGCCTTTCGCCTTTCGCCTTTCGCCTTTCGCCTTTCGCCTTTTGCATTTCGCCTTTCGCCTTTCGACTTTCGTCCTTCGCCTTTCGCCTTTCGCCTTTCGCCTTTCGCCTTTCGACTTTCGTCCTTCGCCTTTCGCCTTTCGCCTTTCGCCTTTCGCCTTTCGCCTTTCGCCTTTCGCCTTTCGCCTTTCACCTTCCGCCTTTCGCCTTTCGCCTTTCGCCTTTCCCCTTTCGCCTTCCGCCTTTCGCCTTTCGCCTTTCGTCTTTCGCCTTTCGCCTTTCGCCTTTCGCCTTTCGCCTTTCGCCTTTCGCCTTTCGCCTTTCGCCTTTCGCCTTTCGCCTTTTGCATTTTGCCTTTCGCCTTTCGACTTTCGTCCTTCGCCTTTCGCCTTTCGCCTTTCGCCTTTCGCCTTTCGACTTTCGTCCTTCGCCTTTCGCCTTTCGCCTTTTGCATTTCGCCTTTCGCCTTTCGACTTTCGTCCTTCGCCTTTCGCCTTTCGCCTTTCGCCTTTCGACTTTCGTCCTTCGCCTTTCGCCTTTCGCCTTTCGCCTTTCGCCTTTCGCCTTTCACCTTCCGCCTTTCGCCTTTCGCCTTTCGCCTTTCCCCTTTCGCCTTCCGCCTTTCGCCTTTCGCCTTTCGTCTTTCGCCTTTCGCCTTTCGCCTTTCGCCTTTCGCCTTTCGCCTTTCGCCTTTCGCCTTTCGCCTTTCGCCTTTCGCCTTTCGCCTTTTGCATTTCGCCTTTCGCCTTTCGACTTTCGTCCTTCGCCTTTCGCCTTTCGCCTTTCGCCTTTCGCCTTTCGCCTTTCGCCTTTCGCCTTTCGCATTTCGCCATTCGCCTTTCGACTTTCGTCCTTCGCCTTTCGCCTTTCGCCTTTCGCCTTTCGCCTTTCGCCTTTCGCCTTTCGCCTTTCGCCTTTCGCCTTTCGCCTTTCGCCTTTCGCCTTTCGCCTTTCGCCTTTCGCCTTTCGCCTTTTGCATTTCGCCTTTCGCCTTTCGAATTTCGTCCTTCGCCTTTCGCCTTTCGCCTTTCGCCTTTCGCCTTTCGACTTTCGTCCTTCGCCTTTCGCCTTTCGCCTTTCTCCTTTCGCCTTTCACCTTCCGCCTTTCGCCTTTCGCCTTTCCCCTTTCGCCTTCCGCCTTTCGCCTTTCGCCTTTCGTCTTTCGCCTTTCGCCTTTCGCCTTTCGCCTTTCGCCTTTCGCCTTTCGCCTTTCGCCTTTCGCCTTTCGCCTTTCGCCTTTCGCCTTTTGCATTTCGCCTTTCGCCTTTCGACTTTCGTCCTTCGCCTTTCGCCTTTCGCCTTTCGCCTTTCGCCTTTCGCCGTACGCCTTACACCTTCCGCCTTTTGCATTTCGCCTTTCGCCTTTCGACTTTCGTCCTTCGCCTTTCGCCTTTCGCCTTTCGCCTTTCGCCTTTCGCCTTTCGCCTTTCGCCTTTCGCCTTTCGCCTTTCGCCTTTCGCCTTTCGGCTTTCGCCTTTCACCTTCCGCCTTTCGCCTTTCGCCTTTCGCCTTTCCCCTTTCGCCTTCCGCCTTCCGCCTTTCGCCTTTCGTCTTTCGCCTTTCGCCTTTCGCCTTTCGCCTTTCGCCTTTCGCCTTTCGCCTTTCGCCTTTCGCCTTTCGCCTTTCGCCTTTCGCCTTTCGCCTTTCGCCTTTCGCCTTTCGCCTTTCGCCTTTTGCATTTCGCCTTTCGACTTTCGTCCTTCGCCTTTCTCCTTTCGCCTTTCGCCTTTCGCCTTTCGACTTTCGTCCTTCGCCTTTCGCCTTTCGCCTTTCGCCTTTCGCCTTTCGCCTTTCGCCTTTCACCTTCCGCCTTTCGCCTTTCGCCTTTCGCCTTTCCCCTTTCGCCTTCCGCCTTTCGCCTTTCGCCTTTCGTCTTTCGCCTTTCGCCTTTCGCCTTTCGCCTTTCGCCTTTCGCCTTTCGCCTTTCGCCTTTCGCCTTTCGCCTTTCGCCTTTCGCCTTTTGCATTTCGCCTTTCGCCTTTCGCCTTTCGCCTTTCGCCTTTCGCCTTTCGCCTTTCGCCTTTCGCCTTTTGCATTTCGCCTTTCGCCTTTCGACTTTCGTCCTTCGCCTTTCGCCTTTCGCCTTTCGCCTTTCGCCTTTCGCCTTTCGCCTTTCGCCTTTCACCTTTCGCCTTTCGCCTTTCGCCTTTCGCCTTTCGCCTTTCGCCTTTCGCCTTTCGCCTTTCGCCTTTCGCCTTTCGCCTTTCGCCTTTCAACTTTCGCCTTTCGCCTTTCGCCTTTCACCTTCCGCCTTTCGCATTTCGCCTTTCGCCTTTCGCCGTACGCCTTTCACCTTCCGCCTTTTGCATTTCGCATTTCGCCTTTCGCCTTTCGACTTTCGTCCTTCGCCTTTCGCCTTTCGCCTTTCGCCTTTCGCCTTTCGCCTTTCGCCTTTCGCCTTTCGCCTTTCACCTTCCGCCTTTCGCCTTTCGCCTTTCGCCTTTCCCCTTTCGCCTTCCGCCTTTCGCCTTTCGCCTTTCGTCTTTCGCCTTTCGCCTTTCGCCTTTCGCCTTTCGCCTTTCGCCTTTCGCCTTTCGCCTTTCGCCTTTCGCCTTTCGCCTTTCGCCTTTCGCCTTTCGCCTTTCGCCTTTCGCCTTTCGCCTTTTGCATTTCGCCTTTCGCCTTTCGACTTTCGTCCTTCGCCTTTCGCCTTTCGCCTTTCGCCTTTCGCCTTTCGACTTTCGTCCTTCGCCTTTCGCCTTTCGCCTTTCGCCTTTCGCCTTTCGCCTTTCGCCTTTCGCCTTTCGCCTTTCACCTTCCGCCTTTCGCCTTTCGCCTTTCGCCTTTCCCCTTTCGCCTTCCGCCTTTCGCCTTTCGCCTTTCGTCTTTCGCCTTTCGCCTTTCGCCTTTCGCCTTTCGCCTTTCGCCTTTCGCCTTTCGCCTTTCGCCTTTCGCCTTTTGCATTTCGCCTTTCGCCTTTCGACTTTCGTCCTTCGCCTTTCGCCTTTCGCCTTTCGCCTTTCGCCTTTCGACTTTCGTCCTTCGCCTTTCGCCTTTCGCCTTTTGCATTTCGCCTTTCGCCTTTCGACTTTCGTCCTTCGCCTTTCGCCTTTCGCCTTTCGCCTTTCGCCTTTCGACTTTCGTCCTTCGCCTTTCGCCTTTCGCCTTTCGCCTTTCGCCTTTCGCCTTTCACCTTCCGCCTTTCGCCTTTCGCCTTTCGCCTTTCCCCTTTCGCCTTCCGCCTTTCGCCTTTCGCCTTTCGTCTTTCGCCTTTCGCCTTTCGCCTTTCGCCTTTCGCCTTTCGCCTTTCGCCTTTCGCCTTTCGCCTTTCGCCTTTCGCCTTTCGCCTTTTGCATTTCGCCTTTCGCCTTTCGACTTTCGTCCTTCGCCTTTCGCCTTTCGCCTTTCGCCTTTCGCCTTTCGCCTTTCGCCTTTCGCCTTTCGCATTTCGCCATTCGCCTTTCGACTTTCGTCCTTCGCCTTTCGCCTTTCGCCTTTCGCCTTTCGCCTTTCGCCTTTCGCCTTTCGCCTTTCGCCTTTCGCCTTTCGCCTTTCGCCTTTCGCCTTTCGCCTTTCGCCTTTCGCCTTTCGCCTTTTGCATTTCGCCTTTCGCCTTTCGAATTTCGTCCTTCGCCTTTCGCCTTTCGCCTTTCGCCTTTCGCCTTTCGACTTTCGTCCTTCGCCTTTCGCCTTTCGCCTTTCTCCTTTCGCCTTTCACCTTCCGCCTTTCGCCTTTCGCCTTTCCCCTTTCGCCTTCCGCCTTTCGCCTTTCGCCTTTCGTCTTTCGCCTTTCGCCTTTCGCCTTTCGCCTTTCGCCTTTCGCCTTTCGCCTTTCGCCTTTCGCCTTTCGCCTTTCGCCTTTCGCCTTTTGCATTTCGCCTTTCGCCTTTCGACTTTCGTCCTTCGCCTTTCGCCTTTCGCCTTTCGCCTTTCGCCTTTCGCCGTACGCCTTACACCTTCCGCCTTTTGCATTTCGCCTTTCGCCTTTCGACTTTCGTCCTTCGCCTTTCGCCTTTCGCCTTTCGCCTTTCGCCTTTCGCCTTTCGCCTTTCGCCTTTCGCCTTTCGCCTTTCGCCTTTCGCCTTTCGGCTTTCGCCTTTCACCTTCCGCCTTTCGCCTTTCGCCTTTCGCCTTTCCCCTTTCGCCTTCCGCCTTCCGCCTTTCGCCTTTCGTCTTTCGCCTTTCGCCTTTCGCCTTTCGCCTTTCGCCTTTCGCCTTTCGCCTTTCGCCTTTCGCCTTTCGCCTTTCGCCTTTCGCCTTTCGCCTTTCGCCTTTCGCCTTTTGCATTTCGCCTTTCGACTTTCGTCCTTCGCCTTTCTCCTTTCGCCTTTCGCCTTTCGCCTTTCGACTTTCGTCCTTCGCCTTTCGCCTTTCGCCTTTCGCCTTTCGCCTTTCGCCTTTCACCTTCCGCCTTTCGCCTTTCGCCTTTCGCCTTTCCCCTTTCGCCTTCCGCCTTTCGCCTTTCGCCTTTCGTCTTTCGCCTTTCGCCTTTCGCCTTTCGCCTTTCGCCTTTCGCCTTTCGCCTTTCGCCTTTCGCCTTTCGCCTTTCGCCTTTCGCCTTTCGCCTTTCGCCTTTTGCATTTCGCCTTTCGCCTTTCGACTTTCGTCCTTCGCCTTTCGCCTTTCGCCTTTCGCCTTTCGCCTTTCGCCTTTCGCCTTTCACCTTTCGCCTTTCGCCTTTCGCCTTTCACCTTTCGCCTTTCGCCTTTCGCCTTTCGCCTTTCGCCTTTCGCCTTTTGCATTTCGCCTTTCGCCTTTCGACTTTCGTCCTTCGCCTTTCGCCTTTCGCCTTTCGCCTTTCGCCTTTCGCCTTTCGCCTTTCGCCTTCCGCCTTTCGCCTTTCGCCTTTCGTCTTTCGCCCTTCGCCTTTCGCCTTTCGCCTTTCGCCTTTCGCCTTTCGCCTTTCGCCTTTCAACTTTCGCCTTTCGCCTTTCGATTTTCGTCCTTCGCCTTTCGCCTTTCGCCTTTCGCCTTTCGCCTTTCGTCTTTCGCCTTTCACCTTCCGCCTTTCGCCTTTCGCCTTTCGCCTTTCGCCGTACGCCTTTCACCTTCCGCCTTTTGCATTTCGCCTTTCGCCTTTCGACTTTCGTCCTTCGCCTTTCGCCTTTCGCCTTTCGCCTTTCGCCTTTCGCCTTTCGCCTTTCGCCTTTCGCCTTTCGCCTTTCGCCTTTCGCCTTTCGCCTTTCGCCTTTCACCTTCCGCCTTTCGCCTTTCGCCTTTCGCCTTTCCCCTTTCGCCTTCCGCCTTTCGCCTTTCGCCTTTCGTCTTTCGCCTTTCGCCTTTCGCCTTTCGCCTTTCGCCTTTCGCCTTTCGCCTTTCGCCTTTCGCCTTTTGCATTTCGCCTTTCGCCTTTCGACTTTCGTCCTTCGCCTTTCGCCTTTCGCCTTTCGCCTTTCGCCTTTCGTCTTTCGCCTTTCGCCTTTCACCTTTCGCCTTTCGCCTTTCGCCTTTCACCTTTCGCCTTTCGCCTTTCGCCTTTCGCCTTTCGCCTTTCGCCTTTCGCCTTTCGCCTTTCGCCTTTCGCCTTTCGCCTTTCGCCTTTCGCCTTTCGCCTTTCGCCTTTCGCCTTTCGCCTTTCGCCTTTTGCCTTTTTCGCCTTTCGCCTTTCGCCTTTCACCTTCCGCCTGTCGCCTTTCGCCTTTCGCCTTTCGCCTTTCGCCTTTCGCCTTTCGCCTTTCGCCTTTCGCTTTCGCCTTTCGCCTTTCGCATTTCGCCTTTAGCCTTTTGAAATACGAATTTATAATATCGAATTTTCCATTTCGAATTTTCAATTTCAACTTTTGTATTTTATCTTTTGAATATCGTTTTTTCTTTTGCTTTAGGCATTTTAAATTTCTCCATTTTTATTTCATGTTTTGAAAATCGTTTTTCATTTTGACTTAGGCATTTTGAATTTTGCCTCTCGCCCTGCGCCTTTCGCCTTTCGCCTTTCGCTTTCGCCTTTCGCCTTTCGTCTTTCGCCTTTCGCCTTTCGCCTTTCGCCTTTCGCCTTTCGCCTTTCACCTTTCGCCTTTCGCCTTTCGCCTTCCGCCTTTCACCTTTCGCCTTTCGCCTTTCGCCTTTCGCCTTTCGCCTTTCGCCTTTCGCCTTTCGCCTTTCGCCTTTCGCCTTTCGCCTTTCGCCTTTCGCCTTTCGCCTTCCTCCTTTCGCCTTTCGCCTTTCGCCTTTCGCCTTTTGCATTTCGCCTTTCGCCTTTCGACTTTCGTCCTTCGCCTTTCGTCTTTCGCCTTTCGCCTTTCGCCTTTCGCCTTTCAACTTTCGCCTTTCGCCTTTCGCCTTTCACCTTCCGCCTTTCGCCTTTCGCCTTTCGCCTTTCGCCGTACGCCTTTCACCTTCCGCCTTTTGCATTTCGCCTTTCGCCTTTCGACTTTCGTCCTTCGCCTTTCGCCTTTCGCCTTTCGCCTTTCGCCTTTCGCCTTTCGCCTTTCGCCTTTCACCTTCCGCCTTTCGCCTTTCGCCTTTCGCCTTTCCCCTTTCGCCTTCCGCCTTTCGCCTTTCGCCTTTCGTATTTCGCCTTTCGCCTTTCGCCTTTCGCCTTTCGCCTTTCGCCTTTCGCCTTTCGCCTTTTGCATTTCGCCTTTCGCCTTTCGACTTTCGTCCTTCGCCTTTCGCCTTTCGCCTTTCGCCTTTCGCCTTTCACCTTTCGCCTTTCGCCTTTCGCCTTTCACCTTTCGCCTTTCGCCTTTCGCCTTTCGCCTTTCGCCTTTCGCCTTTCGCCTTTCGCCTTTCGCCGTTCGCCTTTCGCCTTTTGCCTTTTTCGCCTTTCGCCTTTCGCCTTTCACCTTCCGCCTGTCGCCTTTCGCCTTTCGCCTTTCGCCTTTCGCCTTTCGCCTTTCGCCTTTCGCTTTCGCCTTTCGCCTTTCGCATTTCGCCTTTAGCCTTTTGAAATACGAATTTATAATATCGAATTTTCCATTTCGAATTTTCAATTTCAACTTTTGTATTTTATCTTTTGAATATCGTTTTTTCATTTGCTTTAGGCATTTTAAATTTCTCCATTTTTATTTCATGTTTTGAAAATCGTTTTTCATTTTGACTTAGGCATTTTGAATTTTGCCTCTCGCCCTTCGCCTTTCGCCTTTCGCCTTTCGCTTTCGCCTTTCGCCTTTCGTCTTTCGCCTTTCGCCTTTCGCCTTTCGCCTTTCGCCTTTCGCCTTTCACCTTTCGCCTTTCGCCTTTCGCCTTCCTCCTTTCACCTTTCGCCTTTCGCCTTTCGCCTTTCGCCTTTCGCCTTTCGCCTTCCGCCTGTCGCCTTTCGCCTTTCGCCTTTCGCCTTTCGCCTTTCGCCTTTCGCCTTTCGCCTTCCGCCTTTCGCCTTTCGCCTTTCGCCTTTCGCCTTTCGCCTTTCGCCTTTCGCCTTTCGCCTTTCGCCTTTCGCCTTTCGCCTTTCGCCTTTCGCCTTTCGCCTTTCGCCTTTCGCTTTTCGCATTTCGCCTTTCGCCTTTCGCCTTTCGCCTTTCGCCTTTCACCTTCCGCCATTCGACTTTCGCCTTTCGTCTTTCGCCTTTCGCCTTTCGCCTTTCGCCTTTCGCCTTTCGCCTTTCGCCTTTCGGCTTTCGCCTTTCGCCTTTCACCTTCCGCCATTCGCCTTTCGCCTTTCGCCTTTCGCCTTTCACCTTCCGCCTTTCGCCTTTCACCTTTCGCCTTTCGCCTTTCGCCTTTCGCGTTTTGCCTTTCGACTTTCGCCCTTCGCCTTTCGTCTTTCGTCTTTCGCATTTCGCCTTTAGCATTTTGAAATACGAATTTATAATTTCGAATTTTCCATTTCGCATTTTCAATTTCAACTTTTGTATTTTATCTTTTGAATATCGTTTTTTCTTTTGCTTTAGGCATTTTAAATTTCTCCATTTTCATTTCATGTTTTGAAAATCGGTTTTCCTTTTGCCTTAGGCATTTTGACTTTTGCCTCTCGCCCTTCACCTTTCGCTTTTCGCCTTTCGCCTTTCGCCTTCCGCTTTTCACCTTTCGCCTTTCGCCTTTCGCCTTTCACTTTCCGCCTTTCGCCTTTCGCCTTTCGCCTTTCACCTTCCGCCATTCGGCTTTCGCATTTAGCCTTTCGCCTTTCGCCTTACGCCTTTCGCCTTTCGCCTTTCGCCTTTTTCCTTTCGCCTTTCGACTTTCGCCTTTCGCCTTTCGCCTTTCGCCTTTCGCCTTTCGCCTTTCGCCTTTCGCCTTTCGCCTTTCGCTTTCGCCTTTCGCCTTTCGCCTTTCGCCTTTCGCCTTTCGCCTTTCGCCTTTCGCCTTTCGCCTTTCACCTTTCGCCTTTCGCCTTTCGCCTTCCGCCTTTCACCTTTCGCCTTTCGCCTTTCGCCTTTCGCCTTTCGCCTTCCGCCTTTCGCCTTTCGCCTATCGCCTTTCGCCTTTCGCCTTTCGCCTTTCACCTTCCGCCATTCGCCTTTCGCCTTTCGCCCTTCGCCTTTCGCCTTTCACCTTCCGCCTTTCGCCTTTCGCCTTTCGCCTTTCGCCTTTCGCCTTTCGCCTTTCGCCTTTCGCCTTTCGCCTTTCGCCTTTCGCCTTTCGCCTTTCGCCTTTCACCTTTCGCCTTTCGCCTTTCACCTTTCGCCTTTCGCCTTTCGCGTTTTGCCTTCGACTTTCGCCCTTCGCCTTTCGTCTTTCGCCTTTCGCATTTCGCCTTTAGCATTTTGAAATACGAATTTATAATATCGAATTTTCCATTTCGCATTTTCAATTTCAACTTTCGTATTTTATCTTTTGAATATTGTTTTTTCTTTTGCTTTAGGCATTTTAAATTTCTCCATTTTCATTTCATGTTTTGAAAATCGGTTTTCCTTTTGCCTTAGGCATTTTGACTTTTGCCTCTCGCCCTTCGCCTTTCGCCTTTCGCCTTTCGCCTTTCGCCTATCGCCTTCCGCTTTTCACCTTTCGCCTTTCGCCTTTCGCCTTTCGCCTTTCACTTTCCGCCTTTCGCCTTTCGCCTTTCGCCTTTCACCTTTCGCCTTTCGCCTTTCGTCTTTCGCCTTTCGCCTTTCGCCTTTCGCCTTTCGCCATTCGCCTTTCGCCTTTCGACAATCGCCCTTCGCCTTTCGTCTTTCGCCTTTCGCATTTCGCCTTTAGCCTTTTGAAATACGAATTTATAATTTCGAATATTCCATTTCGCATTTTCAATTTCAACTTTTGTATTTTATCTTTTGAATATCGTTTTTTCTTTTGCTTTAGGCATTTTAAATTTCTCCATTTTTATTTCATGTTTTGAAAATCGTTTTTCCTTTTGCCTTAGGCATTTTGACTTTTGCCTCTCGCCCTTCACCTTTCGCCTTTCGCCTTTCGCCTTCCGCCTTTCGCCTTCCGCCTTTCGCGTTTCGCTTTCTCTTTTCGCCTTTCGCCTTTCGCCTTTCGCCTTTCGCCTTTTGCCTTTCGTCTTTCGACTTTCGCCCTTCGCCTTTCGTCTTTCGCTTTTCGCATTTCGCCTTTAGCAATTTGAAATACGAATTCATAATTTCGAATTTTCCATTTCGCATTTTCAATTTCAACTTTTGTATATTATCTTTTGAATATCGTTTTTTCTTTTGCTTTAGGCATTTTAAATTTCTCCATTTTCATTTGAAAATCGTGTTTCCTTTTGCCTTAGGCATTTTGACTTTTGCCTCACGCCCTTCGCCTTTCGCCTTTCGCCTATCGCCTTTCGCCTTTCGCCTTCCGCTTTTCGCCTTTCGCCTTTCGCCTTTCGCCTTTCGCCTTTCTTTCGCCTTTCGCCTTTCGCCTTTCGCCTTTCGCCTTTCGCCTTTCACCTTTCGCCTTTCGCCTTTCGCCTTCCGCCTTTCACCTTTCGCCTTTCGCCTTTCGCCTTTCGCCTTTCGCCTTTCGCCTTCCGCCTGTCGCCTTTCGCCTTTCGCCTTTCGCCTTTCGCCTTTCGCCTTTCGCCTTTCGCCTTCCTCCTTTCGCCTTTCGCCTTTCGCCTTTCGCCTTTCGCCTTTCGCCTTTCGCCTTTCGCCTTTCGCCTTTCGCCTTTCGCTTTTCGCCTTTCGCCTTTCGCCTTTCGCCTTTCGCCTTTCGCCTTTCGCCTTTCACCTTCCGCCATTCGACTTTCGCCTTTCGTCTTTCGCCTTTCGCCTTTCGCCTTTCGCCTTTCGCCTTTCGCCTTTCGCCTTTCGCCTTTCGCCTTTCGGCTTTCGCCTTTCGCCTTTCACCTTCCGCCATTCGCCTTTCGCCTTTCGCCTTTCGCCTTTCACCTTCCGCCTTTCGCCTTTCACCTTTCGCCTTTCGCCTTTCGCGTTTTGCCTTTCGACTTTCGCCCTTCGCCTTTCGTCTTTCGCCTTTCGCATTTCGCCTTTAGCATTTTGAAATACGAATTTATAATTTCGAATTTTCCATTTCGCATTTTCAATTTCAACTTTTGTATTTTATCTTTTGAATATCGTTTTTTCTTTTGCTTTAGGCATTTTAAATTTCTCCATTTTCATTTCATGTTTTGAAAATCGGTTTTCCTTTTGCCTTAGGAATTTTGACTTTTGCCTCTCGCCCTTCACCTTTCGCTTTTCGCCTTTCGCCTTTCGCCTTCCGCTTTTCACCTTTCGCCTTTCGCCTTTCACTTTCCGCCTTTCGCCTTTCGCCTTTCGCCTTTCGCCTTTCGCCTTTCGCCTTTCGCCTTTCACCTTCCGCCATTCGGCTTTCGCCTTTAGCCTTTCGCCTTTCGCCTTTCGCCTTTCGCCTTTCGCCTTTCGCCTTTCGCCTTTCGCCTTTCGCCTTTCTCCTTTCGCCTTTCGACTTTCGCCTTTCGCATTTCGCCTTTCGCCATTCGCCTTTCGCTTTCGCCTTTCGCCTTTCGCCTTTCGCCTTTCGCCTTTCGCCTTTCGCTTTCGCCTTTCGCCTTTCGCCTTTCGCCTTTCGCCTTTCGCCTTTCGCCTTCCGCCTTTCACCTTTCGCCTTTCGCCTTTCGCCTTTCGCCTTCCGCCTTTCGCCTTTCGCCTATCGCCTTTCGCCTTTCGCCTTTCGCCTTTCACCTTCCGCCATTCGCCTTTCGCCTTTCGCCCTTCGCCTTTCGCCCTTCGCCTTTCGCCTTTCACCTTCCGCCTTTCGCCTTTCGCCTTTCGCCTTTCGCCTTTCGCCTTTCGCCTTTCGCCTTTCGCCTTTCGCCTTTCACCTTTCGCCTTTCGCCTTTCACCTTTCGCCTTTCGCCTTCCGCGTTTTGCCTTTCGACTTTCGCCCTTCGCCTTTCGTCTTTCGCCTTTCGCATTTCGCCTTTAGCATTTTGAAATACGAATTTATAATATCGAATTTTCCATTTCGCATTTTCAATTTCAACTTTCGTATTTTATCTTTTAAATATTGTTTTTTCTTTTGCTTTAGGCATTTTAAATTTCTCCATTTTCATTTCATGTTTTGAAAATCGGTTTTCCTTTTGCCTTAGGCATTTTGACTTTTGCCTCTCGCCCTTCGCCTTTCGCCTTTCGCCTTTCGCCTATCGCCTTCCGCTTTTCACCTTTCGCCTTTCGCCTTTCGCCTTTCGCCTTTCACTTTCCGCCTTTCGCCTTTCGCCTTTCGCCTTTCGCCTTTCACCTTTCGCCTTTCGCCTTTCGTCTTTCGCCTTTCGCCTTTCGCCTTTCGCCTTTCGCCATTCGCCTTTCGCCTTTCGACAATCGCCCTTCGCCTTTCGTCTTTCGCCTTTCGCATTTCGCCTTTAGCCTTTTGAAATACGAATTTATAATTTCGAATTTTCCATTTCGCATTTTCAATTTCAACTTTTGTATTTTATCTTTTGAATATCGTTTTTTCTTTTGCTTTAGGCATTTTAAATTTCTCCATTTTTATTTCATGTTTTGAAAATCGTTTTTCCTTTTGCCTTAGGCATTTTGAATTTTGCCTCTCGCCCTTCGCCTTTCGCCTTTCACCTACCGCCTTTCGCCTTTCGCCTTTCGCCTTTCGCCTTTCGCCTTTCGCCTTTCGCCCTTCGCCTTTCGCCTTTCACCTTCCGCCTTTCGCCTTTCACCTTTCGCCTTTCGCCTTCCGCGTTTTGCCTTTCGACTTTCGCCCTTCGCCTTTCGTCTTTCGCCTTTAGCATTTTGAAATACGAATTTATAATATCGAATTTTCCATTTCGCATTTTCAATTTCAACTTTCGTATTTTATCTTTTAAATATTGTTTTTTCTTTTGCTTTAGGCATTTTAAATTTCTCCATTTTTATTTCATGTTTTGAAAATCGTTTTTCCTTTTGCCTTAGGCATTTTTACTTTTGCCTCTCGCCCTTCACCTTTCGCCTTTCGCCTTTCGCCTTTCGCCTTTCGCGTTTCGCTTTCTCTTTTCGCCTTTCGCCTTTCGCCTTTCGCCTTTTGCCTTTCGCCTTTCGACTTTCGCCATTCGCATTTCGTCTTTCGCCTTTCGCATTTCGCCTTTAGCATTTTGAAATACGAATTCATAATTTCGAATTTTCCATTTCGCATTTTCAATTTCAACTTTTGTATATTATCTTTTGAATATCGTTTTTTCTTTTGCTTTAGGCATTTTAAATTTCTCCATTTTCATTTGAAAATCGTTTTTCCTTTTGCCTTAGGCATTTTGACTTTTGCCTCACGCCCTTCGCCTTTCGCCTTTCGCCTATCGCCTTTCGCCTTTCGCCTTCCGCTTTTCGCCTTTCGGCTTTCCTCTCACCTTTCGCCTTTCGCCTTTCGCCTTCCGCCTTTCGCCTTTCGCCTATCGCCTTTCGCCTTTCGCCTTTCGCCTTTCACCTTCCGCCATTCGCCTTTCGCCTTTCGTCTTTCGCCTTTCGCCTTTCGCCTTTCGCCTTTCGCCATTCGCCTTTCGCCTTTCGACAATCGCCCTTCGCCTTTCGTCTTTCGCCTTTCGCATTTCGCCTTTAGCCTTTTGAAATACGAATTTATAATTTCGAATTTTCCATTTCGCATTTTCAATTTCAACTTTTGTATTTTATCTTTTGAATATCGTTTTTTCTTTTGCTTTAGGCATTTTAAATTTCTCCATTTTTATTTCATGTTTTGAAAATCGTTTTTCCTTTTGCCTTAGGCATTTTGACTTTTGCCTCTCGCCCTTCACCTTTCGCCTTTCGCCTTTCGCCTTCCGCCTTTCGCCTTCCGCCTTTCGCGTTTCGCTTTCTCTTTTCGCCTTTCGCCTTTCGCCTTTTGCCTTTCGCCTTTCGACTTTCGCCCTTCGCCTTTCGTCTTTCGCCTTTCGCATTTCGCCTTTAGCATTTTGAAATACGAATTCATAATTTCGAATTTTCCATTTCGCATTTTCAATTTCAACTTTTGTATATTATCTTTTGAATATCGTTTTTTCTTTTGCTTTAGGCATTTTAAATTTCTCCATTTTCATTTGAAAATCGTTTTTCCTTTTGCCTTAGGCATTTTGACTTTTGCCTCACGCCCTTCGCCTTTCGCCTTTCGCCTATCGCCTTTCGCCTTCCGCTTTTCACCTTTCGCCTTTCGCCTTTCGCCTTTCACTTTCCGCCTTTCGGCTTTCGCCTTTCGCCTTTCGCCTTTCGCCTTTCGCCTTTCACCTTCCGCCATTCGGCTTTCGCCTTTAGCCTTTCGCCTTTCGCCTTTCGCCTTTCGCCTTTCGCCTTTCGCCTTTCGCCTTTCTCCTTTCGCCTTTCGACTTTCGCCTTTCGCCTTTCGCCTTTCGCCTTTCGCCTTTCGCCTTTCGCCTTTCGCTTTCGCCTTTCGCCTTTCGCCTTTCGCCTTTCGCCTTTCGCCTTTCGCCTTTCACCTTTCGCCTTTCGCCTTTCGCCTTTCGCCTTCCGCCTTTCGCCTTTCGCCTATCGCCTTACGCCTTTCGCCTTTCGCCTTTCACCTTCCGCCATTCGCCTTTCGCCTTTCGCCCTTCGCCTTTCGCCTTTCACCTTCCGCCTTTCGCCTTTCGCCTTTCGCCTTTCGCCTTTCGCCTTTCGCCTTTCGCCTTTCGCCTTTCGCCTTTCGCCTTTCGCCTTTCGCCTTTCACCTTTCTCCTTTCGCCTTTCACCTTTCGCCTTTCGCGTTTCGCCTTTCGCGTTTTGCCTTTAGCATTTTGAAATACGAATTTATAATATCGAATTTTCCATTTCGCATTTTCAATTTCAACTTTCGTATTTTATCTTTTGAATATTGTTTTTTCTTTTGCTTTAGGCATTTTAAATTTCTCCATTTTCATTTCATGTTTTGAAAATCGGTTTTCCTTTTGCCTTCCGCTTTTCGCCTTTAGCCTTTCGCCTTTCGCCTTTCGCCTTTCGCCTTTCGCCTTTCGCCTTTCGCCTTTCGCCTTTCGCCTTTCGCCTTTCGCCTTTCGCCTTTCTCCTTTCGCCTTTCGACTTTCGCCTTTCGCCTTTCGCCTTTCGCCTTTCGCCTTTCGCCTTTCGCTTTCGCCTTTCGCCTTTCGCCTTTCGCCTTTCGCCTTTCGCCTTTCGCCTTTCGCCTTACGCCTTTCGCCTTTCGCCTATCGCCTTTCGCCTTTCGCCTTTCACCTTCCGCCATTCGCCTTTCGCCTTTCGCCCTTCGCCTTTCGCCTTTCACCTTCCGCCTTTCGCCTTTCGCCTTTCGCCTTTCGCCTTTCGCCTTTCGCCTTTCGCCTTTCGCCTTTCTCCTTTCGCCTTTCACCTTTCGCCTTTCGCCTTTCACCTTTCGCCTTTCGTCTTTCGCCTTTCGCCTTTCGCCTTTCGCCTTTCGCCTTTCGCCTTTCGCCTTTCGCCTTTCGCCTTTCGCCTTTCGCCTTTCGCCTTTCGCCTTTCGCCTTTCGTCCTTCGCCTTTCGCCTTTCGCCTTTCGCCTTTCACCTTTCGCCTGTCGCCTTTCACCTTTCGCCTTTCGCCTTTCGCATTTCGCCTTTTGCATTTCGCCTATCGCCTTTCGACTTTCGCCCTTCGCCTTTCGTCTTTCGCCTTTCGCAATTCGCCTTTAGCATTTTGAAATACAAATTTATAATTTCGAATTTTCCATTTCGCATTTTCAATTTCAACTTTTGTATTTTATTTTTTGAATATCGTTTTTTCTTTTGCTTTAGGCATTTTAAATTTCTCCATTTTCATTTCATGTTTTGAAAATCGTTTTTCCTTTTGCCTTCCGCTTTTCGCCTTTCGCCTTTCGCCTTTCGCCTTTCGCCTTTCGCCTGTCGCCTTTCGTCTCTCGCCTTTCGCCTTTCGCCTTTCGCCTTCCGCTTTTCGCCTTTCGCTTTGGCCTTTCGCCTTTCGCCTTTCGCCTTTCGCCTTTCGCCTTTCGCCTTTCGCCTTTCGCCTTTCGCCTTTCGCCTTTCACCTTCCGCCTTTCGCCTTTCGCCTTTCGCCTTTCGCCTTTCGCCGTACGCCTTTCACCTTCCGCCTTTCGCCTTTCGCCTTTCCCCTTTCGCCTTCCGCCTTTCGCCTTTCGCCTTTCGTCTTTCGCCTTTCGCCTTTCGCCTTTCGCCTTTCGCCTTTCGCCTTTCGCCTTTCGCCTTTCGCCTTTCGCCTTTTGCATTTCGCCTTTCGCCTTTCGACTTTCGTCCTTCGCCTTTCGCCTTTCGCCTTTCGCCTTTCGCCTTTCGCCTTTCACCTTTCGCCTTTCGCCTTTCGCCTTTCACCTTTCGCCTTTCGCCTTTCGACCTTCACCTTTCGTCTTTCGCTTTCGCATTTCGCCTTTAGCATTTTGAAATACAAATTTCTAATTTCTAAATTTCCATTTCGCATTTTCAATTTCAACTTTAGTATTTTATCTTTTGAATATCGTTGTTTCTCCATTTTTATTTCATGTTTTGAAAATCGTTTTTCATTTTGCCTTAGGCATTTTGACTTTTGCCTTTCGCCCTTCGCCTTTCGCCTTCCGCCTTTCGCCTTTCGCGTTTCGCCTTCCGCCTTTCGCCTTTCGCCTTTCGCCTTTCGCCTTTCGCCTTTCTCCTTTCGCCTTTCGCCTTTCGCCTTTCGCCTTTCGCCTTTCGCCTTTCGCCTTTCGCCTTTCGCCTTTCGCCTTTCGCCTTTCGCCTTTGACCTTTCGCCTTTCGCCTTTCAACTTTCGCCTTTCGCCTTTCGCCTTTCGCCTTTTGCCTTTCGCCTTTCGCCTTTCGACTTTCGCCCTTCGCCTTTCGTCTTTCGCCTTTCGCATTTCGCCTTTAGCATTTTGAAATACAAATTCATAATTTCTAATTTTCCATTTCGCATTTTCAATTTCAACTTTAGTATTTTATCTTTTGAATATCGTTTTTTCTTTTGCTTTAGGCATTTTAAATTTCTCCATTTTTATTTCTAGTTTTGAAAATCGTTTTTCATTTTGCCTTAGGCATTTTGACTTTTGCCTCTCGCCCTTCGCCTTTCGCCTTTTGCCTTCCGCCTTTCGCCTTTCGCCTTTCGCCTTCCGCCTTTCGCCTTTCGCCTTTCGCCTTTCGCCTTTCGCCTTTCTCCTTTCGCCTTTCGCCTTTCGGCTTTCGCCTTTCGCCTTTCGCCTTTCGCCTTTCGCCTTTCGCCTTTCGCCTTTCGCCTTTCGCCTTTCGCCTTTCACCTTTCGCCTTTCGTCTTTCGCCTTTCGCCTTTCAACTTTCGCCTTCCGCCTTTCGCCTTTCGCCTTTCGCCTTTCGCCTTTCGACTTTCGCCCTTCGCCTTTCTCCTTTCGCCTTTCGCCTTTCGCCTTTCGCATTTCGCCTTTCGCCTTTCGCCTTTCACCTTCCGCCATTCGCCTTTCGCCTTTCGCCCTTCGCCATTCGCCATTCACCTTCCGCCTTTCGCCTTTCGCCTTTCGCCTTTCGCCTTTCGCCTTTCGCCTTTCGCCTTTCGCCTTTCGCCTTTCGCCTTTCACCTTTCGCCTTTCGCCTTTCACCTTTCGCCTTTCGCCTTTCGCCTTTCGCGTTTTGCCTTTCGACTTTCGCCCTTCGCCTTTCGTCTTTCGCCTTTCGCATTTCGCCTTTAGCATTTTGAAATACGAATTTATAATATCGAATTTTCCATTTCGCATTTTCAATTTCAACTTTTGTATTTTATCTTTTGAATATCGTTTTTTCTTTTGCTTTAGGCATTTTAAATTTCTCCATTTTCATTTCATGTTTTGAAAATCGGTTTTCCTTTTGCCTTAGGCATTTTGACTTTTGCCTCTCGCCCTTCACCTTTCGCTTTTCGCCTTTCGCCTTTCGCCTTCCGCTTTTCACCTTTCGCCTTTCGCCTTTCGCCTTTCACTTTCCGCCTTTCGCCTTTCGCCTTTCGCCTTTCGCCTTTCGCCTTTCGACTTTCGCCTTTCGCCTTTCACCTTCCGCCATTCGGCTTTCGCCTTTAGCCTTTCGCCTTTCGCCTTTCGCCTTTCGCCTTTCGCCTTTCTCCTTTCGCCTTTCGACTTTCGCCTTTCGCCTTTCGCCTTTCGCCTTTCGCCTTTCGCCTTTCGCTTTCGCCTTTCGCCTTTCGCCTTTCGCCTTTCGCCTTTCGCCTTTCGCCTTTCACCTTTCGCCTTTCGCCTTCCGCCTTTCACCTTTCGCCTTTCGCCTTTCGCCTTTCGCCTTTCGCCTTTCGCCTTCCGCCTTTCGCCTTTCGCCTATCGCCTTTCGCCTTTCGCCTTTCGCCTTTCACCTTCCGCCATTCGCCTTTCGCCTTTCGCCCTTCGCCATTCGCCTTTCACCTTCCGCCTTTCGCCTTTCGCCTTTCGCCTTTCGCCTTTCGCCTTCCGCCTTTCGCCTTTCGCCTTTCGCCTTTCGCCTTTCTCCTTTCGCCTTTCGCCTTTCGCCTTTCGCCTTTCGCCTTTCGCCTTTCGCCTTTCGCCTTTCGCCTTTCGCCTTTCGCCTTTCGCCTTTCGCCTTTCACCTTTCGCCTTTCGCCTTTCGCCTTTCAACTTTCGCCTTTCGCCTTTCCCCTTTCGCCTTTCGCATTTCGCCTTTAGCATTTTGAAATACGAATTTATAATTTCGAATTTTCCATTTCGCATTTTCAATTTCAACTTTTGTATTTTATCTTTTGAATATCGTTTTTTCTTTTGCTTTAGGCATTTTAAATTTCTCCATTTCCATTTCATGTTTTGAAAATCGGTTTTCCTTTTGCCTTAGGCATTTTGACTTTTGCCTCTCGCCCTTCACCTTTCGCTTTTCGCCTTTCGCCTTTCGCCTTCCGCTTTTCACCTTTCGCCTTTCGCCTTTCACTTTCCGCCTTTCGCCTTTCGCCTTTCGCCTTTCGCCTTTCGCCTTTCGCCTTTCACCTTCCGCCATTCGGCTTTCGCCTTTAGCCTTTCGCCTTTCGCCTTTCGCCTTTCGCCTTTCGCCTTTCGCCTTTCTCCTTTCGCCTTTCGACTTTCGCCTTTCGCCTTTCGCCTTTCGCCTTTCGCCTTTCGCCTTTCGCTTTCGCCTTTCGCCTTTCGCCTTTCGCCTTTCGCCTTTCGCCTTTCGCCTTTCGCCTTTCACCTTTCGCCTTTCGCCTTCCGCCTTTCACCTTTCGCCTTTCGCCTTTCGCCTTTCGCCTTTCGCCTTTCGCCTTCCGCCTTTCGCCTTTCGCCTATCGCCTTTCGCCTTTCGCCTTTCGCCTTTCGCCTTTCACCTTCCGCCATTCGCCTTTCGCCTTTCGCCCTTCGCCATTCGCCTTTCACCTTCCGCCTTTCGCCTTTCGCCTTTCGCCTTTCGCCTTTCGCCTTCCGCCTTTCGCCTTTCGGCTTTCGCCTTTCGAATTTCACCTTTCGCCTTTCGCCTTTCACCTTTCGCCTTTCGCCTTTCGCCTTTCACCTTTCGCCTTTCGCCTTCCGCCTTTCACCTTTCGCCTTTCGCCTTTCGCCTTTCGCCTTTCGCCTTTCGCCTTTCGCCTTTGACTTTTCGCCTTTCGCCTTTCAACTTTCGCCTTTCGCCTTTCGCCTTTCGCCTTTTGCCTTTCGCCTTTCGCCTTTCGACTTTCGCCCTTCGCCTTTCGTCTTTCGCCTTTCGCATTTCGCCTTTAGCATTTTGAAATACAAATTCATAATTTCTAATTTTCCATTTCGCATTTTCAATTTCAACTTTAGTATTTTATCTTTTGAATATCGTTTTTTCTTTTGCTTTAGGCATTTTAAATTTCTCCATTTTTATTTCTAGTTTTGAAAATCGTTTTTCATTTTGCCTTAGGCATATTGACTTTTGCCTCTCGCCCTTCGCCTTTCGCCTTTTGCCTTCCGCCTTTCGCCTTTCGCCTTTCGCCTTCCGCCTTTCGCCTTTCGCCTTTCGCCTTTCGCCTTTCTCCTTTCGCCTTTCGCCTTTCGCCTTTCGCCTTTCGCCTTTCGCCTTTCGCCTTTCGCCTTTCGCCTTTCGCCTTTCGCCTTTCGCCTTTCGCCTTTCGCCTTTCGCCTTTCGCCTTTCACCTTTCGCCTTTCGCCTTTCGCCTTTCGCCTTTCAACTTTCGCCTTTCGCCTTTCGCCTTTCGCCTTTCGCCTTTCGCCTTTCGACTTTCGCCCTTCGCCTTTCTCCTTTCGCCTTTCGCCTTTCGCATTTCGCCTTTCGCCTTTCGCCTTTCGCCTTTCGCCTTTCGCCTTTCGCCTTTCGCCTTTCGCCTTTCGCCTTTCGCCTTTCGCCTTTCACCTTTCGCCTTTCGCCTTTCGCCTTTCAACTTTCGCCTTTCAACTTTCGCCTTTCGCCTTTCGCCTTTTGCCTTTCGCTTTTCGCCTTTCGACTTTCGCCCTTCGCCTTTCGTCTTTCGCCTTTCGCATTTCGCCTTTAGCATTTTGAAATACAAATTTTGAATTTCTAATTTTCCATTTCGCATTTTCAATTTCAACTTTAGTATTTTATCTTTTGAATATCGTTTTTTCTTTTGCTTTAGGCATTTTAAATTTCTCCATTTTTTTTCTAGTTTTGAAAATCGTTTTTCATTTTGCCTAACGCATTTTGACTTTTGCCTATCGCCCTTCGCCTTTCGCCTTTTGCCTTCCGCCTTTCGCCTTTCGCCTTTCGCCTTCCGCCTTTCGCCTTTCGCCTTTCGCCTTTCGCCTTTCGCCTTTCGCCTTTCGCCTTTCGCCTTTCGCCTTTCTCCTTTCGCCTTTCGCCTTTCGCCTTTCGCCTTTCGCCTTTCGCCTTTCGCCTTTCACCTTTCGCCTTTCGCCTTTCGCCTTTCAACTTTCGCCTTTCGCCTTTCGCCTTTCGCGTTTTGCCTTTCGACTTTCGCCCTTCGCCTTTCGTCTTTCGCCTTTCGCATTTCGCCTTTAGCATTTTGAAATACGAATTTATAATTTCGAATTTTCCATTTCGCATTTTCAATTTCAACTTTTGTATTTTATCTTTTGAATATCGTTTTTTCTTTTGCTTTAGGCATTTTAAATTTCTCCATTTTCATTTCATGTTTTGAAAATCGGTTTTCCTTTTGCCTTAGGCATTTTGACATTTGCCTCTCGCCCTTCACCTTTCGCTTTTCGCCTTTCGCCTTTCGCCTTCCGCTTTTCACCTTTCGCCTTTCGCCTTTCGCCTTTCACTTTCCGCCTTTCGCCTTTCGCCTTTCGCCTTTCGCCTTTCGCCTTTCGCCTTTCACCTTCCGCCATTCGGCTTTCGCCTTTAGCCTTTCGCCTTTCGCCTTTCGCCTTTCGCCTTTCGCCTTTCGCCTTTCTCCTTTCGCCTTTCGACTTTCGCCTTTCGCCTTTCGCCTTTCGCCTTTCGCCTTTCGCCTTTCGCTTTCGCCTTTCGCCTTTCGCCTTTCGCCTTTCGCCTTTCGCCTTTCGCCTTTCGCCTTTCACCTTTCGCCTTTCGCCTTCCGCCTTTCACCTTTCGCCTTTCGCCTTTCGCCTTTCGCCTTTCGCCTTTCGCCTTCCGCCTTTCGCCTTTCGCCTATCGCCTTTCGCCTTTCGCCTTTCACCTTCCGCCATTCGCCTTTCGCCTTTCGCCCTTCGCCATTCGCCTTTCACCTTCCGCCTTTCGCCTTTCGCCTTTCGCCTTTCGCCTTTCGCCTTTCGCCTTTCGCCTTTCGCCTTTCGCCTTTCGCCTTTCGCCTTTCACCTTTCGCCTTTCGCCTTTCACCTTTCGCCTTTCGCCTTTTGCCTTTCGACTTTCGCCCTTCGCCTTTCGTCTTTCGCCTTTCGCATTTCGCCTTTAGCATTTTGAAATACGAATTTATAATATCGAATTTTCCATTTCGCATTTTCAATTTCAACTTTCGTATTTTATCTTTTGAATATTGTTTTTTCTTTTGCTTTAGGCATTTAAATTTCTCCATTTTCATTTCATGTTTTGAAAATCGGTTTTCCTTTTGCCTTAGGCATTTTGACTTTTGCCTCTCGCCCTTCGCCTTTCGCCTTTCGCCTTTCGCCTTTCGCCTTTCGCTTTCGCCTTTCGCCTTTCGCCTATCGCCTTCCGCTTTTCACCTTTCGCCTTTCGCCTTTCGCCTTTCGCCTTTCACTTTCCGCCTTTCGCCTTTCGCCTTTCGCCTTTCGCCTTTCACCTTTCGCCTTTCGCCTTTCGTCTTTCGCCTTTCGCCTTTCGCCTTTCGCCTTTCGCCTTTCGCCATTCGCCTTTCGCCTTTCGACAATCGCCCTTCGCCTTTCGTCTTTCGCCTTTCGCATTTCGCCTTTAGCCTTTTGAAATACGAATTTATAATTTCGAATTTTCCATTTCGCATTTTCAATTTCAACTTTTGTATTTTATCTTTTGAATATCGTTTTTTCTTTTGCTTTAGGCATTTTAAATTTCTCCATTTTTATTTCATGTTTTGAAAATCGTTTTTCCTTTTGCCTTAGGCATTTTGACTTTTGCCTCTCGCCCTTCACCTTTCGCCTTTCGCCTTTCGCCTTCCGCCTTTCGCCTTCCGCCTTTCGCGTTTCGCTTTCTCTTTTCGCCTTTCGCCTTTCGCCTTTTGCCTTTCGCCTTTCGACTTTCGCCTTTCGCCTTTCGTCTTTCGCCTTTCGCATTTCGCCTTTAGCATTTTGAAATACGAATTCATAATTTCGAATTTTCCATTTCGCATTTTCAATTTCAACTTTTGTATATTATCTTTTGAATATCGTTTTTTCTTTTGCTTTAGGCATTTTAAATTTCTCCATTTTCATTTGAAAATCGTTTTTCCTTTTGCCTTAGGCATTTTGACTTTTGCCTCACGCCCTTCGCCTTTCGCCTTTCGCCTATCGCCTTTCGCCTTTCGCCTTTCGCCTTTCTTTCGCCGTTCGCCTTTCGCCTTTCGCCTTTCTTTCGCCTTTCGCCTTTCGCCTTTCGCCTTTCGCCTTTCGCCTTTCGCCTTTCGCCTTTCGCCTTCCGCCTTACGCCTTTCACCTTCCGCCTTTCGCCTTTCGCCTTTCTCCTTTCGCCTTTCCCCTTTCGCCTTTCGCCTTTCGCCTTTCGCCTTTCGACTTTCGCCATTCGCCTTTCGCCTTTCGCCTTTCGCCTTTCGCCGTTCGCCTTTCGCCTTTGGCCTTTCGCCTTTCACCTTTCGCCTTTCGCCTTTCACCTTTCGCCTTTCGCCTTTCGCCTTTTGCATTTCGCATTTCGCCTTTCGACTTTTGCCCTTCGCCTTTCGTCTTTCGCCTTTCGCAATTCGCCTTTAGCATTTTGAAATACAAATTTATAATTTCGAATTTTCCATTTCGCATTTTCAATTTCAACTTTTGTATTTTATCTTTTGAATATCGTTTTTTCTTTTGCTTTAGGCATTTTAAATTTCTCCATTTTCATTTCATGTTTTGAAAATCGTTTTTCCTTTTGCCTTCCGCTTTTCGCCTTTAGCCTTTCGCCTTTCGCCTTTCGCCTTTCGCCTTTCGCCTTTCGCCTTTCGCCTTTCACCTTCCGCCTTTCGCCTTTCGCCTTTCGCCTTTCTCCTTTCGCCTTTCGCCTTTCGCCTTTCGCCTTTCGCCTTTCGCCTTTCGCCTTTCGCCTTTCGCCTTTCGCCTTTCGCCTTTCGCCTTTCGCCTTTCGTCCTTCGCCTTTCGCCTTTCGCCTTTCGCCTTTCACCTTTCGCCTTTCGCCTTTCGCCTTTCACCTTTCGCCTTTCGCCTTTCGCATTTCGCCTTTTGCATTTCGCCTTTCGACTTTCGCCCTTCGCCTTTCGTCTTTCGCCTTTCGCAATTCGCCTTTAGCATTTTGAAATACAAATTTATAATTTCGAATTTTCCATTTCGCATTTTCAATTTCAACTTTTGTATTTTATTTTTTGAATATCGTTTTTTCTTTTGCTTTAGGCATTTTAAATTTCTCCATTTTCATTTCATGTTTTGAAAATCGTTTTTCCTTTTCCTTCCGCTTTTCGCCTTTCGCCTTTCGCCTTTCGCCTTTCGCCTGTCGCCTTTCGTCTCTCGCCTTTCGCCTTTCGCCTTCCGCTTTTCGCCTTTCGCTTTGGCCTTTCGCCTTTCGCCTTTCGCCTTTCGCCTTTCGCCTTTCGCCTTTCGCCTTTCGCCTTTCGCCTTTCGCCTTTCGCCTTTCACCTTCCGCCTTTCGCCTTTCGCCGTACGCCTTTCACCTTCCGCCTTTCGCCTTTCGCCTTTCCCCTTTCGCCTTCCGCCTTTCGCCTTTCGCCTTTCGTCTTTCGCCTTTCGCCTTTCGCCTTTCGCCTTTCGCCTTTCGCCTTTCGCCTTTTGCATTTCGCCTTTCGCCTTTCGACTTTCGTCCTTCGCCTTTCGCCTTTCGCCTTTCGCCTTTCGCCTTTCACCTTTCGCCTTTCGCCTTTCGCCTTTCACCTTTCGCCTTTCGCCTTTCGCCTTTCGCCTTTTGCCTTTCGCCTTTCGCCTTTCGACTTTCGCCCTTCACCTTTCGTCTTTCGCTTTCGCATTTCGCCTTTAGCATTTTGAAATACAAATTTCTAATTTCTAATTTTCCATTTCGCATTTTCAATTTCAACTTTAGTATTTTATCTTTTGAATATCGTTTTTTCTCCATTTTTATTTCATGTTTTGAAAATCGTTTTTCATTTTGCCTTATGCATTTTGACTTTTGCCTTTCGCCCTTCGCCTTTCGCCTTCCGCCTTTCGCCTTTCGCGTTTCGCCTTCCGCCTTTCGCCTTTCGCCTTTCGCCTTTCGCCTTTCGCCTTTCGCCTTTCTCCTTTCGCCTTTCGCCTTTCGCCTTTCGCCTTTCGCCTTTCGCCTTTCGCCTTTCGCCTTTCGCCTTTCGCCTTTGACCTTTCGCCTTTCGCCTTTCAACTTTCGCCTTTCGCCTTTCGCCTTTTGCCTTTCGCCTTTCGCCTTTCGACTTTCGCCCTTCGCCTTTCGTCTTTCGCCTTTCGCATTTCGCCTTTAGCATTTTGAAATACAAATTCATAATTTCTAATTTTCCATTTCGCATTTTCAATTTCAACTTTTGTATTTTATCTTTTGAATATCGTTTTTTCTTTTGCTTTAGGCATTTTAAATTTCTCCATTTTTATTTCTAGTTTTGAAAATCGTTTTTCATTTTGCCTTAGGCATTTTGACTTTTGCCTCTCGCCCTTCGCCTTTCGCCTTTTGCCTTCCGCCTTTCGCCTTTCGCCTTCCGCCTTTCGCCTTTCGCCTTTCGCCTTTCGCCTTTCTCCTTTCGCCTTTCGCCTTTCGCCTTTCGCCTTTCGCCTTTCGCCTTTCGCCTTTCGCCTTTCGCCTTTCGCCTTTCGCCTTTCGCCTTTCGCCTTTCACCTTTCGCCTTTCGCCTTTCACCTTTCAACTTTCGCCTTTCGCCTTTCGCCTTTCGCCTTTCGCCTTTCGCCTTTCGCCTTTCGACTTTCGCCCTTCGCCTTTCGTCTTTCGCCTTTCGCATTTCGCCTTTAGCATTTTGAAATACAAATTCATAATTTCTAATTTTCCATTTCGCATTTTCAATTTCAACTTTAGTATTTTATCTTTTGAATATCGTTTTTTCTTTTGCTTTAGGCATTTTAAATTTCTCCATTTTTATTTCTAGTTTTGAAAATCGTTTTTCATTTTGCCTTAGGCATTTTGACTTTTGCCTCTCGCCCTTCGCCTTTCGCCTTTTGCCTTCCGCCTTTCGCCTTTCGCCTTTCGCCTTCCGCCTTTCGCCTTTCGCCTTTCGCCTTTCGCCTTTCGCCTTTCTCCTTTCGCCTTTCGCCTTTCGCCTTTCGCCTTTCGCCTTTCGCCTTTCACCTTCCGCCTTTCGCCTTTCGCCTTTCGCCTTTCGCCGTACGCCTTTCACCTTCCGCCTTTCGCCTTTCGCCTTTCCCCTTTCGCCTTCCGCCTTTCGCCTTTCGCCTTTCGTCTTTCGCCTTTCGCCTTTCGCCTTTCGCCTTTCGCCTTTCGCCTTTCGCCTTTCGCCTTTCGCCTTTCGCCTTTCGCCTTTTGCATTTCGCCTTTCGCCTTTCGACTTTCGTCCTTCGCCTTTCGCCTTTCGCCTTTCGCCTTTCGCCTTTCGCCTTTCGCCTTTCGCCTTTCGCCTTTCGCCTTTCACCTTTCGCCTTTCGCCTTTCGCCTTTCACCTTTCGCCTTTCGACTTTCGCCTTTCGCCTTTTGCCTTTCGCCTTTCGCCTTTCGACTTTCGCCCTTCACCTTTCGTCTTTCGCTTTCGCATTTCGCCTTTAGCATTTTGAAATACAAATTTCTAATTTCTAATTTTCCATTTCGCATTTTCAATTTCAACTTTAGTATTTTATCTTTTGAATATCGTTTTTTCTTTTGCTTTAGGCATTTTAAATTTCTCCATTTTTATTTCTAGTTTTGAAAATCGTTTTTCATTTTGCCTTAGGCATTTTGACTTTTGCCTCTCGCCCTTCGCCTTTCGCCTTCCGCCTTTCGCCTTTCGCCTTTCGCCTTTCGCCTTCCGCCTTTCGCCTTTCGCCTTTCGCTTTTCGCCTTTCGCCTTTCTCCTTTCGCCTTTCACCTTTCGCCTTTCGCTTTTCGCCTTTCGCCTTTCACCTTCCGCCTTTCGCCTTTCGCCTTTCGCCTTTCGCCGTACGCCTTTCACCTTCCGCCTTTCGCCTTTCGCCTTTCCCCTTTCGCCTTCCGCCTTTCGCCTTTCGCCTTTCGTCTTTCGCCTTTCGCCTTTCGCCTTTCGCCTTTCGCCTTTCGCCTTTTGCATTTCGCCTTTCGCCTTTCGACTTTCGTCCTTCGCCTTTCGCCTTTCGCCTTTCGCCTTTCGCCTTTCGCCTTTCGCCTTTCAACTTTCGCCTTTCGCCTTTCGCCTTTCACCTTCCGCCTTTCGCCTTTCGCCTTTCGCCTTTCGCCGTACGCCTTTCACCTTCCGCCTTTTGCATTTCGCCTTTCGCCTTTCGACTTTCGTCCTTCGCCTTTCGCCTTTCGCCTTTCGCCTTTCGCCTTTCGCCTTTCGCCTTTCGCCTTTCGCCTTTCGCCTTTCGCCTTTCGCCTTTCGCCTTTCACCTTCCGCCTTTCGCCTTTCGCCTTTCGCCTTTCCCCTTTCGCCTTCCGCCTTTCGCCTTTCGCCTTTCGTCTTTCGCCTTTCGCCTTTCGCCTTTCGCCTTTCGCCTTTCGCCTTTCGCCTTTCGCCTTTCGCCTTTCGCCTTTCGCCTTTCGCCTTTCGCCTTTTGCATTTCGCCTTTCGCCTTTCGACTTTCGTCCTTCGCCTTTCGCCTTTCGCCTTTCGCCTTTCGCCTTTCGCCTTTCGCCTTTCGCCTTTCGCCTTTCACCTTTCGCCTTTCGCCTTTCGCCTTTCACCTTTCGCCTTTCGCCTTTCGCCTTTCGCTTTCGCCTTTCGCCTTTCGCCTTTCGCCTTTCGCCTTTTGCATTTCGCCTTTCGCCTTTCGACTTTCGTCCTTCGCCTTTCGCCTTTCGTCTTTCGCCTTTCGCCTTTCGCCTTTCGACTTTCGTCCTTCGCCTTTCGCCTTTCGCCTTTCGCCTTTCGCCTTTCGCCTTTCGCCTTTCGCCTTTCGCCTTTCGCCTTTCGCCTTTCACCTTCCGCCTTTCGCCTTTCGCCTTTCGCCTTTCCCCTTTCGCCTTCCGCCTTTCGCCTTTCGCCTTTCGTCTTTCGCCTTTCGCCTTTCGCCTTTCGCCTTTCGCCTTTCGCCTTTCGCCTTTCGCCTTTTGCCTTTCGCCTTTCGCCTTTCGACTTTCGCCCTTCACCTTTCGTCTTTCGCTTTCGCATTTCGCCTTTAGCATTTTGAAATACAAATTTCTAATTTCTAATTTTCCATTTCGCATTTTCAATTTCAACTTTAGTATTTTATCTTTTGAATATCGTTTTTTCTCCATTTTTATTTCATGTTTTGAAAATCGTTTTTCATTTTGCCTTAGGCATTTTGACTTTTGCCTTTCGCCCTTCGCCTTTCGCCTTCCGCCTTTCGCCTTTCGCGTTTCGCCTTCCGCCTTTCGCCTTTCGCCTTTCGCCTTTCGCCTTTCTCCTTTCGCCTTTCGCCTTTCGCCTTTCGCCTTTCGCCTTTCGCCTTTCGCCTTTCGCCTTTCGCCTTTCGCCTTTCGCCTTTCGCCTTTCGCCTTTCGCCTTTCGCCTTTGACCTTTCGCCTTTCGCCTTTCAACTTTCGCCTTTCGCCTTTCGCCTTTTGCCTTTCGCCTTTCGCCTTTCGACTTTCGCTCTTCGCCTTTCGTCTTTCGCCTTTCGCATTTCGCCTTTAGCATTTTGAAATACAAATTCATAATTTCTAATTTTCCATTTCGCATTTTCAATTTCAACTTTTGTATTTTATCTTTTGAATATCGTTTTTTCTTTTGCTTTAGGCATTTTAAATTTCTCCATTTTTATTTCTAGTTTTGAAAATCGTTTTTCATTTTGCCTTAGGCATTTTGACTTTTGCCTCTCGCCCTTCGCCTTTCGCCTTTTGCCTTCCGCCTTTCGCCTTTCGCCTTCCGCCTTTCGCCTTTCGCCTTTCGCCTTTCGCCTTTCTCCTTTCGCCTTTCGCCTTTCGCCTTTCGCCTTTCGCCTTTCGCCTTTCGCCTTTCGCCTTTCGCCTTTCGCCTTTCGCCTTTCGCCTTTCGCCTTTCGCCTTTCGCCTTTCGCCTTTCACCTTTCGCCTTTCGCCTTTCGCCTTTCAACTTTCGCCTTTCGCCTTTCGCCTTTCGCCTTTCGCCTTTCGCCTTTCGACTTTCGCCCTTCGCCTTTCGTCTTTCGCCTTTCGCATTTCGCCTTTAGCATTTTGAAATACAAATTCATAATTTCTAATTTTCCATTTCGCATTTTCAATTTCAACTTTAGTATTTTATCTTTTGAATATCGTTTTTTCTTTTGCTTTAGGCATTTTAAATTTCTCCATTTTTATTTCTAGTTTTGAAAATCGTTTTTCATTTTGCCTTAGGCATTTTGACTTTTGCCTCTCGCCCTTCGCCTTTCGCCTTTTGCCTTCCGCCTTTCGCCTTTCGCCTTTCGCCTTCCGCCTTTCGCCTTTCGCCTTTCGCCTTTCGCCTTTCTCCTTTCGCCTTTCGCCTTTCGCCTTTCGCCTTTCGCCTTTCGCCTTTCGCCTTTCACCTTCCGCCTTTCGCCTTTCGCCTTTCGCCTTTCGCCGTACGCCTTTCACCTTCCGCCTTTCGCCTTCCCCTTTCGCCTTCCGCCTTTCGCCTTTCGCCTTTCGTCTTTCGCCTTTCGCCTTTCGCCTTTCGCCTTTCGCCTTTCGCCTTTCGCCTTTCGCCTTTCGCCTTTCGCCTTTCGCCTTTTGCATTTCGCCTTTCGCCTTTCGACTTTCGTCCTTCGCCTTTCGCCTTTCGCCTTTCGCCTTTCGCCTTTCGCCTTTCGCCTTTCGCCTTTCGCCTTTCGCCTTTCACCTTTCGCCTTTCGCCTTTCGCCTTTCACCTTTCGCCTTTCGCCTTTCGCCTTTCGCCTTTTGCCTTTCGCCTTTCGCCTTTCGACTTTCGCCCTTCACCTTTCGTCTTTCGCTTTCGCATTTCGCCTTTAGCATTTTGAAATACAAATTTCTAATTTCTAATTTTCCATTTCGCATTTTCAATTTCAACTTTAGTATTTTATCTTTTGAATATCGTTTTTTCTTTTGCTTTAGGCATTTTAAATTTCTCCATTTTTATTTCTAGTTTTGAAAATCGTTTTTCATTTTGCCTTAGGCATTTTGACTTTTGCCTCTCGCCCTTCGCCTTTCGCCTTCCGCCTTTCGCCTTTCGCCTTTCGCCTTTCGCCTTCCGCCTTTCGCCTTTCGCCTTTCGCCTTTCGCCTTTCTCCTTTCGCCTTTCGCCTTTCGCCTTTCGCTTTTCGCCTTTCGCCTTTCACCTTCCGCCTTTCGCCTTTCGCCTTTCGCCTTTCGCCGTACGCCTTTCACCTTCCGCCTTTCGCCTTTCGCCTTTCCCCTTTCGCCTTCCGCCTTTCGCCTTTCGCCTTTCGTCTTTCGCCTTTCGCCTTTCGCCTTTCGCCTTTCGCCTTTCGCCTTTCGCCTTTCGCCTTTTGCATTTCGCCTTTCGCCTTTCGACTTTCGTCCTTCGCCTTTCGCCTTTCGCCTTTCGCCTTTCGCCTTTCGCCTTTCGCCTTTCAACTTTCGCCTTTCGCCTTTCGCCTTTCACCTTCCGCCTTTCGCCTTTCGCCTTTCGCCTTTCGCCGTACGCCTTTCACCTTCCGCCTTTTGCATTTCGCCTTTCGCCTTTCGACTTTCGTCCTTCGCCTTTCGCCTTTCGCCTTTCGCCTTTCGCCTTTCGCCTTTCGCCTTTCGCCTTTCGCCTTTCGCCTTTCGCCTTTCGCCTTTCGCCTTTCGCCTTTCACCTTCCGCCTTTCGCCTTTCCCCTTTCGCCTTCCGCCTTTCGCCTTTCGCCTTTCGTCTTTCGCCTTTCGCCTTTCGCCTTTCGCCTTTCGCCTTTCGCCTTTCGCCTTTCGCCTTTCGCCTTTCGCCTTTCGCCTTTCGCCTTTCGCCTTTCGCCTTTCGCCTTTTGCATTTCGCCTTTCGACTTTCGTCCTTCGCCTTTCGCCTTTCGCCTTTCGCCTTTCGCCTTTCGCCTTTCGCCTTTCACCTTTCGCCTTTCGCCTTTCGCCTTTCGCCTTTCGCCTTTCGCCTTTCGCCTTTCGCCTTTCGCCTTTCGCCTTTTGCATTTCGCCTTTCGCCTTTCGACTTTCGTCCTTCGCCTTTCGCCTTTCGTCTTTCGCCTTTCGCCTTTCGCCTTTCGACTTTCGTCCTTCGCCTTTCGCCTTTCGCCTTTCGCCTTTCGCCTTTCGCCTTTCGCCTTTCGCCTTTCGCCTTTCACCTTTCGCCTTTCGCCTTTCGCCTTTCACCTTTCGCCTTTCGCCTTTCGCCTTTCGCCTTTCGCCTTTCGCCTTTCGCCTTTCCCCTTTCGCCTTCCGCCTTTCGCCTTTCGCCTTTCGTCTTTCGCCTTTCGCCTTTCGCCTTTCGCCTTTCGCCTTTCGCCTTTCGCCTTTCGCCTTTTGCATTTCGCCTTTCGCCTTTCGACTTTCGTCCTTCGCCTTTCGCCTTTCGCCTTTCGCCTTTCGCCTTTCGACTTTCGTCCTTCGCCTTTCGCCTTTCGCCTTTCGCCTTTCGCCTTTCACCTTCCGCCTTTCGCCTTTCGCCTTTCGCCTTTCCCCTTTCGCCTTCCGCCTTTCGCCTTTCGCCTTTCGTCTTTCGCCTTTCGCCTTTCGCCTTTCGCCTTTCGCCTTTCGCCTTTCGCCTTTCCCCTTTCGCCTTTCGCCTTTCGTCTTTCGCCTTTCGCCTTTCGCCTTTCGCCTTTCGCCTTTCGCCTTTCGCCTTTCGCCTTTCGCCTTTCGCCTTTTGCATTTCGCCTTTCGCCTTTCGACTTTCGTCCTTCGCCTTTCGCCTTTCGCCTTTCGCCTTTCGCCGTACGCCTTTCACCTTCCGCCTTTTGCATTTCGCCTTTCGCCTTTCGACTTTCGTCCTTCGCCTTTCGCCTTTCGCCTTTCACCTTTCGCCTTTCGCCTTTCGCCTTTCGCCTTTCGCCTTTCGCCTTTCGCCTTTCGCCTTTCACCTTCCGCCTTTCGCCTTTCGCCTTTCGCCTTTCCCCTTTCGCCTTCCGCCTTTCGCCTTTCGCCTTTCGTCTTTCGCCTTTCGCCTTTCGCCTTTCGCCTTTTGCATTTCGCCTTTCGCCTTTCGACTTTCGTCCTTCGCCTTTCGCCTTTCGCCTTTCGCCTTTCGCCTTTCGACTTTCGTCCTTCGCCTTTCGCCTTTCACCTTCCGCCTTTCGCCTTTCGCCTTTCGCCTTTCGCCTTTCGTCTTTCGCCTTTCGCCTTTCGCCTTTCGCCTTTCGCCTTTCGCCTTTCGCCTTTCGCCTTTCGCCTTTCGCCGTTCGCCTTTTGCATTTCGCCTTTCGCCTTTCGACTTTCGTCCTTCGCCTTTCGCCTTTCGCCTTTCGCCTTTCGCCTTTCGCCTTTCGCCTTTCGCCTTTCACCTTTCGCCTTTCGCCTTTCGCCTTTCACCTTTCGCCTTTCGCCTTTCGCCTTTCGCCTTTCGCCTTTCGCCTTTCGCCTTTCGCCTTTTGCATTTCGCCTTTCGCCTTTCGACTTTCGTCCTTCGCCTTTCGCCTTTCGCCTTTCGCCTTTCGCCTTTCGCCTTTCGCCTTTCGCCTTCCGCCTTTCGCCTTTCGCCTTTCGCCTTTCGCCTTTCGCCTTTCGCCTTTCGCCTTTCGCCTTTCGCCTTTCGCCTTTCGCCTTTCGCCTTTTGCATTTCGCCTTTCGCCTTTCGACTTTCGTCCTTCGCCTTTCGCCTTTCGCCTTTCGCCTTTCGCCTTTCGCCTTTCAACTTTCGCCTTTCGCCTTTCGCCTTTCGCCTTTCGACTTTCGTCCTTCGCCTTTCGCCTTTCGTCTTTCGCCTTTCGCCTTTCGCCTTTCGCCTTTCGCCTTTCGCCGTTCGCCTTTTGCATTTCGCCTTTCGCCTTTCGACTTTCGTCCTTCGCCTTTCGCCTTTCGCCTTTCGCCTTTCGCCTTTCGCCTTTCGCCTTTCGCCTTTCGCCTTCCGCCTTTCGCCTTTCGCCTTTCGTCTTTCGCCTTTCGCCTTTCGCCTTTCACCTTCCGCCTTTCGCCTTTCGCCTTTCGCCTTTCCCCTTTCGCCTTCCGCCTTTCGCCTTTCGCCTTTCGTCTTTCGCCTTTCGCCTTTCGCCTTTCGCCTTTTGCATTTCGCCTTTCGCCTTTCGACTTTCGTCCTTCGCCTTTCGCCTTTCGCCTTTCGCCTTTCGCCTTTCGACTTTCGTCCTTCGCCTTTCGCCTTTCACCTTCCGCCTTTCGCCTTTCGCCTTTCGCCTCTCGCCTTTCGCCTTTCGCCTTTCGCCTTTCGCCTTTCGCCTTTTGCATTTCGCCTTTCGCCTTTCGACTTTCGTCCTTCGCCTTTCGCCTTTCGCCTTTCGACTTTTGCATTTCGCCTTTCGCCTTTCGACTTTCGTCCTTCGCCTTTCGCCTTTCGCCTTTCGACTTTCGTCCTTCGCCTTTCGCCTTTCACCTTCCGCCTTTCGCCTTTCGCCTTCCGCCTTTCGCCTTTCGCCTTTCGTCTTTCGCCTTTCGCCTTTCGCCTTTCACCTTCCGCCTTTCGCCTTTCGCCTTTCGCCTTTCCCCTTTCGCCTTCCGCCTTTCGCCTTTCGCCTTTCGTCTTTCGCCTTTCGCCTTTCGCCTTTCGCCTTTTGCATTTCGCCTTTCGCCTTTCGACTTTCGTCCTTCGCCTTTCGCCTTTCGCCTTTCGCCTTTCGCCTTTCGACTTTCGTCCTTCGCCTTTCGCCTTTCACCTTCCGCCTTTCGCCTTTCGCCTTTCGCCTCTCGCCTTTCGCCTTTCGCCTTTCGCCTTTCGCCTTTCGCCTTTTGCATTTCGCCTTTCGCCTTTCGACTTTCGTCCTTCGCCTTTCGCCTTTCGCCTTTCGACTTTCGTCCTTCGCCTTTCGCCTTTCACCTTCCGCCTTTCGCCTTTCGCCTTTCGCCTTTCGCCTTTCGTCTTTCGCCTTTCGCCTTTCGCCTTTCGCCTTTCGCCTTTCGCCTTTCGCCTTTCCCCTTTCGCCTTCCGCCTTTCGCCTTTCGCCTTTCGTCTTTCGCCTTTCGCCTTTCGCCTTTCGCCTTTCGCCTTTCACCTTCCGCCTTTCGCCTTTCGCCTTTCGCCTTTCCCCTTTCGCCTTCCGCCTTTCGCCTTTCGCCTTTCGTCTTTCGCCTTTCGCCTTTCGCCTTTCGCCTTTCGCCTCTCGCCTTTCGCCTTTCGCCTTTCGCCTTTCGCCTTTCGCCTTTTGCATTTCGCCTTTCGCCTTTCGACTTTCGTCCTTCGCCTTTCGCCTTTCGCCTTTCGACTTTCGTCCTTCGCCTTTCGCCTTTCACCTTCCGCCTTTCGCCTTTCGCCTTTCGCCTTTCGCCTTTCGTCTTTCGCCTTTCGCCTTTCGCCTTTCGCCTTTCGCCTTTCGCCTTTCGCCTTTCGCCTTTCGCCTTTCGCCTTTCGCCGTTCGCCTTTTGCATTTCGCCTTTCGCCTTTCGACTTTCGTCCTTCGCCTTTCGCCTTTCGCCTTTCGCCTTTCGCCTTTCGCCTTTCGCCTTTCGCCTTTCACCTTTCGCCTTTCGCCTTTCGCCTTTCACCTTTCGCCTTTCGCCTTTCGCCTTTCGCCTTTCGCCTTTCGCCTTTCGCCTTTCGCCGTTCGCCTTTTGCATTTCGCCTTTCGCCTTTCGACTTTCGTCCTTCGCCTTTCGCCTTTCGCCTTTCGCCTTTCGCCTTTCGCCTTTCGCCTTTCGCCTTTCACCTTTCGCCTTTCGCCTTTCGCCTTTCACCTTTCGCCTTTCGCCTTTCGCCTTTCGCCTTTCGCCTTTCGCCTTTTGCATTTCGCCTTTCGCCTTTCGACTTTCGTCCTTCGCCTTTCGTCTTTCGCCTTTCGCCTTTCGCCTTTCGCCTTTCGCCTCTCGCCTTTCGCCTTTCGCCTTTCGCCTTTCGCCTTTCGCCTTTTGCATTTCGCCTTTCGCCTTTCGACTTTCGTCCTTCGCCTTTCGCCTTTCGCCTTTCGCCTTTCGCCTTTCGACTTTCGTCCTTCGCCTTTCGCCTTTCACCTTCCGCCTTTCGCCTTTCGCCTTTCGCCTTTCGCCTTTCGTCTTTCGCCTTTCGCCTTTCGCCTTTCGCCTTTCGCCTTTCGCCTTTCGCCTTTCGCCTTTCGCCTTTCGCCTTTCGCCGTTCGCCTTTTGCATTTCGCCTTTCGCCTTTCGACTTTCGTCCTTCGCCTTTCGCCTTTCGCCTTTCGCCTTTCGCCTTTCGCCTTTCGCCTTTCGCCTTTCACCTTTCGCCTTTCGCCTTTCGCCTTTCACCTTTCGCCTTTCGCCTTTCGCCTTTCGCCTTTCGCCTTTCGCCTTTCGCCTTTCGCCTTTCGCCTTTCGCCTTTCGCCTTTTGCATTTCGCCTTTCGCCTTTCGACTTTCGTCCTTCGCCTTTCGCCTTTCGCCTTTCGCCTTTCACCTTCCGCCTTTCGCCTTTCGCCTTTCGCCTTTCCCCTTTCGCCTTCCGCCTTTCGCCTTTCGCCTTTCGTCTTTCGCCTTTCGCCTTTCGCCTTTCGCCTTTCGCCTTTCGCCTTTCGCCTTTCGCCTTTCCCCTTTCGCCTTCCGCCTTTCGCCTTTCGCCTTTCGTCTTTCGCCTTTCGCCTTTCGCCTTTCGCCTTTCGCCTTTCGCCTTTCGCCTTTCGCCTTTCGCCTTTCGCCTTTCGCCTTTTGCATTTCGCCTTTCGCCTTTCGACTTTCGTCCTTCGCCTTTCGCCTTTCGCCTTTCGCCTTTCGCCGTACGCCTTTCACCTTCCGCCTTTTGCATTTCGCCTTTCGACTTTCGTCGTTCGCCTTTCGCCTTTCGCCTTTCACCTTTCGCCTTTCGCCTTTCGCCTTTCTACTTTCGCCTTTCGCCTTTCGCCTTTCGCCTTTCACCTTCCGCCTTTCGCCTTTCGCCTTTCGCCTTTCCCCTTTCGCCTTCCGCCTTTCGCCTTTCGCCTTTCGTCTTTCGCCTTTCGCCTTTCGCCTTTCGCCTTTCGCCTCTCGCCTTTCGCCTTTCGCCTTTCGCCTTTCGCCTTTCGCCTTTTGCATTTCGCCTTTCGCCTTTCGACTTTCGTCCTTCGCCTTTCGCCTTTCGCCTTTCGCCTTTCGCCTTTCGACTTTCGTCCTTCGCCTTTCGCCTTTCACCTTCCGCCTTTCGCCTTTCGCCTTTCGCCTTTCGCCTTTCGTCTTTCGCCTTTCGCCTTTCGCCTTTCGCCTTTCGCCTTTCGCCTTTCGCCTTTCGCCTTTCGCCGTTCGCCTTTTGCATTTCGCCTTTCGCCTTTCGACTTTCGCCTTTCGCCTTTCGCCTTTCGCCTTTCGCCTTTCGCCTTTCGCCTTTCGCCTTTCACCTTCCGCCTTTCGCCTTTCGCCTTTCGCCTTTCCCCTTTCGCCTTCCGCCTTTCGCCTTTCGCCTTTCGTCTTTCGCCTTTCGCCTTTCGCCTTTCGCCTTTCGCCTTTCGCCTTTCGCCTTTCGCCTTTCGCCTTTCGCCTTTTGCATTTCGCCTTTCGCCTTTCGACTTTCGACCTTCGCCTTTCGCCTTTCGCCTTTCGCCTTTCGCCTTTCGCCTTTCGCCTTTCGCCTTTCGCCTTTCACCTTTCGCCTTTCGCCTTTCGCCTTTCACCTTTCGCCTTTCGCCTTTCGCCTTTCGCCTTTCGCCTTTCGCCTTTCGCCTTTCGCCTTTCGCCTTTCGCCTTTCGCCTTTCGCCTTTCGCCTTTCGCCTTTCGCCTTTCGCCTTTTGCCTTTTTCGCCTTTCGCCTTTCGCCTTTCACCTTCCGCCTGTCGCCTTTCGCCTTTCGCCTTTCGCCTTTCGCCTTTCGCCTTTCGCCTTTCGCCTTTCGCTTTCGCCTTTCGCCTTTCGCATTTCGCCTTTAGCCTTTTGAAATACGAATTTATAATATCGAATTTTCCATTTCGAATTTTCAATTTCAACTTTTGTATTTTATCTTTTGAATATCGTTTTTTCTTTTGCTTTAGGCATTTTAAATTTCTCCATTTTTATTTCATGTTTTGAAAATCGTTTTTCATTTTGACTTAGGCATTTTGAATTTTGCCTCTCGCCCTTCGCCTTTCGCCTTTCGCTTTCGCCTTTCGCGTTTCGTCTTTCGCCTTTCGCCTTTCGCCTTTCGTCTTTCGCCTTTCGCCTTTCACCTTTCGCCTTTCGCCTTTCGCCTTCCGCCTTTCACCTTTCGCCTTTCGCCTTTCGCCTTTCGCCTTTCGCCTTCCGCCTGTCGCCTTTCGCCTTTCGCCTTTCGCCTTTCGCCTTTCGCCTTTCGCCTTCCTCCTTTCGCCTTTCGCCTTTCGCCTTTCGCCTTTCGCCTTTTGCATTTCGCCTTTCGCCTTTCGACTTTCGTCCTTCGCCTTTCGCCTTTCGCCTTTCGCCTTTCGCCTTTCGCCTTTCGCCTTTCAACTTTCGCCTTTCGCCTTTCGCCTTTCACCTTCCGCCTTTCGCCTTTCGCCTTTCGCCTTTCGCCGTACGCCTTTCACCTTCCGCCTTTTGCATTTCGCCTTTCGCCTTTCGACTTTCGTCCTTCGCCTTTCGCCTTTCGCCTTTTGCCTTTCGCCTTTCGCCTTTCGCCTTTCGCCTTTCGCCTTTCGCCTTTCACCTTCCGCCTTTCGCCTTTCGCCTTTCGCCTTTCCCCTTTCGCCTTCCGCCTTTCGCCTTTCGCCTTTCGTCTTTCGCCTTTCGCCTTTCGCCTTTCGACTTTCGCCTTTCGCCTTTCGCCTTTCGCCTTTCGCCTTTCACCTTTCGCCTTTTGCATTTCGCCTTTCGCCTTTCGACTTTCGTCCTTCGCCTTTCGCCTTTCACCTTTCGCCTTTCGCCTTTCGCCTTTCGCCTTTCGCCTTTCACCTTTCGCCTTTCGCCTTTCGCCTTTCACCTTTCGCCTTTCGCCTTTCGCCTTTCGCCTTTCGCCTTTCGCCTTTCGCCTTTCGCCTTTCGCCTTTCGCCTTTCGCCTTTCGCCTTTCGCCTTTCGCCTTTCGCCTTTCGCCTTTTGACTTTTTCGCCTTTCGCCTTTCGCCTTTCACCTTCCGGCTGTCGCCTTTCGCCTTTCGCCTTTCGCCTTTCGCCTTTCGCCTTTCGCCTTTCGCTTTCGCCTTTCGCCTTTCGCATTTCGCCTTTAGCCTTTTGAAATACGAATTTATAATATCGAATTTTCCATTTCGAATTTTCAATTTCAACTTTTGTATTTTATCTTTTGAATATCGTTTTTTCTTTTGCTTTAGGCATTTTAAATTTCTCCATTTTTATTTCATGTTTTGAAAATCGTTTTTCATTTTGACTTAGGCATTTTGAATTTTGCCTCTCGCCCTTCGCCTTTCGCCTTTCGCCTTTCGCTTTCGCCTTTCGCCTTTCGTCTTTCGCCTTTCGCCTTTCGCCTTTCGCCTTTCGCCTTTCGCCTTTCGCCTTTCGCCTTTCACCTTTCGCCTTTCGCCTTTCGCCTTCCGCCTTTCACCTTTCGCCTTTCGCCTTTCGCCTTTCGCCTTTCGCCTGTCGCCTTTCGCCTTTCGCCTTTCGCCTTTCGCCTTTCGCCTTTCGCCTTTCGCCTTTCGCCTTTCGCCTTTCGCCTTTCGCCTTTCGCCTTTCGCTTTTCGCCTTTCGCGTTTCGCCTTTCGCCTTTCGCCTTTCGCCTTTCGCCTTTCACCTTCCGCCATTCGACTTTCGCCTTTCGTCTTTCGCCTTTCGCCTTTCGCCTTTCGCCTTTCGCCTTTCGCCTTTCGCCTTTCGCCTTTCGGCTTTCGCCTTTCGCCTTTCACCTTCCGCCATTCGCCTTTCGCCTTTCGCCTTTCGCCTTTCACCTTCCGCCTTTCGCCTTTCACCTTTCGCCTTTCGCCTTTCGCCTTTCGCGTTTTGCCTTTCGACTTTCGCCCTTCGCCTTTCGTCTTTCGCCTTTCGCATTTCGCCTTTAGCATTTTGAAATACGAATTTATAATTTCGAATTTTCCATTTCGCATTTTCAATTTCAACTTTTGTATTTTATCTTTTGAATATCGTTTTTTCTTTTGCTTTAGGCATTTTAAATTTCTCCATTTTCATTTCATGTTTTGAAAATCGGTTTTCCTTTTGCCTTAGGCATTTTGACTTTTGCTCTCGCCCTTCACCTTTCGCTTTTCGCCTTTCGCCTTTCGCCTTCCGCTTTTCACCTTTCGCCTTTCGCCATTCGCCTTTCGCCTTTCGCCTTTCGCCTTTCGCCTTTCGCCTTTCACCTTCCGCCATTCGGCTTTCGCCTTTAGCCTTTCGCCTTTCGCCTTTCGCCTTTCGCCTTTCGCCTTTCGCCTTTCGCCTTTCGCCTTTCGCCTTTCTCCTTTCGCCTTTCGACTTTCGCCTTTCGCCTTTCGCCTTTCGCCTTTCGCCTTTCGCCTTTCGCTTTCGCCTTTCGCCTTTCGCCTTTCGCCTTTCGCCGTACGCCTTTCACCTTCCGCCTTTCGCCTTTCGCCTTTCCCCTTTCGCCTTCCGCCTTTCGCCTTTCGCCTTTCGTCTTTCGCCTTTCGCCTTTCGCCTTTCGCCTTTCGCCTTTCGCCTTTCGCCTTTCGCCTTTTGCATTTCGCCTTTCGCCTTTCGACTTTCGTCCTTCGCCTTTCGCCTTTCGCCTTTCGCCTTTCGCCTTTCGCCTTTCGCCTTTCGCCTTTCGCCTTTCACCTTTCGCCTTTCGCCTTTCGCCTTTCACCTTTCGCCTTTCGCCTTTCGCCTTTCGCCTTTTGCCTTTCGCCTTTCGCCTTTCGACTTTCGCCCTTCACCTTTCGTCTTTCGCTTTCGCATTTCGCCTTTAGCATTTTGAAATACAAATTTCTAATTTCTAATTTTCCATTTCGCATTTTCAATTTCAACTTTAGTATTTTATCTTTTGAATATCGTTTTTTCTTTTGCTTTAGGCATTTTAAATTTCTCCATTTTTATTTCTAGTTTTGAAAATCGTTTTTCATTTTGCCTTAGGCATTTTGACTTTTGCCTCTCGCCCTTCGCCTTTCGCCTTCCGCCTTTCGCCTTTCGCCTTTCGCCTTTCGCCTTCCGCCTTTCGCCTTTCGCCTTTCGCCTTTCGCCTTTCGCCTTTCGCCTTTCTCCTTTCGCCTTTCGCCTTTCGCCTTTCGCTTTTCGCCTTTCGCCTTTCACCTTCCGCCTTTCGCCTTTCGCCTTTCGCCTTTCGCCGTACGCCTTTCACCTTCCGCCTTTCGCCTTTCGCCTTTCCCCTTTCGCCTTCCGCCTTTCGCCTTTCGCCTTTCGTCTTTCGCCTTTCGCCTTTCGCCTTTCGCCTTTCGCCTTTCGCCTTTCGCCTTTCGCCTTTCGCCTTTCGCCTTTTGCATTTCGCCTTTCGCCTTTCGACTTTCGTCCTTCGCCTTTCGCCTTTCGCCTTTCGCCTTTCGCCTTTCGCCTTTCGCCTTTCGCCTTTCAACTTTCGCCTTTCGCCTTTCGCCTTTCACCTTCCGCCTTTCGCATTTCGCCTTTCGCCTTTCGCCGTACGCCTTTCACCTTCCGCCTTTTGCATTTCGCCTTTCGCCTTTCGACTTTCGTCCTTCGCCTTTCGCCTTTCGCCTTTCGCCTTTCGCCTTTCGCCTTTCGCCTTTCGCCTTTCGCCTTTCGCCTTTCGCCTTTCGCCTTTCGCCTTTCACCTTCCGCCTTTCGCCTTTCGCCTTTCGCCTTTCCCCTTTCGCCTTCCGCCTTTCGCCTTTCGCCTTTCGTCTTTCGCCTTTCGCCTTTCGCCTTTCGCCTTTCACCTTTCGCCTTTCGCCTTTCGCCTTTCACCTTTCGCCTTTCGCCTTTCGCCTTTCGCCTTTCGCCTTTCGCCTTTCGCCTTTTGCATTTCGCCTTTCGCCTTTCGACTTTCGTCCTTCGCCTTTCGCCTTTCGCCTTTCACCTTTCGCCTTTCGCCTTTCGCCTTTCGCTTTTCGCCTTTCGCCTTTCACCTTCCGCCTTTCGCCTTTCGCCTTTCGCCTTTCGCCGTACGCCTTTCACCTTCCGCCTTTCGCCTTTCGCCTTTCCCCTTTCGCCTTCCGCCTTTCGCCTTTCGCCTTTCGTCTTTCGCCTTTCGCCTTTCGCCTTTCGCCTTTCGCCTTTCGCCTTTCGCCTTTCGCCTTTCGCCTTTCGCCTTTTGCATTTCGCCTTTCGCCTTTCGACTTTCGTCCTTCGCCTTTCGCCTTTCGCCTTTCGCCTTTCGCCTTTCGCCTTTCGCCTTTCGCCTTTCACCTTTCGCCTTTCGCCTTTCGCCTTTCACCTTTCGCCTTTCGCCTTTCGCCTTTCGCCTTTCGCCTTTCGCCTTTCGCCTTTCGCCTTTTGCATTTCGCCTTTCGCCTTTCGACTTTCGTCCTTCGCCTTTCGCCTTTCGCCTTTCGCCTTTCGCCTTTCGCCTTTCGACTTTCGTCCTTCGCCTTTCGCCTTTCGCCTTTCGCCTTTCGCCTTTCGCCTTTCGCCTTTCGCCTTTCGCCTTTCGCCTTTCGCCTTTCACCTTCCGCCTTTCGCCTTTCGCCTTTCGCCTTTCCCCTTTCGCCTTCCGCCTTTCGCCTTTCGCCTTTCGCCTTTCGCCTTTCGCCTTTCGCCTTTCGCCTTTCGCCTTTCGCCTTTCGCCTTTCGCCTTTTGCATTTCGCCTTTCGCCTTTCGACTTTCGTCCTTCGCCTTTCGCCTTTCGACTTTCGTCCTTCGCCTTTCGCCTTTCGCCTTTCGCCTTTCGCCTTTCACCTTCCGCCTTTCGCCTTTCGCCTTTCGCCTTTCCCCTTTCGCCTTCCGCCTTTCGCCTTTCGCCTTTCGTCTTTCGCCTTTCGCCTTTCGCCTTTCGCCTTTCGCCTTTCGCCTTTCGCCTTTCGCCTTTCGCCTTTCGCCTTTCGCCTTTCGCCTTTCGCCTTTTGCATTTCGCCTTTCGCCTTTCGACTTTCGTCCTTCGCCTTTCGCCTTTCGCCTTTCGCCTTTCGCCTTTCGCCTTTCGCCTTTCACCTTTCGCCTTTCGCCTTTCACCTTTCGCCTTTCGCCTTTCGCCTTTCGCCTTTCGCTTTTCGCATTTCGCCTTTCGCCTTTCGCATTTCGCCTTTCGCCTTTCGACTTTCGTCCTTCGCCTTTCGCCTTTCGCCTTTCGCCTTTCGCCTTTCGCCTTTCGCCTTTCGCCTTTTGCATTTCGCCTTTCGCCTTTCGACTTTCGTCCTTCGCCTTTCGCCTTTCGCCTTTCGCCTTTCGCCTTTCGACTTTCGTCCTTCGCCTTTCGCCTTTCGCCTTTCGCCTTTCGCCTTTCACCTTCCGCCTTTCGCCTTTCGCCTTTCGCCTTTCCCCTTTCGCCTTCCGCCTTTCGCCTTTCGCCTTTCGTCTTTCGCCTTTCGCCTTTCGCCTTTCGCCTTTCGCCTTTCGCCTTTCGCCTTTTGCATTTCGCCTTTCGCCTTTCGCCTTTCGACTTTCGTCCTTCGCCTTTCGCCTTTCGCCTTTCGCCTTTCGCCTTTCGCCGTACGCCTTTCACCTTCCGCCTTTTGCATTTCGCCTTTCGCCTTTCGACTTTCGTCCTTCGCCTTTCGCCTTTCGCCTTTCGCCTTTCGCCTTTCGCCTTTCGCCTTTCGCCTTTCGCCTTTCGCCTTTCGCCTTTCGCCTTTCGCCTTTCACCTTCCGCCTTTCGCCTTTCGCCTTTCGCCTTTCCCCTTTCGCCTTCCGCCTTTCGCCTTTCGCCTTTCGCCTTTCGCCTTTCGCCTTTCGCCTTTCGCCTTTCGCCTTTCGCCTTTCGCCTTTCGCCTTTCGCCTTTCGCCTTTCGCCTTTCGCCTTTCGCCTTTCGCCTTCGCCTTTCGCCTTTAGCCTTTCGCCTTTCGCCTTACGCCTTTCACCTTCCGCCTTTCGCCTTTCGCCTTTCGCCTTTCGCCTTTCGCCTTTCGCCTTTCGCCTTTCGCCTTTCGCCTTTGGCCTTTCGCCTTTCGCCTTTCGCCTTTCGCCTTTCGCCTTTCGCCTTTCGCCTTCGCCTTTCGCCTTTCGCCTTTCGCCTTTCGCCTTACGCCTTTCACCTTCCGCCTTTCGCCTTTCGCCTTTCGCCTTTCGCCTTTCGCCTTTCGCCTTTCGCCTTTCGCCTTTCGCCTTTCGCCTTTCGCCTTTCGCCTTTCGCCTTTCGCCTTTGGCCTTTCGCCTTTCGCCTTTCGCCTTTCGCCTTTCGCCTTTCGCCTTTCGCCTTCGCCTTTCGCCTTTCGCCTTTCGCCTTACGCCTTTCACCTTCCGCCTTTCGCCTTTCGCCTTTCGCCTTTCGCCTTTCGCCTTTCGCCTTTCGCCTTTCGCCTTTCGCCTTTCGCCTTTCGCCTTTCGCCTTTCGCCTTTCGCCTTCCGCCTTTCGCCTTTCGCCTTTCGCCTTTCGCCTTTCGCCTTCCGCCTTTCGCCTTTCGCCTTTCGCCTTTCGCCTTACGCCTTTCGCCTTTCGCCTTTCGCCTTTCGCCTTTCGCCTTTCACCTTTCGCCTTTCGCCTTTCACCTTTCGCCTTTCGCCTTTTGCATTTCGCCTTTCGCCTTTCGACTTTCGCCTTTCGCCTTTCGCCTTTCGTCTTTCGCCTTTCGCAATTCGCCTTTAGCATTTTGAAATACAAATTTATAATTTCGAATTTTCCATTTCGCATTTTCAATTTCAACTTTTGTATTTTATCTTTTGAATATCGTTTTTTCTTTTGCTTTAGGCATTTTAAATTTCTCCATTTTCATTTCATGTTTTGAAAATCATTTTTCCTTTTGCCTTCCGCTTTTCGCCTTTCGCCTTTCGCCTTTCGCCTTTCGCCTTCCGCCTTTCGCCTTTCGCCTTTCGCCTTTCGCCTTTCGCCTTTTGCCTTTCGCCTTTCGCCTTTCGCCTTTCGCCTTTCGCCTTTCGCCTTTCGCCTTTCGCCTTTCGCCTTTCGCCTTTCGCCTTTCGCCTTTCGCCTTTCGCCTTTCGCCTTTCGCATTTCGCCTTTCGCCTTTCGCCATTCGCCTTTCGCCTTTCGACAATCGCCCTTCGCCTTTCGTCTTTCGCCTTTCGCATTTCGCCTTTAGCCTTTTGAAATACGAATTTATAATTTCGAATGTTCCATTCCGCATTTTCAATTTCAACTTTTGTATTTTATCTGTTGAATATCGTTTTTTCTTTTGCTTTAGGCATTTTAAATTTCTCCATTTTTATTTCATGTTTTGAAAATCGTTTTTCCTTTTGCCTTAGGCATTTTGACTTTTGCCTCTCGCCCTTCGCCTTTCGCCTTCCGCCTTTCGCCTTTCACTTTTCGCCTTTCACTTTTCGCCTTTCGCCTTTCAACTTTCGCCTTTCGCCTTTCGCCTTTCGCCTTTCGCCTTTCGCCTTTCGCCTTTCGCCTTTCGCCTTTCACCTTCCGCCTTTCGCTTTTCGCCTTCCGCCTTTCGCGTTTCGCCTTTCGCCTTTCGCCTTTCGCCTTTCGCCTTTCGCCTTTCGCCTTTCACCTTTCTCCTTTCGCGTTTCGCCTTTCGCCTTTCGCCTTTTGCCTTTCGCCTTTCTCCATTTTCATTTCATGTTTTGAAAATCGTTTTTCCTTTTGCCTTCCGCCTTTCGCCTTTCGCCTTTCGCCTTTCACCTTTCGCCTTTCGCCTTTCACCTTTCGCCTTTCGCCTTTTGCATTTCGCCTTTCGCCTTTCGACTTTCGCCTTTCGCCTTTCGCCTTTCGTCTTTCGCCTTTCGTCTTTCGCCTTTCGCAATTCGCCTTTAGCATTTTGAAATACAAATTTATAATTTCGAATTTTCCATTTCGCATTTTCAATTTCAACTTTTGTATTTTATCTTTTGAATATCGTTTTTTCTTTTGCTTTAGGCATTTTAAATTTCTCCATTTTCATTTCATGTTTTGAAAATCATTTTTCCTTTTGCCTTTCGCCTTTCGCCTTTTGCCTTTCGCCTTTCGCCTTTCGCCTTTTGCCTTTCGCCTTTCTCCATTTTCATTTCATGTTTTGAAAATCGTTTTTCCTTTTGCCTTCCGCCTTTCGCCTTTCGCCTTTCGCCTTTCACCTTTCGCCTTTCGCCTTTCACCTTTCGCCTTTCGCCTTTTGCATTTCGCCTTTCGCCTTTCGACTTTCGCCTTTCGCCTTTCGCCTTTCGTCTTTCGCCTTTCGCAATTCGCCTTTAGCCTTTTGAAATACGAATTTATAATTTCGAATGTTCCATTCCGCATTTTCAATTTCAACTTTTGTATTTTATCTGTTGAATATCGTTTTTTCTTTTGCTTTAGGCATTTTAAATTTCTCCATTTTTATTTCATGTTTTGAAAATCGTTTTTCCTTTTGCCTTAGGCATTTTGACTTTTGCCTCTCGCCCTTCACCTGTCGCCTTTCGCCTTCCGCCTTTCGCCTTTCGCCTTTCGCCTTTCACTTTTCGCCTTTCACTTTTCGCCTTTCGCCTTTCAACTTTCGCCTTTCGCCTTTCGCCTTTCGCCTTTCGCCTTTCGCCTTTCGCCTTTCGCCTTTCGCCTTTCGCCTTTCGCCTTTCGCCTTTCGCCTTTCGCCTTTCGCCTTTCACCTTTCTCCTTTCGCGTTTCGCCTTTCCCCTTTCGCCTTTTGCCTTTCGCCTTTCGCCTTTCGACTTTCGCCCTTCGCCTTTCGTTTTTCGCCTTTCGCATTTCGCCTTTAGCATTTTGAAATACGAATTTATAATTTCGAATTTTCCATTTCGCATTTTCAATTTCAACTTTTGTATATTATCTTTTGAATATCGTTTTTTCTTTTGCTTTAGGCATTTTAAATTTCTCCATTTTCATTTGAAAATCGTTTTTCCTTTTGCCTTAGGCATTTTGACTTTTGCCTCACGCCCTTCGCCTTTCGCCTATCGCCTTTCGCCTATCGCCTTTCGCCTTTCGCCTTCCGCTTTTCGCCTTCCGCCTTTCGCCTTTCGCCTTTCGCCTTTCGCCTTTCGCCTTTCGCCTTTCGCCTTTCGCCTTTCGCATTTCGCCTTTCGCCTTTCGCCTTTCGCCTTTCGCCATTCGCCTTTCGCCTTTCGACAATCGCCCTTCGCCTTTCGTCTTTCGCCTTTCGGATTTCGCTTTTAGCCTTTTGAAATACGAATTTATAATTTCGAATTTTACATTTCGCATTTTCAATTTCAACTTTGGTATTTTATCTGTTGAATATCGTTTTTTCTTTTGCTTTAGGCATTTTAAATTTCTCCATTTTTATTTCATGTTTTGAAAATCGTTTTTCCTTTTGCCTTAGGCATTTTGACTTTTGCCTCTCGCCCTTCACCTTTCGCCTTTCGCCTTCCGCCTTTCGCCTTTCGCCTTTCACTTTTCGCCTTTCACTTTTCGCCTTTCGCCTTTCAACTTTCGCCTTTCGCCTTTAGCCTTTCGCCTTTCGCCTTTCGCCTTTCGCCTTTCACCTTCCGCCTTTCGCTTTTCGCCTTCCGCCTTTCGCCTTTCGCCTTTCGCCTTTCGCCTTTCGCCTTTCGCCTTTCGCCTTTCACCTTTCTCCTTTCGCGTTTCGCCTTTCGCCTTTCGCCTTTTGCCTTTCGCCTTTCGCCTTTCGACTTTCGCCCTTCGCCTTTCGTTTTTCGCCTTTCGCATTTCGCCTTTAGCATTTTGAAATACGAATTTATAATTTCGAATTTTCCATTTCGCATTTTCAATTTCAACTTTTGTATATTATCTTTTGAATATCGTTTTTTCTTTTGCTTTAGGCATTTTAAATTTCTCCATTTTCATTTGAAAATCGTTTTTCCTTTTGCCTTAGGCATTTTGACTTTTGCCTCACGCCCTTCGCCTTTCGCCTATCGCCTTTCGCCTTTCGCCTTCCGCTTTTCGCCTTTCGCCTTTCGCCTTTCGCCTTTCGCCTTTCGCCTTTCGCCTTTCGCCTTTCGCCTTTCGCCTTTCGCCTTTCGCCTTTCGCCTTTCGCCTTTCGCCTTTCGCCTTTCGCCTTTCGCCTTTCGCCTTTCGCCTTTCGCCTTTCGCCTTTCGCCTTACGCCTTTCACCTTCCGCCTTTCGCCTTTCGCCTTTCGCCTTTCCCCTTTCGCCTTTCGCCTTTCGCCTTTCGCCTTTGGCCTTTCGCCTTTCGCGTTTCGCCTTTCGCCTTTCGCCTTTTGCCTTTCGCCTTTCGCCTTTCGACTTTCGCCCTTCGCCTTTCGTTTTTCGCCTTTCGCATTTCGCCTTTAGCATTTTGAAATACGAATTTATAATTTCGAATTTTCCATTTCGCATTTTCAATTTCAACTTTTGTATATTATCTTTTGAATATCGTTTTTTCTTTTGCTTTAGGCATTTTAAATTCCTCCATTTTCATTTGAAAATCGTTTTTCCTTTTGCCTTAGGCATTTTGACTTTTGCCTCACGCCCTTCGCCTTTCGCCTATCGCCTTTCGCCTTTCGCCTTCCGCTTTTCGCCTTCCGCCTTTCGCCTTTCGCCTTTCGCCTTTCGCCTTTCGCCTTTCGCCTTTCGCCTTTCGCCTTTCGCCTTTCGCCTTTCGCCTTTCGCATTTCGCCTTTCGCCTTTCGCCTTTCGCCTTTCGCCATTCGCCTTTCGCCTTTCGACAATCGCCCTTCGCCTTTCGTCTTTCGCCTTTCGCATTTCGCTTTTAGCCTTTTGAAATACGAATTTATAATTTCGAATTTTACATTTCGCATTTTCAATTTCAACTTTGGTATTTTATCTGTTGAATATCGTTTTTTCTTTTGCTTTAGGCATTTTAAATTTCTCCATTTTTATTTCATGTTTTGAAAATCGTTTTTCCTTTTGCCTTAGGCATTTTGACTTTTGCCTCTCGCCCTTCACCTTTCGCCTTTCGCCTTCCGGCTTTCGCCTTTCACTTTTCGCCTTTCACTTTTCGCCTTTCGCCTTTCAACTTTCGCCTTTCGCCTTTCGCCTTTCGCCTTTCGCCTTTCGCCTTTCGCCTTTCACCTTCCGCCTTTCGCTTTTCGCCTTCCGCCTTTCGCCTTTCGCCTTTCGCCTTTCGCCTTTCGCCTTTCACCTTTCTCCTTTCGCGTTTCGCCTTTCGCCTTTCGCCTTTTGCCTTTCGCCTTTCGCCTTTCGACTTTCGCCCTTCGCCTTTCGTTTTTCGCCTTTCGCATTTCGCCTTTAGCATTTTGAAATACGAATTTATAATTTCGAATTTTCCATTTCGCATTTTCAATTTCAACTTTTGTATATTATCTTTTGAATATCGTTTTTTCTTTTGCTTTAGGCATTTTAAATTTCTCCATTTTCATTTGAAAATCGTTTTTCCTTTTGCCTTAGGCATTTTGACTTTTGCCTCACGCCCTTCGCCTTTCGCCTATCGCCTTTCGCTTTTCGCCTTTCGCCTTTCGCCTTTCGCCTTTCGCCTTTCGCCTTTCGCCTTTCGCCTTTCGCCTTTCGCCTTTCGCCTTTCGCCTTTCGCCTTTCGGCTTTCGCCTTTCGCCTTTCGCCTTTCGCCTTTCGCCTTTCGCCTTTCGCCTTTCGCCTTTCGCCTTTCGCCTTTCGCCTTACGCCTTTCACCTTCCGCCTTTCGCCTTTCGCCTTTCGCCTTTCGCCTTTCCCCTTTCGCCTTTCGCCTTTCGCCTTTCGCCTTTCGCCTTTCGCCTTTCGCCTTTCGCCTTTCGCCTTTTGCCTTTCGCCTTTCGCCTTTCGCCTTTCGCCTTTCGCCTTTCGCCTTTCGCCTTTCGCCTTTCGCCTTTCGCCTTTCGCCTTTCGCCTTTCGCCTTTCACCTTTCGCCTTTCGCCTTTCACCTTTTGCCTTTCGCCTTTCGCCTTTTGCATTTCGCCTTTCGCCTTTCGACTTTCGCCCTTCGCCTTTCGTCTTTCGTCTTTCGCAATTAGCCTTTAGCATTTTGAAATACAAATTTATAATTTCGAATTTTCCATTTCGCATTTTCAATTTCAACTTTTGTATTTTATCTTTTGAATATCGTTTTTCCTTTTGCTTCAGGCATTTTAAATTTCTCCATTTTCATTTCATGTTTTGAAAATCGTTTTTCCTTTTGCCTTCCGCCTTTCGCCTTTCGCCTTTCGCCTTTCACCTTTCGCCTTACGCCTTTCGCCTTTCTCCTTTCGCCTTTCGCCTTTCGCCTTTCGCCTTTCGCCTTTCGCCTTTCGATTTTCGCCTTTCGCCTTTCGCCTTACGCCTTTCACCTTCCGCCTTTCGCCTTTCGCCTTTCGCCTTTCGCCTTTCGCCTTTCGCCTTTCGCATTTCGCCTTTCGCCTTTCGCCTTTCGCCTTTCGCCTTTCGCCTTTCGTCTTTCGCCTTTCGCCTTTCGCCTTACGCCTTTCACCTTCCGCTTTCGCCTTTCGCCTTCCCCTTTTCGCCTTTCGCCTTTCGCCTTTTCTCCTTTCGCCTTTCGCCTTTCGCCTTTCGCCTTCCCCCTTTCGCCTTCCGCCTTTCGCCTTTCGCCTTTCGCCTTTCGCCTTTCGCCATTCGCCTTTCGCCTTTCGCCTTTCGCCTTTCGCCTTTCGCCTTTCGCCTTTCGCCTTTCGCCTTTCGCCTTTCGCCTTTCGCGTTTCGCTTTACGCCTTTCGCCTTTCGCCTTTCGCCTTTCGCCTTTCACCTTTCGCCTTTCGCCTTTTGCATTTCGCCTTTCGCCTTTCGAATTTCGCCCTTCGCCTGTCGTCTTTCGCCTTTCGCAATTCGCCTTTAGCATTTTGAAATACAAATTTATAATTTCGAATTTTCCATTTCGCATTTTCAATTTCAACTTTTGTATTTTATCTTTTGAATATCGTTTTTTCTTTTGCTTTAGGCATTTTAAATTTCTCCATTTTCATTTCATGTTTTGAAAATCATTTTTCCTTTTGCCTTCCGCTTTTCGCCTTTCGCCTTTCGCTTTTCGCCTTTCGCCTTTCGCCTTTCGCCTTTCGCCTTTCGCCTTCGCCTTACGCCTTTCACCTTCCGCTTTCGCCTTTCGCCTTCCCCTTTTCGCCTTTCGCCTTTCGCCTTTTCTCCTTTCGCCTTTCGCCTTTCGCCTTTCGCCTTTCGCCTTCCCCCTTTCGCCTTCCGCCTTTCGCCTTTCGCCTTTCGCCTTTCGCCTTTCGCCTTTCGCCTTTCGCCTTTCGCCATTCGCCTTTCGCCTTTCGCCTTTCGCCTTTCGCCTTTCGCCTTTCGCCTTTCGCCTTTCGCCTTTCGCCTTTCGCCTTTCGCGTTTCGCTTTACGCCTTTCGCCTTTCGCCTTTCGCCTTTCGCCTTTCGCCTTTCGCCTTTCGCCTTTCGCCTTTCGCCTTTCGCCTTTCGCCTTTCGCCATTCGCCTTTCGCCTTTCGACAATCGCCCTTCGCCTTTCGTCTTTCGCCTTTCGCATTTCGCTTTTAGCCTTTTGAAATACGAATTTATAATTTCGAATTTTACATTTCGCATTTTCAATTTCAACTTTGGTATTTTATCTGTTGAATATCGTTTTTTCTTTTGCTTTAGGCATTTTAAATTTCTCCATTTTTATTTCATGTTTTGAAAATCGTTTTTCCTTTTGCCTTAGGCATTTTGACTTTTGCCTCTCGCCCTTCACCTTTCGCCTTTCGCCTTCCGCCTTTCGCCTTTCGCCTTTCACTTTTCGCCTTTCACTTTTCGCCTTTCGCCTTTCAACTTTCGCCTTTCGCCTTTAGCCTTTCGCCTTTCGCCTTTCGCCTTTCACCTTCCGCCTTTCGCTTTTCGCCTTCCGCCTTTCGCCTTTCGCCTTTCGCCTTTCGCCTTTCGCCTTTCGCCTTTCGCCTTTCACCTTTCTCCTTTCGCGTTTCGCCTTTCGCCTTTCGCCTTTTGCCTTTCGCCTTTCGCCTTTCGACTTTCGCCCTTCGCCTTTCGTTTTTCGCCTTTCGCATTTCGCCTTTAGCATTTTGAAATACGAATTTATAATTTCGAATTTTCCATTTCGCATTTTCAATTTCAACTTTTGTATATTATCTTTTGAATATCGTTTTTTCTTTTGCTTTAGGCATTTTAAATTTCTCCATTTTCATTTGAAAATCGTTTTTCCTTTTGCCTTAGGCATTTTGACTTTTGCCTCACGCCCTTCGCCTTTCGCCTATCGCCTTTCGCCTTTCGCCTTCCGCTTTTCGCCTTTCGCCTTTCGCCTTTCGCCTTTCGCCTTTCGCCTTTCGCCTTTCGCCTTTCGCCTTTCGCCTTTCGCCTTTCGCCTTTCGCCTTTCGCCTTTCGCCTTTCGCCTTTCGCCTTTCGCCTTTCGCCTTACGCCTTTCACCTTCCGCCTTTCGCCTTTCGCCTTTCGCCTTTCCCCTTTCGCCTTTCGCCTTTCGCCTTTCGCCTTTGGCCTTTCGCCTTTCGCGTTTCGCCTTTCGCCTTTCGCCTTTTGCCTTTCGCCTTTCGCCTTTCGACTTTCGCCCTTCGCCTTTCGTTTTTCGCCTTTCGCATTTCGCCTTTAGCATTTTGAAATACGAATTTATAATTTCGAATTTTCCATTTCGCATTTTCAATTTCAACTTTTGTATATTATCTTTTGAATATCGTTTTTTTTTTGCTTTAGGCATTTTAAATTCCTCCATTTTCATTTGAAAATCGTTTTTCCTTTTGCCTTAGGCATTTTGACTTTTGCCTCACGCCCTTCGCCTTTCGCCTATCGCCTTTCGCCTTTCGCCTTCCGCTTTTCGCCTTCCGCCTTTCGCCTTTCGCCTTTCGCCTTTCGCCTTTCGCCTTTCGCCTTTCGCCTTTCGCCTTTCGCCTTTCGCCTTTCGCCTTTCGCCTTTCGCATTTCGCCTTTCGCCTTTCGCCTTTCGCCTTTTGCCATTCGCCTTTCGCCTTTCGACAATCGCCCTTCGCCTTTCGTCTTTCGCCTTTCGCATTTCGCTTTTAGCCTTTTGAAATACGAATTTATAATTTCGAATTTTACATTTCGCATTTTCAATTTCAACTTTGGTATTTTATCTGTTGAATATCGTTTTTTCTTTTGCTTTAGGCATTTTAAATTTCTCCATTTTTATTTCATGTTTTGAAAATCGTTTTTCCTTTTGCCTTAGGCATTTTGACTTTTGCCTCTCGCCCTTCACCTTTCGCCTTTCGCCTTCCGCCTTTCGCCTTTCACTTTTCGCCTTTCACTTTTCGCCTTTCGCCTTTCAACTTTCGCCTTTCGCCTTTCGCCTTTCGCCTTTCGCCTTTCGCCTTTCGCCTTTCACCTTCCGCCTTTCGCTTTTCGCCTTCCGCCTTTCGCCTTTCGCCTTTCGCCTTTCGCCTTTCGCCTTTCGCCTTTCACCTTTCTCCTTTCGCGTTTCGCCTTTCGCCTTTCGCCTTTTGCCTTTCGCCTTTCGCCTTTCGACTTTCGCCCTTCGCCTTTCGTTTTTCGCCTTTCGCATTTCGCCTTTAGCATTTTGAAATACGAATTTATAATTTCGAATTTTCCATTTCGCATTTTCAATTTCAACTTTTGTATATTATCTTTTGAATATCGTTTTTTCTTTTGCTTTAGGCATTTTAAATTTCTCCATTTTCATTTGAAAATCGTTTTTCCTTTTGCCTTAGGCATTTTGACTTTTGCCTCACGCCCTTCGCCTTTCGCCTATCGCCTTTCGCTTTTCGCCTTTCGCCTTTCGCCTTTCGCCTTTCGCCTTTCGCCTTTCGCCTTTCGCCTTTCGCCTTTCGCCTTTCGCCTTTCGCCTTTCGCCTTTCGGCTTTCGCCTTTCGCCTTTCGCCTTTCGCCTTTCGCCTTTCGCCTTTCGCCTTTCGCCTTTCGCCTTTCGCCTTTCGCCTTACGCCTTTCACCTTCCGCCTTTCGCCTTTCGCCTTTCGCCTTTCGCCTTTCCCCTTTCGCCTTTCGCCTTTCGCCTTTCGCCTTTCGCCTTTTGCCTTTCGCCTTTCGCCTTTCGCCTTTCGCCTTTCGCCTTTCGCCTTTCGCCTTTCGCCTTTCGCCTTTCGCCTTTCGCCTTTCGCCTTTCGCCTTTCGCCTTTCGCCTTTCACCTTTCGCCTTTCGCCTTTCACCTTTTGCCTTTCGCCTTTCGCCTTTTGCATTTCGCTTTTCGCCTTTCGACTTTCGCCCTTCGCCTTTCGTCTTTCGTCTTTCGCAATTAGCCTTTAGCATTTTGAAATACAAATTTATAATTTCGAATTTTCCATTTCGCATTTTCAATTTCAACTTTTGTATTTTATCTTTTGAATATCGTTTTTCCTTTTGCTTCAGGCATTTTAAATTTCTCCATTTTCATTTCATGTTTTGAAAATCGTTTTTCCTTTTGCCTTCCGCCTTTCGCCTTTCGCCTTTCGCCTTTCACCTTTCGCCTTACGCCTTTCGCCTTTCTCCTTTCGCCTTTCGCCTTTCGCCTTTCGCCTTTCGCCTTTCGATTTTCGCCTTTCGCCTTTCGCCTTTCGCCTTTCGCCTTTCGCCTTTCGCCTTTCGCCTTTCGCCTTTCGCCTTTCGCCTTTCGCCTTTCGCCTTTCGCCTTTCACCTTTCGCCTTTCGCCTTTCACCTTTTGCCTTTCGCCTTTCGCCTTTTGCATTTCGCCTTTCGCCTTTCGACTTTCGCCCTTCGCCTTTCGTCTTTCGTCTTTCGCAATTAGCCTTTAGCATTTTGAAATACAAATTTATAATTTCGAATTTTCCATTTCGCATTTTCAATTTCAACTTTTGTATTTTATCTTTTGAATATCGTTTTTCCTTTTGCTTCAGGCATTTTAAATTTCTCCATTTTCATTTCATGTTTTGAAAATCGTTTTTCCTTTTGCCTTCCGCCTTTCGCCTTTCGCCTTTCGCCTTTCACCTTTCGCCTTACGCCTTTCGCCTTTCTCCTTTCTCCTTTCGCCTTTCGCCTTTCGCCTTTCGCCTTTCGATTTTCGCCTTTCGCCTTTCGCCTTTCGCCTTTCGCCTTTCGCCTTTCGCCTTTCGCCTTTCGCCTTTCGCCTTTCGCCTTTCGCCTTTCGCCTTTCGCATTTCGCCTTTCGCCTTTCGATTTTCGCCTTTCGCCTTTCGCCTTTCGCCTTTCGCCTTTCGCCTTTCGCCTTTCGCCTTTCGCCTTTCGCCTTTCGCCTTTCGCCTTTCGCCTTTCGCATTTCGCCTTTCGCCTTTCGCCTTTCGCCTTTCGCCATTCGCCTTTCACCTTTCGCATTTCGCCTTTAGCCTTTTGAAATACGAATTTATAATTTCGAATTTTCAATTTCAACTTTTGTATATTATCTTTTGAATATCGTTTTTTCTTTTGCTTTAGGCATTTTAAGTTTCTCCATTTTCATTTGAAAATCGTTTTTCCTTTTGCCTTAGGCATTTTGACTTTTGCCTCACGCCCTTCACCTTTCGCCTTTCGCCTTTCGCCTTTCGCCTTTCGGCTTACGCCTTTCGCCATTCGCCTTTCGCCTTTCGCCTTTCGCCTTTCGCCTTACGCCTTTCACCTTCCGCCTTTCGCCTTTCGCCTTTCGCCTTTTGCCTCTCGCCTTTCGCCTTTCGCCTTTCGCCTTTCGCCTTTCGCCTTTCGCCTTTCGCCTTTCGCCTTTCGCATTTCGCATTTCGCCTTTCGCCTTTCGCCTTTCGCCTTTCGCCTTTCGCCTTTCGCCATTCGCCTTTCGCCTTTCGCCTGTCGACAATCGCCCTTCGCCCTTCGCCTTTTTCTTTCGCCTTTCGCATTTCGCCTTTCGACTTTCGCCTTTCGCCTTTCGCCTTTCGCCTTACGCCTTTCACCTTCCGCCTTTCGCCTTTCGCCTTTCGCCTTTCGCCTTTCGCCTTTTGCCTTTCGCCTTTCGCCTCTCGCATTTCGCATTTCGCCTTTCGCCTTTCGCCTTTCGCCTTTCGCCTTTCGCCTTTCGCCTTTCGCCTTTCGCCTTTCGCCTTTCGCCTTTCGCCTTTCGCCTTTCGCCTTTTGCCTCTCGCCTTTCGCCTTTCGCCTTTCGCCTTTCGCCTTTCGCCTTTCGCCTTTCGCCTTTCGCCTTTCGCATTTCGCATTTCGCCTTTCGCCTTTCGCCTTTCGCCTTTCGCCATTCGCCTTTCGCCTTTCGCCTTTCGCCTTTCGCCTTTCGCCTTTCGCCTTTCGCCTTTCGCCTTTCGCCTTTCGCCTTTCGCCTTTCGCCTTTCGCCTTTCGCCTTTTGCCTCTCGCCTTTCGCCTTTCGCCTTTCGCCTTTCGCCTTTCGCCTTACGCCTTTCACCTTCCGCCTTTCGCCTTTCGCCTTTCGCCTTTCGCCTTTCGCCTTTTGCCTTTCGCCTTTCGCCTCTCGCATTTCGCATTTCGCCTTTCGCCTTTCGCCTTTCGCCTTTCGCCTTTCGCCTTTCGCCTTTCGCCTTTCGCCTTTCGCCTTTCGCCTTTCGCCTTTCGCCTTTCGCCTTTCGCCTTTTGCCTCTCGCCTTTCGCCTCTCGCCTTTCGCCTTTCGCCTTTCGCCTTTCGCCTTTCGCCTTTCGCCTTTCGCCTTTCGCCTTTCGCCTTTCGCCTTTCGCATTTCGCATTTCGCCTTTCGCCTTTCGCCTTTCGCCTTTCGCCTTTCGCCTTTCGCCTTTCGCCTTTCGCCTTTCGCCTTTCGCCTTTCGCCTTTCGCCTTTCGCATTTCGCATTTCGCCTTTCGCCTTTCGCCTTTCGCCTTTCGCCATTCGCCTTTCGCCTTTCGCCTGTCGACAATCGCCCTTCGCCCTTCGCCTTTCGTCTTTCGCCTTTCGCTTTTCGCCTTCCGACTTTCGCCTTTCGCCTTTGCCTTTCGCCTTACGCCTTTCACCTTCCGCCTTTCGCCTTTCGCCTTTCGCCTTTCGCCTTTCGCCTTTTGCCTCTCGCCTTTCGCCTTTCGCCTTTCGCCTTTCGCCTTTCGCCTTTCGCCTTTCGCCTTTCGCATTTCGCATTTCGCATTTCGCCTTTCGCCTTTCGCCTTTCGCCTTTCGCCTTTTGCCATTCGCCTTTCGCCTTTCGCCTGTCGACAATCGCCCTTCGCCCTTCGCCTTTCGTCTTTCGCCTTTCGCATTTCGCCTTTCGACTTTCGCCTTTCGCCTTTCGCCTTTCGCCTTACGCCTTTCACCTTCCGCCTTTCGCCTTTCGCCTTTCGCCTTTCGCCTTTCGCCTTTCGCCTTTTGCCTTTCGCCTTTCGCCTTTCGCCTTTCGCCTTTCGCCTTTCGCCGTTCGCCTTTCGACTTTCGCCTTTCGCCTTTCGCCTTTCGCCTTTCGCCTTTCGCCTTTCGCCTTTCGCCTTTCGCCTTTCGCCTTTCGCCTTTCGACTTTCGACTTTCGCCTTTCGCCTTTCGCCTTTCGCCTTTCGCCTTTCGCCTTTCGCCTTTCGCCTTTCGCCTTTCGCCTTTCGCCTTTCGTCTTTCGCCTTTCGCCTTTCGCCTTTCGCCTTTCGCGTTTCGCCTTACGCCTTTCGCCTTTCGCATTTCGCCTTTCGCCTTTCGCCTTTCGCCTTTCACCTTTCGCCTTTCGCCTTTCGCCTTTTGCATTTCACCTTTCGCCTTTCGACTTTCGCCTTTCGCCTTTCGACTTTCGCCTTTCGCCTTTCGCCTTTCGCCTTTCGCCTTTCGCCTTTCGCCTTTCGCCTTTCGCCTTTCGCCTTTCGCCTTTCGCCTTTCGCCTTTCGCCGTTCGCCTTTCGCCTTACGCCTTTCGCCTTTCGCCTTTCATCTTTCGCCTTTCGCCTTTCGCCTTACGCCTTTCACCTTCCGCTTTCGCCTTTCGCCTTTCGCCTTCCCCCTTTCGCCTTCCGCCTTTCGCCTTTCGCCTTTCGCCTTTCCCCTTTCGCCTTTCGCCTTTCGCCTTTCGCCTTTCGCCTTTCGCCTTTCCCCTTTCGCCTTTCGCCTTTCGCCTTTCGTCTTTCGCCTTTCGCCTTTCGCCTTTCGCCTTTCGCCTTTCACCTTTCGCCTTTCGCCTTTCACCTTTCGCCTTTCGCCTTTCACCTTTCGCCTTTCGCCTTTCGCCTTTCGCCTTTCGCCATTCGCCTTTCACCTTTCGCATTTCGCCTTTAGCCTTTTGAAATACGAATTTATAATTTCGAATTTTCAATTTCAACTTTTGTTTTATCTGTTGAATATCGTTTTTTCTTTTGCTTTAGGCATTTTAAATTTCTCCATTTTTATTTCATGTTTTGAAAATCGTTTTTCCTTTTGCCTTAGGCATTTTGACTTTTGCCTCTCGCCCTTCACCTTTCGCCTTTCGCCTTTCGCCTTCCGCCTTTCGCCTTTCGCCTTTCGCCTTTCGCCTTTCGCCTTTCACTTTTCGCCTTTCGCCTTTCAACTTTCGCCTTTCGCCTTTCGCCTTTCGCCTTTCACCTTCCGCCTTTCGCCTTTCGCCTTCCGCCTTTCGCCTTTCGCCTTTCGCCTTTCGCCTTTCGCCTTTCGCCTTTCGCCTTTCGCATTTCACCATTCTCCTTTCGCCCCACGCCTTTTGCCTTTCGCCTTTCGACTTTCGCCTTTCGACTTTCGCCCTTCGCCTTTGGTCTTTCGCCTTTCGCCTTTCGCCTTTCGGCTTTCGCCTTTCGCCTTTCGCATTTCGCCTTTCGCCTTTCGCCTTTCGCCTTTCGCCTTTCGCCTTTCGCCTTTCGCCTTTCGCCTTACGCCTTTCACCTTCCGCCTTTCGCCTTTCGCCTTTCGCCTTTTGCCTCTCGCCTTTCGCCTTTCGCCTTTCGCCTTTCGCCTTTCGCCTTTCGCCTTTCGCCTTTCGCCTTTCGCCTTTCGCCTTTCGCCTTTCGCCTTTCGCCTTTCGCCTTTCGCATTTCGCATTTCGCCTTTCGCCTTTCGCCTTTCGCCTTTCGCCTTTCGCCATTCGCCATTCGCCTTTCGCCTGTCGACAATCGCCCTTCGCCCTTCGCCTTTCGTCTTTCGCCTTTCGCATTTCGCCTTTCGACTTTCGCCTTTCGCCTTTCGCCTTTCGCCTTACGCCTTTCACCTTCCGCCTTTCGCCTTTCGCCTTTCGCCTTTCGCCTTTCGCCTTTCGCCTTTTGCCTTTCGCCTTTCGCCTTTCGCCTTTCGCCTTTCGACTTTCGACTTTCGCCTTTCGCCTTTCGCCTTTCGCCTTTCGCCTTTCGCCTTTCGCCTTTCGCCTTTCGCCTTTCGCCTTTCGCCTTTCGCCTTTCGCCTTTTGCCTCTCGCCTTTCGCCTTTCGCCTTTCGCCTTTCGCCTTTCGCCTTTCGCCTTTCGCATTTCGCATTTCGCCTTTCGCCTTTCGCCTTTCGCCTTTCGCCTTTCGCCTTTCGCCTTTCGCCTTTCGCCATTCGCCTTTCGCCTTTCGCCTGTCGACAATCGCCCTTCGCCCTTCGCCTTTCGTCTTTCGCCTTTCGCATTTCGCCTTTCGACTTTCGCCTTTCGCCTTTCGCCTTTCGCCTTACGCCTTTCACCTTCCGCCTTTCGCCTTTCGCCTTTCGCCTTTCGCCTTTTGCCTCTCGCCTTTCGCCTTTCGCCTTTCGCCTTTCGCCTTTCGCCTTTTGCCTCTCGCCTTTCGCCTTTCGCCTTTCGCCTTTCGCCTTTCGCCTTTCGCCTTTCGCCTTTCGCCTTTCGCATTTCGCATTTCGCCTTTCGCCTTTCGCCTTTCGCCTTTCGCCTTTCGCCTTTCGCCATTCGCCTTTCGCCTTTCGCCTGTCGACAATCGCCCTTCGCCCTTCGCCTTTCGTCTTTCGCCTTTCGCATTTCGCCTTTCGACTTTCGCCTTTCGCCTTTCGCCTTTCGCCTTACGCCTTTCACCTTCCGCCTTTCGCCTTTCGCCTTTCGCCTTTCGCCATTCGCCTTTCGCCTTTCGCCTTTCGCCTTTCGCCTTTTGCCTTTCGCCTTTCGCCTTTCGCCTTTCGCCTTTCGCCTTTCGCCTTTCGCCTTTCGACTTTCGCCTTTCGCCTTTCGCCTTTCGCCTTTCGCCTTTCGCCTTTCGCCTTTCGCCTTTCGCCTTTCGCCTTTCGCCTTTCGCCTTTCGCCTTTCGCCTTTCGACTTTCGACTTTCGCCTTTCGCCTTTCGCCTTTCGCCTTTCGCCTTTCGCCTTTCGCCTTTCGCCTTTCGCCTTTCGCCTTTCGCCTTTCGTCTTTCGTCTTTCGCCTTTCGCCTTTCGCGTTTCGCCTTACGCCTTTCGCCTTTCGCATTTCGCCTTTCGCCTTTCGCCTTTCGCCTTTCACCTTTCGCCTTTCGCCTTTCACCTTTCGCCTTTCGCCTTTTGCATTTCGCCTTTCGCCTTTCGACTTTCGCCTTTCGCCTTTCGCCTTTCGCCTTTCGCCTTTCGCCTTTCGCCTTTCGCCTTTCGCCTTTCGCCTTTCGCCTTTCGCCTTTCGCCTTTCGCCTTTCGCCTTTCGCCTTTCGCCTTTCGCCTTTCGCCTTTCGCCTTTCGCCTTTCGCCGTTCGCCTTTCGCCTTACGCCTTTCGCCTTTCGCCTTTCGTCTTTCGCCTTTCGCCTTTCGCCTTACGCCTTTCACCTTCCGCTTTCGCCTTTCGCCTTTCGCCTTCCCCCTTTCGCCTTACGCCTTTCGCCTTTCGCCTTTCGCCTTTCCCTTTTCGCCTTTCGCCTTTCGCCTTTCGTCTTTCGCCTTTCGCCTTTCGCCTTTCGCCTTTCGCGTTTCGCCTTACGCCTTTCGCCTTTCGCATTTCGCCTTTCGCCTTTCGCCTTTCGCCTTTCACCTTTCGCCTTTCGCCTTTCACCTTTCGCCTTTCGCCTTTCACCTTTCGCCTTTCGCCTTTCGCCTTTTGCATTTCGACTTTCGCCTTTCGACTTTCGCCCTTCGCCTGTCGTCTTTCGCCTTTCGCAATTCGCCTTTAGCATTTTGAAATACAAATCTATAATTTCGAATTTTCCATTTCGCATTTTCAATTTCAACTTTTGTATTTTATCTTTTGAATATCGTTTTTTTCTTTTGCTTCAGGCATTTTAAATTTTTACATTTTCATTTCATGTTTTGAAAATCGTTTTTCCTTTTGCCTTCCGCCTTTCGCCTTTCGCCTTTCACCTTTCGCCTTACGCCTTTCGCCTTTCGCCTTTCGCCTTTCGCCTTTCGCCTTTCGCCTTTCGCCTTTCGCCTTTCGCCTTTCGACTTTCGCCTTTCGCCTTTCGCCTTTCGCCTTACGCCTTTCACCTTCCGCCTTTCGCCTTTCACCTTTCGCCTTTCGCCTTCCGCCTTTCGCCTTTTGCCTTTCGCCTTTCGCCTTTCGCCTTTCGCCTTTCGCCTTTCGCCTTTCGCCGTTCGCCTTTCGCCTTTCGCCTTTCGCCTTTCGCCTTTCGCCTTTCGCCTTTCGCCTTTCGCCTTTCGCCTTTCGCCTTTCGCCTTACGCCTTTCTCCTTTCGCCTTTCGTCTTTCGCCTTTCGCCTTTCGCCTTTCGCCTTACGCCTTTCACCTTTCGCCTTTCGCCTTTCGCCTTTCGCCTTTCGCCTTTCGCATTTCGCATTTCGCCTTTCGCCTTTCGCCTTTCGCCTTTCGCCTTTCGCCTTTCGCCATTCGCCTTTCGCCTGTCGACAATCGCCCTTCGCCCTTCGCCTTTCGACTTTCGCCTTTCGCCTTTCGCCTTCCGCCTTACGCCTTTCACCTTCCGCCTTTCGCCTTTCGCCTTTCGCCTTTCGCCTTTCGCCTTTCGCCTTTCGCCTTTCGCCTTTCGCCTTTCGCCTTTTTCCTTTCGCCTTTCGCCTTTCGCCTTTCGCCTTTCGCCTTTCGCCTTTCGCCTTTCGCCTTTCGCCTTTCGACTTTCGCCTTTCGCCTTTCGCCTTTCGCCTTTCGCCTTTCGCCTTTCGCCTTTCGCCTTTCGCCTTTCGCCTTTCGCCTTTCGCCTTTCGCCTTTCGCCTTTCGCCTTTCGCCTTTCGACTTTCGACTTTCGCCTTTCGCCTTTCGCCTTTCGCCTTTCGCCTTTCGCCTTTCGCCTTTCGCCTTTCGCCTTTCGTCTTTCGCCTTTCGCCTTACGCCTTTCGCCTTTCGCGTTTCGCCTTACGCCTTTCGCCTTTCGCATTTCGCCTTTCGCCTTTCGCCTTTCGCCTTTCACCTTTCGCCTTTCGCCTTTCACCTTTCGCCTTTCGCCTTTCGCCTTTCGCCTTTTGCATTTCGCCTTTCGCCTTTCGACTTTCGCCTTTCGCCTTTCGCCTTTCGCCTTTCGCCTTTCGCCTTTCGCCTTTCGCCTTTCGCCTTTCGCCTTTCGCCTTTCGCCTTTCGCCTTTCGCCTTTCGCCTTTCGCCTTTCGCCTTACGCCTTTCGCCTTTCGCCTTTCGCCTTTCGCCTTTCGCCGTTCGCCTTTCGCCTTACGCCTTTCGCCTTTCGCCTTTCGTCTTTCGCCTTTCGCCTTTCGCCTTACGCCTTTCACCTTCCGCTTTCGCCTTTCGCCTTTCGCCTTTCGCCTTCCCCCTTTCGCCTTCCGCCTTTCGCCTTTCGCCTTTCGCCTTTCCCCTTTCGCCTTTCGCCTTTCGCCTTTCGTCTTTCGCCTTTCGCCTTTCGCCTTTCGCCTTTCGCGTTTCGCCTTACGCCTTTCGCCTTTCGCATTTCGCCTTTCGCCTTTCGCCTTTCGCCTTTCACCTTTCGCCTTTCGCCTTTCACCTTTCGCCTTTCGCCTTTCACCTTTCGCCTTTCGCCTTTCGCCTTTCGCCTTTCGCCTTTTGCATTTCGACTTTCGCCTTTCGACTTTCGCCCTTCGCCTGTCGTCTTTCGCCTTTCGCAATTCGCCTTTAGCATTTTGAAATACAAATCTATAATTTCGAATTTTCCATTTCGCATTTTCAATTTCAACTTTTGTATTTTATCTTTTGAATATCGTTTTTTTCTTTTGCTTCAGGCATTTTAAATTTTTACATTTTCATTTCATGTTTTGAAAATCGTTTTTCCTTTTGCCTTCCGCCTTTCGCCTTTCGCCTTTCGCCTTTCACCTTTCGCCTTACGCCTTTCGCCTTTCGCCTTTCGCCTTTCGCCTTTCGCCTTTCGCCTTTCGCCTTTCGCCTTTCGCCTTTCGCCTTTCGCCTTTCGCCTTTCGACTTTCGCCTTTCGCCTTTCGCCTTTCGCCTTACGCCTTTCACCTTCCGCCTTTATCCTTTCGCCTTTCGCCTTTCGCCTTCCGCCTTTCGCCTTTTGCCTTTCGCCTTTCGCCTTTCGCCTTTCGCCTTTCGCCTTTTGCCTTTCGCCTTTCGCCTTTCGCCTTTCGCCTTTCGCCTTTCGCCTTTCGCCTTTCGCCTTTCGCCTTTCGCCTTTCGCCTTTCGCATTTCGCATTTCGCCTTTCGCCTTTCGCCTTTCGCCTTTCGCCTTTCGCCTTTCGCCATTCGCCTTTCGCCTTTCGCCTGTCGACAATCGCCCTTCGCCCTTCGCCTTTCGTCTTTCGCCTTTCGCATTTCGCCTTTCGACTTTCGCCTTTCGCCTTTCGCCTTTCGCCTTTCGCCTTTCGCCTTTCGCCTTTCGCCTTTCGCCTTACGCCTTTCTCCTTTCGCCTTTCGTCTTTCGCCTTTCGCCTTTCGCCTTTCGCCTTACGCCTTTCACCTTTCGCCTTTCGCCTTTCGCCTTTCGCCTTTCGCCTTTCGCCTTTCGCATTTCGCATTTCGCCTTTCGCCTTTCGCCTTTCGCCTTTCGCCTTTCGCCATTCGCCTTTCGCCTGTCGACAATCGCCCTTCGCCCTTCGCCTTTCGACTTTCGCCTTTCGCCTTTCGCCTTCCGCCTTACGCCTTTCACCTTCCGCCTTTCGCCTTTCGCCTTTCGCCTTTCGCCTTTCGCCTTTCGCCTTTCGCCTTTCGCCTTTCGCCTTTCGCCTTTCGCCTTTCGCCTTTCGCCTTTCGCCTTTCGCCTTTCGCCTTTCGCCTTTCGCCTTTCGCCTTTCGCCTTTCGCCTTTCGCCTTTCGCCTTTCGCCTTTCGCCTTTCGCCTTTCGCCTTTCGCCTTTCGCCTTTCGCCTTTCGACTTTCGACTTTCGCCTTTCGCCTTTCGCCTTTCGCCTTTCGCCTTTCGCCTTTCGCCTTTCGCCTTTCGCCTTTCGCCTTTCGCCTTTCGCCTTTCGTCTTTCGCCTTTCGCCTTACGCCTTTCGCCTTTCGCGTTTCGCCTTACGCCTTTCGCCTTTCGCATTTCGCCTTTCGCCTTTCGCCTTTCGCCTTTCACCTTTCGCCTTTCGCCTTTCACCTTTCGCCTTTCGCCTTTCGCCTTTCGCCTTTTGCATTTCGCCTTTCGCCTTTCGACTTTCGCCTTTCGCCTTTCGCCTTTCGCCATTCGCCTTTCGCCTTTCGCCTTTCGCCTTTCGCCTTTCGCCTTTCGCCTTTCGCCTTTCGCCTTTCGCCTTTCGCCTTTCGCCTTTCGCCTTTCGCCTTTCGCCTTTCGCCGTTCGCCTTTCGCCTTACGCCTTTCGCCTTTCGCCTTTCGTCTTTCGCCTTTCGCCTTTCGCCTTACGCCTTTCACCTTCCGCTTTCGCCTTTCGCCTTTCGCCTTTCGCCTTCCCCCTTTCGCCTTCCGCCTTTCGCCTTTCGCCTTTCGCCTTTCCCCTTTCGCCTTTCGCCTTTCGCCTTTCGCCTTTCGCCTTTCGCGTTTCGCCTTACGCCTTTCGCCTTTCGCATTTCGCCTTTCGCCTTTCGCCTTTCGCCTTTCGCCTTTCGCCTTTCGCCTTTCGCCTTTCGCCTTTCGCCTTTCGCCTTTCGCCTTTCGCCTTTCGCCTTTCGCCTTTCGCCGTTCGCCTTTCGCCTTACGCCTTTCGACTTTCGCCTTTCGCCTTTCGCCTTTCGCCTTTCGCCTTTCGCCTTTCGCCTTTCGCCTTTCGCCTTTCGCCTTTCGCCTTTCGTCTTTCGCCTTTCGCCTTTCGCCTTTCGCCTTTCGCGTTTCGCCTTACGCCTTTCGCCTTTCGCATTTCGCCTTTCGCCTTTCGCCTTTCGCCTTTCACCTTTCGCCTTTCGCCTTTCACCTTTCGCCTTTCGCCTTTCGCCTTTCGCCTTTTGCATTTCGCCTTTCGCCTTTCGACTTTCGCCTTTCGCCTTTCGCCTTTCGCCTTTCGCCTTTCGCCTTTCACCTTTCGCATTTCGCCTTTCACCTTTCGCCTTTCGCCTTTCGCCTTTTGCATTTCGCCTTTCGCCTTTCGACTTTCGCCCTTCGCCTTTCGTCTTTCGTCTTTCGCTATTAGCCTTTAGCATTTTGAAATACAAATTTATAATTTCGAATTTTCCATTTCGCATTATCAATTTCAACTTTTGTATTTTATCTTTTGAATATCGTTTTTTCTTTTGCTTCAGGCATTTTAAATTTCTCCATTTTCATTTCATGTTTTGAAAATCGTTTTTCCTTTTGCCTTCCGCTTTTCGCCTTTCGCCTTTCGCCTTTTGCCGTTCGCCTTTCGCCTTTCGCCATTCGCCTTTCGCCTTTCGCCTTTCGCCTTTCGCCTTTCGCCTTTCGCCATTCGCCTTTCGCCTTTCGCCTTTCGCCTTTCGCCTTTCACCTTCCGCCTTTCGCCTTTCGCCTTTCGCCTTTCCCCTTTCGCCTTTCGCCTTTCGCCTTTCGCCTTTCGCCTTTCGCCTTTCGCCTTTCGCCTTTCGCCTTTCGCCTTTCGCCTTTCGCCTTTCGCCTTTCGCCTTTCGCCGTTCGCCTTTCGCCTTTCGCCTTTCGCCTTTCGCCTTTCCCCTTTCGCCTTTCGCCTTTCGCCTTTCGCCTTTCGCCTTTCGCCTTTCGCCTTTCGCCTTTCGCCTTTCGCCTTTCGCCTTTCGCCTTTCGCCTTTCGCCTTTCGACTTTCGACTTTCGCCTTTCGCCTTTCGCCTTTCGCCTTTCGCCTTTCGCCTTTCGCCTTTCGCCTTTCGCCTTTCGCCTTTCGCCTTTCGTCTTTCGTCTTTCGCCTTTCGCCTTTCGCGTTTCGCCTTACGCCTTTCGCCTTTCGCATTTCGCCTTTCGCCTTTCGCCTTTCGCCTTTCACCTTTCGCCTTTCGCCTTTCACCTTTCGCCTTTCGCCTTTTGCATTTCGCCTTTCGCCTTTCGACTTTCGCCTTTCGCCTTTCGCCTTTCGCCTTTCGCCTTTCGCCTTTCGCCTTTCGCCTTTCGCCTTTCGCCTTTCGCCTTTCGCCTTTCGCCTTTCGCCTTTCGCCTTTCGCCTTTCGCCTTTCGCCTTTCGCCTTTCGCCTTTCGCCTTTCGCCTTTCGCCGTTCGCCTTTCGCCTTACGCCTTTCGCCTTTCGCCTTTCGTCTTTCGCCTTTCGCCTTTCGCCTTACGCCTTTCACCTTCCGCTTTCGCCTTTCGCCTTTCGCCTTTCGCCTTCCCCCTTTCGCCTTACGCCTTTCGCCTTTCGCCTTTCGCCTTTCCCTTTTCGCCTTTCGCCTTTCGCCTTTCGTCTTTCGCCTTTCGCCTTTCGCCTTTCGCCTTTCGCGTTTCGCCTTACGCCTTTCGCCTTTCGCATTTCGCCTTTCGCCTTTCGCCTTTCGCCTTTCACCTTTCGCCTTTCGCCTTTCACCTTTCGCCTTTCGCCTTTCACCTTTCGCCTTTCGCCTTTCGCCTTTTGCATTTCGACTTTCGCCTTTCGACTTTCGCCCTTCGCCTGTCGTCTTTCGCCTTTCGCAATTCGCCTTTAGCATTTTGAAATACAAATCTATAATTTCGAATTTTCCATTTCGCATTTTCAATTTCAACTTTTGTATTTTATCTTTTGAATATCGTTTTTTTCTTTTGCTTCAGGCATTTTAAATTTTTACATTTTCATTTCATGTTTTGAAAATCGTTTTTCCTTTTGCCTTCCGCCTTTCGCCTTTCGCCTTTCACCTTTCGCCTTACGCCTTTCGCCTTTCGCCTTTCGCCTTTCGCCTTTCGCCTTTCGCCTTTCGCCTTTCGCCTTTCGCCTTTCGACTTTCGCCTTTCGCCTTTCGCCTTTCGCCTTACGCCTTTCACCTTCCGCCTTTCGCCTTTCACCTTTCGCCTTTCGCCTTCCGCCTTTCGCCTTTTGCCTTTCGCCTTTCGCCTTTCGCCTTTCGCCTTTCGCCTTTCGCCTTTCGCCGTTCGCCTTTCGCCTTTCGCCTTTCGCCTTTCGCCTTTCGCCTTTCGCCTTTCGCCTTTCGCCTTTCGCCTTTCGCCTTTCGCCTTACGCCTTTCTCCTTTCGCCTTTCGTCTTTCGCCTTTCGCCTTTCGCCTTTCGCCTTACGCCTTTCACCTTTCGCCTTTCGCCTTTCGCCTTTCGCCTTTCGCCTTTCGCATTTCGCATTTCGCCTTTCGCCTTTCGCCTTTCGCCTTTCGCCATTCGCCTTTCGCCTGTCGACAATCGCCCTTCGCCCTTCGCCTTTCGACTTTCGCCTTTCGCCTTTCGCCTTCCGCCTTACGCCTTTCACCTTCCGCCTTTCGCCTTTCGCCTTTCGCCTTTCGCCTTTCGCCTTTCGCCTTTCGCCTTTCGCCTTTCGCCTTTCGCCTTTTTCCTTTCGCCTTTCGCCTTTCGCCTTTCGCCTTTCGCCTTTCGCCTTTCGCCTTTCGCCTTTCGCCTTTCGACTTTCGCCTTTCGCCTTTCGCCTTTCGCCTTTCGCCTTTCGCCTTTCGCCTTTCGCCTTTCGCCTTTCGCCTTTCGCCTTTCGCCTTTCGCCTTTCGCCTTTCGCCTTTCGACTTTCGACTTTCGCCTTTCGCCTTTCGCCTTTCGCCTTTCGCCTTTCGCCTTTCGCCTTTCGCCTTTCGCCTTTCGTCTTTCGCCTTTCGCCTTACGCCTTTCGCCTTTCGCGTTTCGCCTTACGCCTTTCGCCTTTCGCATTTCGCCTTTCGCCTTTCGCCTTTCGCCTTTCACCTTTCGCCTTTCGCCTTTCACCTTTCGCCTTTCGCCTTTCGCCTTTTGCATTTCGCCTTTCGCCTTTCGACTTTCGCCTTTCGCCTTTCGCCTTTCGCCTTTCGCCTTTCGCCTTTCGCCTTTCGCCTTTCGCCTTTCGCCTTTCGCCTTTCGCCTTTCGCCTTTCGCCTTTCGCCTTTCGCCTTTCGCCTTTCGCCTTACGCCTTTCGCCTTTCGCCTTTCGCCTTTCGCCTTTCGCCGTTCGCCTTTCGCCTTACGCCTTTCGCCTTTCGCCTTTCGTCTTTCGCCTTTCGCCTTTCGCCTTACGCCTTTCACCTTCCGCTTTCGCCTTTCGCCTTTCGCCTTTCGCCTTCCCCCTTTCGCCTTCCGCCTTTCGCCTTTCGCCTTTCGCCTTTCCCCTTTCGCCTTTCGCCTTTCGCCTTTCGTCTTTCGCCTTTCGCCTTTCGCCTTTCGCCTTTCGCGTTTCGCCTTACGCCTTTCGCCTTTCGCATTTCGCCTTTCGCCTTTCGCCTTTCGCCTTTCACCTTTCGCCTTTCGCCTTTCACCTTTCGCCTTTCGCCTTTCACCTTTCGCCTTTCGCCTTTCGCCTTTCGCCTTTCGCCTTTTGCATTTCGACTTTCGCCTTTCGACTTTCGCCCTTCGCCTGTCGTCTTTCGCCTTTCGCAATTCGCCTTTAGCATTTTGAAATACAAATCTATAATTTCGAATTTTCCATTTCGCATTTTCAATTTCAACTTTTGTATTTTATCTTTTGAATATCGTTTTTTTCTTTTGCTTCAGGCATTTTAAATTTTTACATTTTCATTTCATGTTTTGAAAATCGTTTTTCCTTTTGCCTTCCGCCTTTCGCCTTTCGCCTTTCGCCTTTCACCTTTCGCCTTACGCCTTTCGCCTTTCGCCTTTCGCCTTTCGCCTTTCGCCTTTCGCCTTTCGCCTTTCGCCTTTCGCCTTTCGCCTTTCGCCTTTCGCCTTTCGACTTTCGCCTTTCGCCTTTCGCCTTTCGCCTTACGCCTTTCACCTTCCGCCTTTATCCTTTCGCCTTTCGCCTTTCGCCTTCCGCCTTTCGCCTTTTGCCTTTCGCCTTTCGCCTTTCGCCTTTCGCCTTTCGCCTTTTGCCTTTCGCCTTTCGCCTTTCGCCTTTCGCCTTTCGCCTTTCGCCTTTCGCCTTTCGCCTTTCGCCTTTCGCCTTTCGCCTTTCGCATTTCGCATTTCGCCTTTCGCCTTTCGCCTTTCGCCTTTCGCCTTTCGCCTTTCGCCATTCGCCTTTCGCCTTTCGCCTGTCGACAATCGCCCTTCGCCCTTCGCCTTTCGTCTTTCGCCTTTCGCATTTCGCCTTTCGACTTTCGCCTTTCGCCTTTCGCCTTTCGCCTTTCGCCTTTCGCCTTTCGCCTTTCGCCTTTCGCCTTACGCCTTTCTCCTTTCGCCTTTCGTCTTTCGCCTTTCGCCTTTCGCCTTTCGCCTTACGCCTTTCACCTTTCGCCTTTCGCCTTTCGCCTTTCGCCTTTCGCCTTTCGCCTTTCGCATTTCGCATTTCGCCTTTCGCCTTTCGCCTTTCGCCTTTCGCCTTTCGCCATTCGCCTTTCGCCTGTCGACAATCGCCCTTCGCCCTTCGCCTTTCGACTTTCGCCTTTCGCCTTTCGCCTTCCGCCTTACGCCTTTCACCTTCCGCCTTTCGCCTTTCGCCTTTCGCCTTTCGCCTTTCGCCTTTCGCCTTTCGCCTTTCGCCTTTCGCCTTTCGCCTTTCGCCTTTCGCCTTTCGCCTTTCGCCTTTCGCCTTTCGCCTTTCGCCTTTCGCCTTTCGCCTTTCGCCTTTCGCCTTTCGCCTTTCGCCTTTCGCCTTTCGCCTTTCGACTTTCGACTTTCGCCTTTCGCCTTTCGCCTTTCGCCTTTCGCCTTTCGCCTTTCGCCTTTCGCCTTTCGCCTTTCGCCTTTCGCCTTTCGCCTTTCGTCTTTCGCCTTTCGCCTTACGCCTTTCGCCTTTCGCGTTTCGCCTTACGCCTTTCGCCTTTCGCATTTCGCCTTTCGCCTTTCGCCTTTCGCCTTTCACCTTTCGCCTTTCGCCTTTCACCTTTCGCCTTTCGCCTTTCGCCTTTCGCCTTTTGCATTTCGCCTTTCGCCTTTCGACTTTCGCCTTTCGCCTTTCGCCTTTCGCCATTCGCCTTTCGCCTTTCGCCTTTCGCCTTTCGCCTTTCGCCTTTCGCCTTTCGCCTTTCGCCTTTCGCCTTTCGCCTTTCGCCTTTCGCCTTTCGCCTTTCGCCTTTCGCCGTTCGCCTTTCGCCTTACGCCTTTCGCCTTTCGCCTTTCGTCTTTCGCCTTTCGCCTTTCGCCTTACGCCTTTCACCTTCCGCTTTCGCCTTTCGCCTTTCGCCTTTCGCCTTCCCCCTTTCGCCTTCCGCCTTTCGCCTTTCGCCTTTCGCCTTTCCCCTTTCGCCTTTCGCCTTTCGCCTTTCGTCTTTCGCCTTTCGCCTTTCGCCTTTCGCCTTTCGCGTTTCGCCTTACGCCTTTCGCCTTTCGCATTTCGCCTTTCGCCTTTCGCCTTTCGCCTTTCGCCTTTCGCCTTTCGCCTTTCGCCTTTCGCCTTTCGCCTTTCGCCTTTCGCCTTTCGCCTTTCGCCTTTCGCCTTTCGCCGTTCGCCTTTCGCCTTACGCCTTTCGCCTTTCGCCTTTCGTCTTTCGCCTTTCGCCTTTCGCCTTACGCCTTTCACCTTCCGCTTTCGCCTTTCGCCTTTCGCCTTTCGCCTTTCGCCTTCCCCCTTTCGCCTTCCGCCTTTCGCCTTTCGCCTTTCGCCTTTCGCCTTTCCCCTTTCGCCTTTCGCCTTTCGCCTTTCACCTTCCGCCTTTCGCCTTTCGCCTTTCGCCTTTCGCCTTCCGCCTTTCGCCTTTTGCCTTTCGCCTTTCGCCTTTCGCCTTTCGCCTTTCGCCTTTCGCCTTTCGCCTTTCGCCTTTCGCCTTTCGCCTTTCGCCTTACGCCTTTCTCCTTTCGCCTTTCGTCTTTCGCCTTTCGCCTTTCGCCTTTCGCCTTACGCCTTTCACCTTCCGCTTTCGCCTTTCGCCTTTCGCCTTTCCCCTTTCGCCTTCCGCCTTTCGCCTTTCGCCTTTCGCCTTTCCCCTTTCGCCTTTCGCCTTTCGACTTTCGCCTTTCGCCTTTCGCCTTTCGCCTTTCGCCTTTCGCCTTTCGCCTTTCGCCTTTCGCCTTTCGCCTTTCGCCTTTCGCCTTTCGACTTTCGCCTTTCGCCTTTCGCCTTTCGCCTTTCGCCTTTCGCCTTTCGCCTTTCGCCTTTCGCCTTTCGCCTTTCGCCTTTCGTCTTTCGCCTTTCGCCTTTCGCCTTTCGCCTTTCGCGTTTCGCCTTACGCCTTTCGCCTTTCGCATTTCGCCTTTCGCCTTTCGCCTTTCGCCTTTCACCTTTCGCCTTTCGCCTTTCACCTTTCGCCTTTCGCCTTTCGCCTTTCGCCTTTTGCATTTCGCCTTTCGCCTTTCGACTTTCGCCTTTCGCCTTTCGCCTTTCGCCTTTCGCCTTTCGCCTTTCACCTTTCGCATTTCGCCTTTCACCTTTCGCCTTTCGCCTTTCGCCTTTTGCATTTCGCCTTTCGCCTTTCGACTTTCGCCCTTCGCCTTTCGTCTTTCGTCTTTCGCTATTAGCCTTTAGCATTTTGAAATACAAATTTATAATTTCGAATTTTCCATTTCGCATTATCAATTTCAACTTTTGTATTTTATCTTTTGAATATCGTTTTTTCTTTTGCTTCAGGCATTTTAAATTTCTCCATTTTCATTTCATGTTTTGAAAATCGTTTTTCCTTTTGCCTTCCGCTTTTCGCCTTTCGCCTTTCGCCTTTTGCCGTTCGCCTTTCGCCTTTCGCCATTCGCCTTTCGCCTTTCGCCTTTCGCCTTTCGCCTTTCGCCTTTCGCCATTCGCCTTTCGCCTTTCGCCTTTCGCCTTTCGCCTTTCACCTTCCGCCTTTCGCCTTTCGCCTTTCGCCTTTCCCCTTTCGCCTTTCGCCTTTCGCCTTTCGCCTTTCGCCTTTCGCCTTTCGCCTTTCGCCTTTCGCCTTTCGCCTTTCGCCTTTCGCCTTTCGCCTTTCGCCTTTCGCCGTTCGCCTTTCGCCTTTCGCCTTTCGCCTTTCGCCTTTCCCCTTTCGCCTTTCGCCTTTCGCCTTTCGCCTTTCGCCTTTCGCCTTTCGCCATTCGCCTTTCGCCTTTCGCCTTTCGCCTTTCACCTTTCGCCTTTCGTCTTTCACCTTTCGCCTTTCGCCTTTCGCCTTTTGCATTTCGCCTTTCGCCTTGCGACTTTCGCCCTTCGCCTTTCGTCTTTCGCCTTTCGCAATTCGCCTTTAGCATTTTGAAATACAAATTTATAATTTCGAATTTTCCATTTCGCATTTTCAATTTCAACTTTTGTATTTTATCTTTTGAATATCGTTTTTTTCTTTTCATTTAGGCATTTTAAATTTCTCCATTTTCATTTCATGTTTTGAAAATCGTTTTTCCTTTTGCCTTCCGCTTTTCGCCTTTCGCTTTTCGCCTTTCGCCTTTCGCCTTTCGCCTTTCGCCTTTCGCCTTTCGCTTTCGCCTTTCGCCTTTCGCCTTTCGCCTTTCGCCTTTCGCCTTTCGCCTTTCGCCTTTCACCTTCCGCCTTTCTCCTTTCGCCTTTCGCCTTTCGCCTTACGCCTTTCGCCTTTCGCCTTTCGCCTTTCGCCTTTCGCCTTTCGCCTTTCGCCTTTCGCCTTTCGCCTTTCGCCTTTCGCCTTTCGCCTTTCGCCTTTCCCCTTTCGCCTTTCGCCTTTCGCCTTTCGCCTTTCGCCTTTCGCCTTTCGCCTTTCGCCTTTCGCCTTTCGCCTTTCGCCTTTCGCCCTTCGCCTTTCGCCTTTCGCCTTTCGCCTTTCGCCTTTCGCCTTTCGCCTTTCGCCTTTCGCCTTTCGCCTTTCGCCTTTCGCCTTTCGCCTTTCGCCTTTCGCCTTTCGCCTTTCGCCTTTCCCCTTTCGCCTTTCGCCTTTCGCCTTTCGCCTTTCGCCTTTCGCCTTTCGCCTTTCGCCTTTCGCCTTTCGCCTTTCGCCTTTCGCCTTTCGCCTTTCGCCTTTCGCCTTTCGCCTTTCGCCTTTCGCCTTTCGCCTTTCACCTTTCGCCTTTCGCCTTTCACCTTTCGCCTTTCGCCTTTTGCATTTCGCCTTTCGCCTTTCGACTTTCGCCCTTCGCCTTTCGTCTTTCGTCTTTCGCAATTAGCCTTTAGCATTTTGAAATACAAATTTATAATTTCGAATTTTCCATTTCGCATTTTCAATTTCAACTTTTGTATTTTATCTTTTGAATATCGTTTTTTCTTTTGCTTCAGGCATTTTAAATTTCTCCATTTTCATTTCATGTTTTGAAAATCGTTTTTCCTTTTGCCTTCCGCTTTTCGCCTTTCGCCTTTCGCCTTTCGCCTTTCGCCTTTCGCCTTTCGCCTTTCGACTTTCGCCCTTCGCCTTTCGTCTTTCATCTTTCGCAATAAGCCTTTAGCATTTTGAAATACAAATTTATAATTTCGAATTTTCCATTTCGCATTTTCAATTTCAACTTTTGTATTTTATCTTTTGAATATCGTTTTTTCTTTTGCTTCAGGCATTTTAAATTTCTCCATTTTCATTTCATGTTTTGAAAATCGTTTTTCCTTTTGCCTTCCGCCTTTCGCCTTTCGCCTTTCGCCTTTCGCCTTTCACCATTCGCCTTACGCCTTTCGCCTTTCGCCTTTCGCCTTTCGCCTTTCGCCTTTCGCCTTTCGCCTTTCGCCTTTCGCCTTTCGACTTTCGCCTTTCGCCTTACGCCTTTCACCTTCCGCCTTTCGCCTTTCGCCTTTCGCCTTTCGCCTTTCGCCTTTCTCCTTTCGCCTTTCGCCTTTCGCCTTTCGCCTTTCGCCTTTCGCCTTTCGCCTTTCGCCTTTCGCCTTTCGCCTTTCGCCTTTCGCCTTTCGCCTTTCGCCTTTCGCCTTTCGCCTTTCGCCTTACGCCTTTCTCCTTTCGCCTTTCGTCTTTCGCCTTTCGCCTTACGCCTTTCACCTTCCGCTTTCGCCTTTCGCCTTTCCCCTTTCGCCTTCCGCCTTTCGCCTTTCGCCTTTCCCCTTTCGCCTTTCGCCTTTCGCCTTTCGCCTTTCGCCTTTCGCCTTTCGCCTTTCGCCTTTCGCCTTTCGCCTTTCGCCTTTCGCCTTTCGCCTTTCGCCTTTCGCCTTTCGCCTTTCGCCTCTCGCCTTTCGCCTTTCGCCTTTCGTCTTTCGCCTTTCGCCTTTCACGTTTCGCCTTACGATTTTCGCCTTTCGCCTTTCGCCTTTCGCCTTTGCCTTTCGCCTTTCACCTTTCGCCTTTCGCCTTTCACCTTTCGCCTTTCGCCTTTCGCCTTTTGCATTTCGCCTTTCGCCTTTCGCAATTCGCCTTTAGCATTTTGAAATACAAATTTATAATTTCGAATTTTCCATTTCGCATTTTCAATTTCTACTTTTGTATTTTATCTTTTGAATATCGTTTTTTCTTTTGCTTTAGGCATTTTAAATTTCTCCATTTTCATTTCATGTTTTGAAAATCATTTTTCCTTTTGCCTGCCGCTTTTCGCCTTTCGCTTTTCGCCTTTCGCCTTTCGCCTTTCGCCTTTCGCCTTTCGCCTTCCGCCTTTCGCCTTTCGCCTTTCGCCTTTCGCCTTTCACTATTCGCATTTCGCCTTTCACCTTTCGCCTTTCGCCTTTCGCCTTTCGCCTTCCGCCTTTCGCCTTTCGCCTTTCACCTTCCGCCTTTCGCCTTTTGACTTTCGCCTTTCGCCTTTCGCCTTTCACCTTCCGCCTTTCTCCTTTCGCCTTTCGCCTTTCGCCTTACGCCTTCCACCTTCCGCCTTTCGCTTTTCGCCTTTCGCCTTTCGCCTTTCACCTTTCGCCTTTCGCCTTTCGCCTTTTGCATTTCGCCTTTCGCCTTTCGACTTTCGCCCTTCGCCTTTCGTCTTTCATCTTTCGCAATTAGCCTTTAGCATTTTGAAATACAAATTTATAATTTCGAATTTTCCATTTCGCATTTTCAATTTCAACTTTTGTATTTTATCTTTTGAATATCGTTTTTTCTTTTGCTTCAGGCATTTTAAATTTCTCCATTTTCATTTCATGTTTTGAAAATCGTTTTTCCTTTTGCCTTCCGCCTTTCGCCTTTCGCCTTTCGCCTTACGCCTTTCGCCTTTCGCCTTTCGCCTTTCGCCTTTCGCCTTTCGCCTTTCGCCTTTCGACTTTCGCCTTTCGCCTTACGCCTTTCACCTTCCGCCTTTCGCCTTTCGCCTTTCTCCTTTCGCCTTTCGCGTTTCGCCTTACGATTTTCGCCTTTCGCCTTTCGCCTTTCGCCTTTGCCTTTCGCCTTTCACCTTTCGCCTTTCGCTTTTCACCTTTCGCCTTTCGCCTTTCGCCTTTTGCATTTCGCCTTTCGACTTTCGCCCTTCGCCTTTCGTCTTTCGCCTTTCGCAATTCGCCTTTAGCATTTTGAAATACAAATTTATAATTTCGAATTTTCCATTTCGCATTTTCAATTTCTACTTTTGTATTTTATCTTTTGAATATCGTTTTTTCTTTTGCTTTAGGCATTTTAAATTTCTCCATTTTCATTTCATGTTTTGAAAATCATTTTTCCTTTTGCCTGCCGCTTTTCGCCTTTCGCCTTTCGCTTTTCGCCTTTCGCCTTTCGCCTTTCGCCTTTCGCCTTTCGCCTTTCGCCTTTCGCCTTTCGCCTTTCGCCTTTCGCCTTTCGCCTTTCGCCTTTCGCCTTTTGCCTTTCGCCTTTCGCCTTTCGCCTTTCGTTTTTCGCCTTTCGCCTTTCGCCTTTCGCCTTTCGCATTTCGCCTTCCGCCTTTCGCCTTTCGCCTTTCGCATTTCGCCTTTCACCTTCCGCCTTTCGCCTTTCGCCTTTCGCCTTTCGCCTTTCACTATTCGCATTTCGCCTTTCACCTTTCGCCTTTCGCCTATCGCCTTTCGCCTTCCGCCTTTCGCCTTTCACCTTCCGCCTTTCGCCTTTCGCCTTTCGCCTTTCGCCTTTCGCATTTCGCCTTTCGCCTTTCTCCTTCCGCCTTTCGCCTTTCGCCTTTCCCCTTTCGCCTTTCGCCTTTCGCATTTCGCCTTTCGCCTTTCGCCTTTCGCCTTTCGCCTTTCGCCTTTCGCCTTTCGCCTTTCGCCTTTCGCCTTTCGCCTTTCGCCTTTCGCCTTTCGCCTTTCGCCTTTCGCCTTTCACCTTTCGCCTTTCGCCTTTCACCTTTCGCCTTTTGCATTTCGCCTTTCGCCTTTCGACTTTCGCCATTCGCCTTTCGCCTTTAGCATTTTGAAATACAAATGTTAAGTACCTGTTTGTGGGGGCAAGCGCGTGCCGTATCCAGTTCTCCCTTGATGAAGGCTTTAATAACACTCTCTTCCTTGTTAATTCTTTTCTTTTTATTTTAACATTATTTTTACACCAGACAAATTTTAAACTTCTTTCTCACAACAAGATCAATTTACTTATTTTCTTTACAACTACAACCTTTTCTTTGCAATTCTATTCTTCTTATTCTTTTTACACTTTCCTTTGTGATTATATCACTCTTATTCCTCTTTATATTTTTCTTTTTTTTTTTTACACTTGTAAATCCTTATATTCTTTTTCCTTTTTACGCTTAGAACCAAAACCGCCGCGACCTATTTTTCAAAAAAAAACCAATCAACTCTTTTTTTGTATAATGCTCTTTTCGTCGAACCGCCGCGGATAAGATTTTTTTGATCTTCCACTTGATTTTGTTTTTTCAAGAATTCGCCTGTTAACCGCCGTTTTAAAAGTGCAAAATCCAACTCGCTAATTTCCACCGCCGAACCGTCGATTAACAGATTTAAAAACCAACTCGCTAATTTCCACCGCCGAACCGTCGATTAACAGATTTAAAAACCAACTCGGCTCTTGATCACTTTTGTCGCGATCAAGAGCCTTCGTTCAGGGTAGAAAATGCATAGTTGCATTTTCACCCTGAGAAAATTTTCATTTTATTCTGGACTTGATTAAACAAGTCCAGAATATTTTTCGTTGGACGGAGGCTTGAAATTTGACGCTTTTATAAACATCAGCCACCGTCACGACGATTAGAATTGCCGCGCGCGTATACATACAATGTATTTTCGCGGCGCGCTCTTCTTATCGCGAAAGCTTTGTGGTGATATGTATGTACGTTCGTACATACATATTGCAATTTCCACGACAAATCGTACTGAAGGTACGATTTGTCTTTTATTTTATTTTTCAAATTAAATATTTCTACTGGCAAATTTTGCTGAAGGCAAAGTTTGCCATGGGAATAATTTTGTTTTAACTCTATGAAATGTGAAGAAAATTGCTGACGCAATTTTCTTCACTGATCGAGTAGATAAGCTAATCATGTTTTTGAGCATGATTAGCTTATTGAAAATTTATATGGATTTGGAATATTTTAATATTTTTTTAAATTTTAGGGTTCTTTTTTTTTTTGGAATTTTAAGAACTGATTCGCTTTTTTCAAATGTTTTTGATCATGTTCCAACATGTATGTATGTATGTAAAATTATTCCCTTTTTATACTTTAGTAGGGTATAATTTACGCACATAACAATCCTTCCCCCTGAGAAAAAAGAGAATTATTCTTTGAAGAGGAATAATTCTCAGGGGAAGTTGTTGTGGGTGTATTTTGGCGTTCTTATCTGAGGTATTTGATTATTTTTGCTGGTCTGTGACTTTTTTGTTTTTATGATTGTGAGGGCTTGCTTGCGAGATTTTTGTTCATGGATCACTTGTGTTTCAGTTCTCGCGAGTGACTGTGGTCATTTACCTACTTCCTATTGTTTATTGGTCACCCATCAAGAACTCCGTTTTGTTTTATATCCCGAACAGTGTTAAAATGTTGCTTTCAGTTAAAGTGAGCAACGTACCCTGGCGATGTCCGGTTGGCCTTAGTACTGTGGCCAGCACTATTTTTGTGGTCCACGTGATCCCCGGGTGGCGGGGACCAATCCGCCTGGTGCTGCTGAGGCGGGGCGAGCGCCCCTTTACCATGTGGGGGGAGGATGCTGTTGCTGGCCGCACCTATTGGGTGGATTTGCCCTTGTATCCCCACCAAGGACAGGCCTGGGTTGTGCGAGGTGAGTACTTTTATTTCCTTTTTTTTTTTGCGCCTAGGTCACTTATGTTCACCTTTTGTTTTCTTCTTTCCAGGTGGAACTCTTAACATAACAGGCAGGCATGGACTTTGCGCCTGTTGCCACCCTGTTTTTGAGACAGCCGTCACGCACATCCTCCGCACACTGATGGCCACTCCCCCCCCCCCCCCACCATCGGGGTTGAAGAGGAGTCCGACGAGGACTGGGAGAATTAAGAGCATCCCGTTTTCTTTTTATTGTGCTTATTCCTTTTCTGTCTTTCTTCTCTTTTCCTTTTGCCCATTGTAAAACAAAATAAAAAAAATAAATAATAATTATTCAAAAAAAAAAAAAAAATCACAACAACAAAAAATTAACTTTCACTTCTCCTGCTTTTTACATATTTTCCTTTCCCTTTTAGGTTTTTTGGCGGCTCTAGTTTTGGCTGGTTTTTGGTTTTTCTCCTTTTGTCTCTCTTTTATTTGGTTTTTATGGGTCTCTTTCTGATTTAGTTCACACAATTCTTTTGATTGGGCAAGCGCTTTCATAACTTCATCTTCATTCTCATCAGGAAAAACCTGGGGCGGACAGTGATGAGGAAAATATTGCACTAGCAATCTACGGTGACGAGTTAGCTGATTCAATAAATAAATGATGATAATGAATATTCATAATCTACCGTGTCATTTTGACCGTATTGCCCTTCGTGTGAATTCGAGTTTGCCCCGGATCTGTTTCGATGAATTCTTGACTTTGGAACTACTACCCTGAGAAAATTTTGAGTTGCTTGAATATGAAATTATTTATACGATAATAAATTTAATTTTTCTGGCCAAGTTAATTAACCATTTTTTTTTGTGTTATGCTTGGCTAGGTTGACTTGGTCGGGCGGTTTCGGTCGAGTTTACAAAAATTTTGTCTTTTAATTTTACCCTAGTTTAGGACTATTGTATTCTTTATCCTAGTGTTAGTGTCGTTTTTGTTTTATTTTATTGGCTAGGTTAGATTTGGTCTCTAATTTTAGTTACTATTATTTATTATTTTATTGTCTAAATTTAAGTTTTCAAAAAAAAACAAAATTTTTTGTGTTACCGTAAGTAGCCCGGTAATCCTTTTGCTGTTGTTTCTTCTACTGTTCAAGTAGTTACAATCCTTTATGTTTGATTTATTTCTACTGTTATATATATGGGTTGCGCCAATTTTTGTATTTATTTGGTACGACTTATAATTTTATTTCTATTCTATTTCTCTTTGCTGTGTTACCGTAAGTAGCCCGGTAATCCTTTTGCTGTTGTTTCTTCTACTGTTCAAGTAGTTACAATGCTTTATGTTTGATTTATTTCTACTGTTATATATATGGGTTGCGCCAATTTTTGTATTTATTTTGTACGACTTATAATTTTATTTCTATTCTATTTCTCTTTGCCCCCTTTTTTTTTTTTTTATGTTAACTAATCCTCTTATGTATTTTTAATACACGTTTTTGTTTTTCCGCTTTGATCCTTCAGGTCTTTATTTACTCTTAGTTCTGCTACAATTTAATTTGTTATTTATTTAGTATTAGTTTTAATATAATTTTGTTTTATTTTTTTTTTTTTTATTTATTTATTTGTTGTATTTAACTAATTTCTTTTAAAGCTATTAGCTTACCGACTATTTAATAATTAAATTTAATGCCTTTTTTATGTACCTGATTTTTAATTATTTTTCTTTTCCGATTACCTGTTACTGTTCGAGTAGGTACGGTATGCTACTTTATTTTTCCTATTTTATGTTTATGTAGCATTAATTCTAACAAAGTTTTTCTTTAGTATTATTAATCTAATTATTTTTAATTCTATAGTCTTTTTGTATATAGTGTACCAGGGCTACTCATTTTGTTAAATTTGTCATTGATTTTGTTATCCATGTTGACAGTATCAGTGTTCTTTTTTTTTTAAACGATTTGGACTGATTTGGTTTTGGGGAGGCTTCTAGCTCGCCTTAAGTTGGGTTGTGGCGCAGGAGTTCGTTCTTTTAAAGGAATTCCCTCTGATGAAATTTCGGGGTTACCTTGTGGTTGCGTACTCTGTTGTCTCATCTTGATGACAACAGGGTGTAGATATTTCACTGCAATAATAATCATTAGGGCCAGAACAAGTAGGCTCGACAATGATATCGAAGTTTTTGACAGGATATGGGAGTTTCTACTCGATACCTTCTTACTGTACTGGTCTAATTTGTGTTGGATATCTTCCAACGAATGCGTGCCAGTATAAATTGATTTATGGATATCGTCTCCCGTTAAAATTTCCATTGGAACTTGGTTTTGGTTTTGAGACTCTGGTAAAATGTCGGCTAGACTCAAATTCAATAAGGACTGATTAAATTTTGGGAATTGTTTGGGTTGAAATATTTTCAGCAGGCGTTTACTTTGACCTTCGTATTTGAGCACTTTGTCACTTATTTGCACTTGACATGGTTGCATTATCTCTAATATCCCTTGTCCTTCCAGTTTCGAGATCAGAAAGTGATCTGGACATGTGATGTGTAGCACCGTTGAGGTGATAAATGAAAATAGCCACGTATTTGGCTTGTTTAGTTTGATCAACATGTCCTTTTGGGGAGATTGAACTCTGGTCCGGCATTGGGGCACTTCATTTAAAGGATTATATAACAACTTAATGGCACATTCATTTGATGTTGCTGCCTTTATTATTGGCGTATTTAGTCGGCCTACATACGTGTTTTCTTCCAAATTACTTGTTATTTTCCTAAAGTTTTTCATGTCCTCGCCTTTTAATAGGAGAAATTCCTGAGTTTTTGCGCTATTGGCTATGTATGAATAACCAGGGTTTGGAATTAATGAATAATTTGCTGACTTGGGTACAGGATAGCATTGAATTTGCTGTAGCCTCATTTGTGGCAGATTGAAAATTGGGAGAGTAATTCTCACCACCAATTTGTTCTGCATGAGGAGTGATTGAGCTCCTGCTGTCTGATATAGGACAGATAGACAATTTTGGTCATTTGGACAATTCGAAGTCGTCTTGCCGTATATTTGTAACAAGTTTTGTGGGGATAGGAGCAGTGGATGAATGTGATTTGTTCTACTAGCCATTATTATATCCAGAAGGGCTTGTTGTCGATATTCGACTTCGATGATTTGGATTAATAAGCTTGATATAATCTCTTGTCTCAATTGCCTCCTAGTTAGGTCATCGGCCACATGGTGGAGATCGTTTATCTGGTGTGCTATTTTTTGTTGGCGATCCATTAGCAAAGCCAGCGGTTTTTGAATCTTTTCCAAGGTAGTTTTTACAACACTAATTTGTTGTTTCTCTAGCTCGGCTAGGGCTTGTGCGTTTGATTCAATTTCTTCTAACCTGCTGTAAATTTCTTTCTCGTCATTGCTGTCCACGGTACCGAATAAGTAATGCATGGCACCACCTATTCCGTCAAATAAAGATCTGGCCTTGCGTTTTCCTGGTACTAGTTCCTTTATTGTTTCCGTGCGCTTTCGTATGCTATCTATTATAGCGTGAATGTGTAGCTGCTGCACGTTGCACAGATCTCCTTGGTCTGTTATATTTATGCACAGTTTGTGCACTAAGTGCTCTGCATATTCCGCTAGCTTTATCTGGGTATCTAGTTCGTCCAAATCTATCTCGGTGAGGACATTCCAGGTATCATGATATACCATGAGGCTTCCTAGGTCCTCGAAAAATATGCCCGAGCCATTTAGTTGGGTCCTTATATAGGGTTTGTCAGCGATCTCTCCTGTTGTGTATTGGATGAGGAGGGCAAATACGATGAATTTTAGCGTCATTTCTGTGGACAATTCGGAGGAAGAAAACGATTCTTTAAGTATATTTGTACTTGCATTGTGCCGTTTTAAACTGGGCAGTGGAGTGACTCCACCGCAAATGTTTCTGGGGAGGTATTGAAATGACGTTTAATGGACATTGAAGTAGGAATTTCAAGTCAACCTGGTTCATTTTTGTACAACCTGCTTTTATTCGAAATATGGTTTTAAACGATTATTATGTACCGTCACCATTCGCTTACCAATTTTGATTGTGGTATTCACATCACTTGGTATTGCTATTACCTGATAAGGTCCTACCCAGATTTGAGAAAGCTTATGTTTTCTGCTTTCATTCTTGATGAGGACCTTGTCTCCTACATGGAAAGTTAGGGGCCGTCCTGTCTTATCGTAGTACACCTTTGAGCGCTGTTTACTTGCCAATAAGTTCTTTCTTGCCGTGGCATATGATTTTTGGAGCTTATACTTCAGTATATGATAATAGCTCTCATGATTGTAAACGGGTTCGGGATCCCGTTTTAAATTTGATGGGACATCCGCTGTGAAGCCGTATAGGCAGTCCATCGGGGTGAGTTTAGTACCCTCGTGTACACTGTTGTTATATACGAATGCAGCGGTTCGTAGGTATTGGTCCCATGTTTTGGGATTTTCATCTACGATTGTTCGCATGTACTCTATTAGGGGTCTATGAGCACGCTCTAGTGCTCCATTAGACTGTGGGTGGTATGCTGAAGTCTGTAACTTCTTTACCTTTAGAAGCTTACATACTCTTTTGAATAATTCACTCAGGAAATTTGTTCCCTGATCGGTGAGTATTCTTTTGGGTATGCGATAGCGCGTAACGATTTCATCAAAGAAAACTTGCGCTACTGTGACTGCTTCGGCATTAGGTATTGCATACCAGTCGACAAATTTTGTTAGATTATCCTGGAAGGTCAAGATATATTTGTTTCCTGATGTGGTCTCTTCTAATGGACCTACAATATCGAGGTAAACTTTGTCGAACGGTTGTTCTGCGATGTCCGTGATAACCATTGGCATTTTATATTGTGGAGAAGCTTTCATCGTCTGGCACTTTGGGCATTTTTTTATGTATTTCTTGATGTCGCTAAGCAAGTGTCTCCACCAATACTTGCGTCTTATACGTTTGTAAGTTTTTATGACACCTTGATGGCCACCAAATGGAGAATCGTGATAATCTTTTAAGATTGTTCGGATTTCCGTAGGGCTCGTGATAACTTCGGGTGTCTTGCCTGTACTTACTTTTTGCTCAAGCGATGCTGGGTTTAGCTTTTCCGCCTCCGTATGTTGAATTTCGTTTTGGTCCGCATTCGTGTGCTCTTCTGTCTCCACACTGGAGCTATCTAATGTCTCTTGAGCCTTTTGCTTCTGAGCTCGAGTCACGACGAAACAATGAGCGGATTTCTTTTTCTTTTTGTTATTTGTGGGGTTGTCTTCCTCCACATCTGAGTCCATCGTGTGGTGGACTAGGGCTTCTACCGTTAAGGTATTGCCTAAACTGTCTTCCTTTGATGCTTGAGGGATGCGACTTAGTGCATCTGCATTAGTGTTGTACTTCCCTGGTTTATATTCGATGTTGTAATCGAATTCAGATAATTTGTGGTGAAATCTCACCAAACGGGAAGTAGGGTCTTTCACATTGAAGACACCTTTGAGAGGTTTATGGTCAGTGTAGACCGTGAATTTCCGGCCTTGAAGATAGCACCTGAAATTCTTGGTAGGCCAAACAATAGCCAATAACTCTTTCTCTATAGTAGAGTAATTTCTTTCGGCTTTGTTTAATGTGCGGCTTGCATAGGCAATGGGCTGGTCCTTTCCGACTTCTCCTTGAGAAAGAACAGCTCCTAGAGCCTCGTTACTTGCGTCAGTAGTAAGATTAAATGATTTTGAAAAATCAGGGTAAATTAAAAGTGGTGGAGAAATTAAAGCACTTTTTATGCTCTGAAATGCTTCTTGGCATTTCTCTGTCCAAGTGAATTTTACATCCTTTCGGAGTAAATTCGTAATTGGACGTACAATTTTGGAGAAGTCTGGAATGAATTTCCTGTAGTAATTGGCAAGTCCTAAAAATGACTGAACTTGCCTTACTGTTCTTGGAACAGGAAATGTTTGGGCGCAGGCCGTCTTACTTGGGTCTGGTAGGGCTCCTTCGCTAGAACATTTATGTCCTAGGTAAACAACTTCTCTTCGTAGAAACTGGCACTTCTCTGGCTGCAGTTTCAAGTTGTTCTCTCTCAACTTATTGAAGACTTTCTTCAACTTTTCGTTGTGGTCATTTAAATTTCTTCCATAGATGACAATGTCATCTAGGTAGACAAAACATTCGAGGCCTTGTAGGCCTGTTAAGACGAAATTCATTAGGCGTTGAAATGTGGCGGGGGCTCCTTTGAGCCCGAATGGCATACGCTTGAACTCGTAGTGCCCATAGCTTGTGCTGAAAGCAGTTTTATGTCGATCCTTTTTGTCGACAAGAACTTGGTGATACCCGTTGGCCAAATCGAGTGTGGTGAAATACCTTGCGTGACCTAGTTGGTCGAGAATATCCTCGATTCGGGGTAGCGGGAATGCGTCTCCAATTGTCTTTTCGTTTAATTTACGAAAATCGACAACGACGCGCCACCTTTTTCCACCGTCAGGTCCCGCTTTCTTGGGGACAACTAGTAGAGGTGAATTCCAAGGGCTTTTACTAGACTGAACTATCCCGCTGTCTAGCATTTCTTTTAGCTGCTCGTTAATGACTTTCCGCTGTGTTTCAGGTAAGCGGTACATTTTTTGATTGATTGGTGCTTGATCCTGCACCAACGGAATATTATGCGTTATCGCATTTGTATAGGTGAGTTTGTCACCTTTGAGGAAGAAGATATCGTTATACTCTTCGCAGAGTTCCGATATCGAAATTTTTTCTTCCGCGGTTAAAATAGGGTCTAGGCTGAGTTCTTGCTCTAGCCTAGAAATACGCGGGTATTGTTTTGGGTCGTCCGGAGTCTCCTTATCCGGGTATAGATATCGTACATGTTGTAATATCGCCGTTTTGTCGGCTGAACCTTGGTTTGACTTCCTATTCCTTGTAAATTTGTGTCCTGAAATTGGATTGGATTTAATGAATTCCTTATGAGGCTTCATTTTGTTGTATTTAGCATGTAGCAGGGTACTTGCTTCCTGCTTCGCCGACGGCTGAGTTTGATACACCTGTGCGGTCTTTGCCTTAGGTTGTGTGGAATACTCATGCGCGCCGATGCTAGTATTTTTTGGCCATGTAGGATTTTTTATGCTAGAAGACGGTGGAGTAATATGCACCTTTAATATAGGCTTTAGCGACTCGCTCCCGTTCTTATATGGCCGTTGTTTGTTTAATAGTGATTTATGCCTCGGGATTTTGGACGGAAGAGTTATATGCACCTTTTTGGCAGGCTTTAGAATCTCAGTTCCGTCTCTTGTGTTGTTTGGTATTGCCTCTTTATTTGGTATTGGAATGTGCGTATGGTTGTGGTTTTTTGTGTGTATTAATGGGACTATGGTGTAGTCGTTTATGGGATATAGCTGTAACTTTAAGCTATGTATGACTACTTGATGACTGTTAGCGTTGAGAATACTAACCAGCACTAATTCTTCTCCAGATGACAGCAAACTGTTTGCCAAGAAGACTCCATCGCTTATCTCTTGGGATAAACAGAGCATTTCTTCTTGAGTTTGTAACGGCACTGGGGCCACAATTTGAGAGCGCGCAGGTATGCAGATTGGTTCCTTAAAGGTAACCAATTGCTGCCTGCCTTCATCGGTCTCTTGTTCGACCGGACAGCTTTTTTCACATTTCTTGGGCCCTTTTGGAGCTTGGCAGCCAGCTTTTCTCGTTTGAGAAGCCTTGAAGACACTGCAGGTGGATAGTTCAGCCTGTTTAGACTCTACCTCTTCCGCAAGTGCTCTTACTTCGACTGCTTTTTCAGAATGTAGCTTGTCCGTTTCAAACTCTAATGGCAAAGCAAATTCGTCTGGATTGGTTTCCGTGCGAGGAAACCTTAGGGCCTTGTTAGGACCCTCAACGTTACAGTTTTTTGCTAGGAAATCATTTCCTAGAAGTCCATCGTCGGAAAGGCCAGGCAAGTTCTTTACGACTTGAAACTTGCAGGGAATTTTGTTTTTGAAAACGAAGTTTCCCTGGCAATTTCCCAGCGTCTTTCCGGTACCAAATGGGGTCTGAAGTGTACATGCCTCATTGTGGTTAATTTCTTTGAGATCTTTTAATGGCCTTTGCTTTATTATACTAACCTCAGCGCCTGTGTCTACTACTAGTTTAGTTTGGCCGTTCAGGCCAATGTCTAAAGGAAGTTTTACTGTAGCGACACTGGAATCGGGCTGCTGAGGAGACCCTAATTTATTAGATGGGAGACTTATAGTCGAGCCGGGGAGTTTTGGGTCGACTGTACGTCGTTTCACTGACTCCGGGCTTCCCATTTACGTTTTTGTTGGCAGTTATTTACTGCATGTCCAGAACGACCACAAAATTCGCACTTTTTACGCACGTTATAGACTCTGGAATTGTTATTGGGATTCTGCGGCTCTCTAGGACGTTGATTCGATGGTCCACCATTGTTGCTTGATCTTTGAATATTGTTGTTGTTCCTCCTGCAGTCACGTATATCGTGGCAGTATATTTTGCAGTTCACACAGTACGGAGTATTTTTACGTTTGAGGCAATCTGCGTATGTGTGGCCTCTTAAATTACAAAAACTACAAGTAATTTTATTTAAATAATTATTTTTATTTTTTACATTATAATTTTTATCTGGCGATCTTGGTTCCTGTTTAATATATGCTGTGCCGGCCTGTGTGAACTGTGACGTTGGTATGTGACTGCTTGGGTTTGGCAGGGTTTGAGGAACTTGAGCGAATGGCATTATGCCGGGAGTAAATACGCTGTGATTTGCGGATGAGTTAAGTTGGTTAAAATGTGCGTTATTTGGTGTTGTTGCACTTATTGAATGGGGTATCGGATTTTGCATCACATTTGGCTGAAATTGCCCTGAAGGTTGCAGGAATAGAGCACTTTGCTGGAGACGTTCCATGTCGAGTGCTCTTTGTACGAGGTCATCCACCGTGCCGTCTGTCATGGTCAGAAGGTATTGGCACATATATGGGTTATTTACGCCTGTTTTCAGTGCGTTTTTCGCGAAATCTTCCAACTACGTTTTAACAGCTGGTGCTGCTGTGGCTCCGTATTTGGATTCTGCTGCTTCATTGCAGAGTGCCAGCATTTGTTTTACTCGTGCCGTGAAGGCTGTGAGATTCTCTAAAGGATACTGCCTTGTAGTGATTAATTTATTTACCAGTTCCTGGTAAGTTTCTCTAGGCAGGTATGTGCGATTTAGCCGTTCTTCTACTTCTTTGAAAGTAGTGGGCATATTTGAGGCAAAAAGCTGGTAAGCTTCGCCTCGAAGTCTGGTGGGAAAGATTTGTAAAAATGCTGTTAGTTCATCCACCGAGATGCACTGGATTACCTGCCTGCAGCATCCTAGGAAAGTTTGGAGCTCAAGGCTCAATTTTGGGTGCTGTTCTCCTGAGAATAGGGGAACGAGCTGGGCAGTTAGCTTGGCGACCTTCGCGTAATCTGCCATGTTTATATTGGGGATTCTGAAGCTAAAGTTTGACACTTTTGGGGAGCTAGTTTCTTCTAGACTGGTCTCCAGAAGGGAGTCGCCCAGCCAATTCAAAATGACCTCACTCACGGTGGAATCACTGACACTGTCTTCAATGGCACCTTCTCTTAATTCTACACTGTTATTTGTAATTTCTGTTTCGAGAGAGTGCGAGAGTTCCCCAAACTGCTTTAAGCTTTCTTTAAATTTTTCCGTACTTTCTTTGAATTGGGCGATTTGCTCAAGCCGCCGTTCACGGGACTTTTTGAGCTGTTTATCGATAGAATCGCACTGTAGAACAGAAAGTTCGGAGGAGTCTCGCACTTTCCCCTCTAGATATTTTAAATGATTTTCTAAATTTAAAGTAGAAGGTCTTACTTGTTGGGGACCTGTAAGGATTGTCCCACTCCTGAGTGTTACCTCTTTTTTTGTTGAATTTGTTGGGGGTGTTTGCTTAGCACCCTCTGTTGCGGATGTTGCTCCCGCGTTGCCTCCTTCGTACCGGGACGGATCTTCCTGTGCGTCGCCCGGCGAGGAAGATTGTTGAGGAGTTGATGGAAGTTGGATTTCCGGCGGTATTTCTTGGTGGGAGCTTTCCTCGCTCATGGACCACCGTGTGTGAAATTTGCAGCTAGGGGGGCTTCTGCCGTCTTAATTCCCTTGGTTCAAATTGAGAGGGGGGCTTATTGCCTTCTTCGAGGTCCCTCTCAATTCAGGATCGTTGGTTCGGTTTCTTGAAGTTCTTTTGCTGCCGGGGGGGCCCGTGGCCTACTTAAATTCCCCTGGATAAAAGCTGAAAGGGGGGCGCGTTGCCTACTTCGAAGTCCCTTTCAGCTCCGGATCGCAGATAGCGGATGGTTTCCAAACTTCCTTCCTTCAAGTGTAAATTTCGAAATTTTGGGTTGTGGACTGTTTTATCCTGGGCTGGGATGAAGCCCGCTATTGTCCCACGTTGGCACTTTGTGCTTTGATGAGGGGGTGGCTGCGTGTTTTTCAAACAGAGGCAGTTAAAGCTGTCCGACCCCGAGCGTTGGGAGCCGACAAGATCGAAATACTCCTGAAGCCAGACTCAACTTCAGGCGAAGGGTAGGGTGTCTTGCCCAGTATTCGATCTCGTCCTAAACTCCTTTTAGATTCGTAGGATAGAGGGTTTTCGAGCGCTTATACTTTTTTTGTTTTTCAAAGTAGGCTTCCTCTATCCTACCGGCTGCGCCAATTGTTAAGTACCTGTTTGTGGGGGCAAGCGCGTGCCGTATCCAGTTCTCCCTTGATGAAGGCTTTAATAACACTCTCTTCCTTGTTAATTCTTTTCTTTTTATTTTAACATTATTTTTACACCAGACAAATTTTAAACTTCTTTCTCACAACAAGATCAATTTACTTATTTTCTTTACAACTACAACCTTTTCTTTGCAATTCTATTCTTCTTATTCTTTTTACACTTTCCTTTGTGATTATATCACTATTATTCCTCTTTATGTTTTTCTTTTTTTTTTACACTTGTAAATCCTTATATTCTTTTTCCTTTTTACGCTTAGAACCAAAACCGCCGCGACCTATTTTTCAAAAAAAAAACCAATCAACTCTTTTTTTGTATAATGCTCTTTTCGTCGAACCGCCGCGGATAAGATTTTTTTGATCTTCCACTTGATTTTGTTTTTTCAAGAATTCGCCTGTTAACCGCCGTTTTAAAAGTGCAAAATCCAACTCGCTAATTTCCACCGCCGAACCGTCGATTAACAGATTTAAAAACCAACTCGCTAATTTCCACCGCCGAACCGTCGATTAACAGATTTAAAAACCAACTCGGCTCTTGATCACTTTTGTCGCGATCAAGAGCCTTCGTTCAGGGTAGAAAATGCATAGTTGCATTTTCACCCTGAGAAAATTTTCATTTTATTCTGGACTTGATTAAACAAGTCCAGAATATTTTTCGTTGGACGGAGGCTTGAAATTTGACGCTTTTATAAACATCAGCCACCGTCACGACGATTAGAATTGCCGCGCGCGTATACATACAATGTATTTTCGCGGCGCGCTCTTCTTATCGCGAAAGCTTTTTGGTGATATGTATGTACGTTGGTACATACATATTGCAATTTCCACGACAAATCGTACTGAAGGTACGATTTGTCTTTTATTTTATTTTTCAAATTAAATATTTCTACTGGCAAATTTTGCTGAAGGCAAAGTTTGCCATGGGAATAATTTTGTTTTAACTCTATGAAATGTGAAGAAAATTGCTGACGCAATTTTCTTCACTGATCGAGTAGATAAGCTAATCATGTTTTTGAGCATGATTAGCTTATTGAAAATTTATATGGATTTGGAATATTTTAATATTTTTCTAAATTTTAGGGTTCTTTTTTTTTTGGAATTTTAAGAACTGATTCGCTTTCTTCAAATGTTTTTGATCATGTTCCAACATGTATGTATGTATGTAAAATTATTCCCTTTTTATACTTTCCTAGGGTATAATTTACGCACATAACACAAATTCATAATTTCGAATTTTCCATTTCGCATTTTCAATTTCAACTTTTGTATTTTATCTTTTGAATATCGTTTTTTCTTTTGCTTCAGGCATTTTAAATTTCTCCATTTTCATTTCATGTTTTGAAAATCGTTTTTCCTTTTGCCTTCCGCTTTTCGCCTTTCGCCTTTCGCCGTTCGCCTTTCGCCTTTCGCCATTCGCCTTTCGCCTTTCGCCTTTCGCCTTTCGCCTTTCGCCTTTCGCCTTTCGCCTTTCGCCTTTCGCCTTTCGCCTTTCGCCTTTCGCCTTTCGCCTTTCACCTTCCGCCTTTCGCCTTTCGCCTTTCGCCTTTCGCCTTTCCCCTTTCGCCTTTCGCCTTTCGCCTTTCGCCTTTCGCCTTTCGCCTTTCGCCTTTCGCCTTTCGCCTTTCGCCTTTCGCCTTTCGCCTTTCGCCTTTCGCCTTTCGCCTTTCGCCTTTCGCCTTTCGCCTTTCGCCTTTCGCCTTTCCCCTTTCGCCTTTCCCCTTTCGCCTTTCGCCATTCGCCTTTCGCCTTTCGCCTTTCGCCTTTCGCCTTTCGCCTTTCGCCTTTCGCCTTTCGCCTTTCGCCTTTCGCCTTTCGCCTTTCACCTTTCGCCTTTCACCTTTCGCCTTTCGCCTTTTGCATTTCGCCTTTCGCCTTTCGACTTTCGCCCTTCGCCTTTCGTCTTTCACCTTTCGCAATTCGCCTTTAGCATTTTGAAATACAAATTTATAATTTCGAATTTTCCATTTCGCATTTTCAATTTCAACTTTTGTATTTTATCTTTTGAATATCGTTTTTTTCTTTTGATTTAGGCATTTTAAATTTCTCCATTTTCATTTCATGTTTTGAAAATCGTTTTTCCTTTTGCCTTCCGCTTTTCGCCTTTCGCCTTTCGCCTTTCGCCTTTCGCCTTTCGACTTTCGCCTTTCGCCTTTCGCCTTTCGCCTTTCGCCTTTCGGCTTTCGCCTTTCACCTTCCGCCTTTCGCCTTTCGCCTTTCGCCTTTCGCCTTTCGCCTTTCGCCTTTCGCCTTTCGCCTTTCGCCTTGCGCCTTTCGCCTTTCGCCTTTCGCCTTTCGCCTTTCGCCTTTCGCCCTTCGCCTTTCGCCTTTCGCCTTTCGCCTTTCGCCTTTCGCCCTTCGCCTTTCACCTTTCGCCTCTCGCCCTTCGCCTTTCGCCTTTCGCCTTTCGCCTTCCGCCTTTCGCCTTTCGCCTTTCGCCTTTCACCTTTCGCTTTTCGCCTTTCACCTTTCGCCTTTCGCCTTTCACCTTTCGCCTTTCGCCTTTCGCCTTTTGCATTTCGCCTTTCGCCTTTCGACTTTCGGCCTTCACCTTTCGTCTTTCGCCTTTCGCAATTCGCCTTTAGCATTTTGAAATACAAATTTATAATTTCGAATTTTCCATTTCGCATTTTCAATTTCAACTTTTATATTTTATCTTTTGAATATCGTTTTTTTCTTTTGCTTTAGGCATTTTAAATTTCTCCATTTTCATTTCATGTTTTGAAAATCGTTTTACCTTTTGCCGTAGGCATTTTGACTTTTGCCTCTCGCCCTTCACCTTTCGCCTTTCGCCTTTCGCCTTCCGCCTTTCGCCTTTCGCCTTTCGCCTTTCACTTTTCGACTTTCGCCTTTCAACTTTCGCCTTTCGCCTTTCGCCTTTCGCCTTTCGCATTTCGCCTTTCGCCTTTCACCTTCCGCCTTTCGCCTTTCGCCTTCCGCCTTTCGCCTTTCGCCTTTCGCCTTTCGCCTTTCGCCTTTCACGTTTCTCCTTTCGCCTTTCGCCTTTTGCCTTTCGCCTTTCGCCTTTCGACTTTCGCCCTTCGCCTTTGGTTTTTCGCCTTTCGCCTTTCGCCTTTCGCCTTTCGCATTTCGCCTTTCGCCTTTCGCCTTTCGCCTTTCGCCATTCGCCTTTCGCCTTTCGACAATCGCCCTTCGCCTTTCGTCTTTCGCCTTTCGCATTTCGCCTTTAGCCTTTTGAAATACGAATTTATTATTTCGAATTTTCCATTTCGCATATTCAATTTCAACTTTTGTATATTATCTTTTGAATATCGTTTTTTCTTTTGCTTTAGGCATTTTAATTTTCTCCATTTTCATTTGAAAATCGTTTTTCCTTTTGCCTTAGGCATTTTGAATTTTGCCTCACGCCCTTCGCCTTTCGCCTATCGCCTTTCGCCTTTCGCCTTCCGCTTTTCGCCTTTCGCCTTTCGCCTTTCGCCTTTCGCCTTTCGCCTTTCGCCTTTCGCCTTTCGCCTTTCGCCTTTCGACTTTCGCCTTTCGCCTTTCGCCTTTCGCCTTTCACCTTCCGCCTTTCGCCTTTCGACTTTCGCCTTTCGCCTTACGCCTTTCACCTTCCGCCTTTCGCTTTTCGCCTTTCGTTTTTCGCCTTTCGCCTTTCGCCTTTCGCCTTTCGCCTTTCGCCTTTAGAATTTCGCCTTTCGCCTTTCGCCTTTCGCCTTTCGCCTTTCGCCTTTCGCCTTTCGCCTTTCGCCTTTCGCCTTTCGCCTTTCGCCTTTCGCCTTTCGCCTTTCGCCTTTCGCCTTTCGCGTTTCGCCTTTCGCCTTTCGCCTTTCGCCTTTCGCCTTTCGCCTTTCGGCTTTCGCCTTTCACCTTTCGCCGTTCGCCTTTCACCTTTCGCCTTTCGCCTTTTGCATTTCGCCTTTCGCCTTTCGACTTTCGCCCTTCGCCTTTCGTCTTTCATCTTTCGCAATTAGCCTTTAGCATTTTGAAATACAAATTTATAATTTCGAATTTTCCATTTCGCATTTTCAATTTCAACTTTTGTATTTTATCTTTTGAATATCGTTTTTTCTTTTGCTTCAGGCATTTTAAATTTCTCCATTTTCATTTCATGTTTTGAAAATCGTTTTTCCTTTTGCCTTCCGCCTTTCGCCTTTCGCCTTTCGCCTTTCGCCTTTCACCTTTCGCCTTACGCCTTTCGCCTTTCGCCTTTCGCCTTTCGCCTTTCACCTTTCGACTTTCGCCTTTCGCCTTTCGCCTTTCGCCTTACGCCTTTCACCTTCCGCCTTTCGCCTTTCGCCTTTCGCCTTTCGCCTTTCGCCTTTCGCCTTTCGCCTTTCGCCTTTCGCCTTTCGCCTTTCGCCTTTCGCCTTTCGCCTTTCGCCTTTCGCCTTTCGCCTTTCGCCTTTCGCCTTACGCCTTTCGCCTTTCGTCTTTCGCCTTTCGCCTTTCGCCTTACGCCTTTCACCTTCCGCTTTCGCCTTTCGCCTTTCGCCTATCGCCTTTCGCCTTTCGCCTTTCGCCTTTCGCCTTTCGCCTTTCGCCTTTCGCCTTTCGCCTTTCGCCTTTCGCCTTTCGCCTTTCGCCTTTCGCCTTTCGCCTTTCGCGTTTCGCCTTACGATTTTCGCCTTTCGCCTTTCGCCTTTCGCCTTTCGCCTTTCGCCTTTCGCCTTTCGCCTTTCGCCTTTCACCTTTCGCCTTTCCCCTTTCACCTTTCGCCTTTCGCCTTTCGCCTTTTGCATTTCGCCTTTCGCCTTTCGACTTTCGCCCTTCGCCTTTCCCCTTTCACCTTTCGCCTTTCGCCTTTCGCCTTTTGCATTTCGCCTTTCGCCTTTCGACTTTCGCCCTTCGCCTTTCGTCTTTCGCCTTTCGCAATTCGCCTTTAGCATTTTGAAATACAAATTTATAATTTCGAATTTTCCATTTCGCATTTTCAATTTCTACTTTTGTATTTTATCTTTTGAATATCGTTTTTTCTTTTGCTTTAGGCATTTTAAATTTCTCCATTTTCATTTCATGTTTTGAAAATCATTTTTCCTTTTGCCTGCCGCTTTTCGCCTTTCGCTTTTCGCCTTTCGCCTTTCGCCTTTCGCTTTTCGCCTTTCGCCTTTCGCCTTTCGCCTTTCGCCTTTCGCCTTTCGCCTTTCGCCTTTTGCCTTTCGCCTTTCGCCTTTCGCCTTTCGCCTTTCGCCTTTCGCCTTTCGCCTTTCGCCTTTCGCCTTTCGCCTCTCGCCTTTCGCCTTTCGCCTTTCGCATTTCGCCTTTCGCCTTTCGCCTTTCGCCTTTCGCCTTTCGCCATTCGCCTTTCGCCTTTCGACAATCGCCCTTCGCCTTTCGTCTTTCGCCTTTCGCATTTCGCCTTTAGCCTTTTGAAATACGAATTTATAATTTCGAATTTTCCATTTCGCATTTTCAATTTCAACTTTTGTATTTTATCTTTTGAATATCGTCTTTTCTTTTGCTTTAGGCATTTTAAATTTCTCCATTTTTATTTCATGTTTTGAAAATCGTTTTTCCTTTTGCCTTAGGCATTTTGACTTTTGCCTCTCGCCCTTCACCTTTCGCCTTTCGCCTTCCGCCTTTCGCCTTTCGCATTTCGCCTTTCGCCTTTCGCCTTTCGCCTTTCGCCTTTCGCCTTTCGCCTTTCACTTTTCGCCTTTCGCCTTTCAAATTTCGCCTTTCGCCTTTCGCCTTTCGCCTTTCGCCTTTCGCCTTTCACCTTCCGCCTTTCGCCTTTCGCCTTCCGCCTTTCGCCTTTCGCCTTTCGCCTTTCGCCTTTCACCTTCCGCCTTTTGCCTTTCGCCTTCCGCCTTTCGCCTTTCGCCTTTCTCCTTTCTCCTTTCGCCTTTCGCCTTTTGCCTTTCGCCTTTCGCCTTTCGCCTTTCGCCTTTCGCGTTTCGCCTTGCGATTTTCGCCTTTCGCCTTTCGCCTTTCGCCTTTCGCCTTTCACCTTTCGCCTTTCGCCTTTCACCTTTCGCCTTTCGCCTTTCGCCTTTTGCATTTCGCCTTTCGCCTTTCGACTTTCGCCCTTCGCCTTTCGTCTTTCGCCTTTCGCAATTCGCCTTTAGCATTTTGAAATACAAATTTATAATTTCGAATTTTCCATTTCGCATTTTCAATTTCTACTTTTGTATTTTATCTTTTGAATATCGTTTTTTCTTTTGCTTTAGGCATTTTAAATTTCTCCATTTTCATTTCATGTTTTGAAAATCATTTTTCCTTTTGCCTGCCGCTTTTCGCCTTTCGCTTTCGCCTTTCGCCTTACGCCTTTCGCCTTTCGTCTTTCGCCTTTCGCCTTTCGCCTTTCGCCTTTCGCCTTTCGCCTTACGCCTTTCACCTTCCGCTTTCGCCTTTCGCCTTTCCACTTTCGCCTTCCGCCTTTCGCCTTTCGCCTTTCGCCTTTCCCCTTTCGCCTTTCGCCTTTCGCCTTTCGCCTTTCGCCTTTCGCCTTTCGCCTTTCGCCTTTCGCCTTTCGCCTTTCGCGTTTCGCCTTACGATTTTCGCCTTTCGCCTTTCGCCTTTCGCCTTTCGCCTTTCGCCTTTCGCCTTTCACCTTTCGCCTTTCGCCTTTCACCTTTCGCCTTTCGCCTTTCGCCTTTTGCATTTCGCCTTTCGCCCTTCGCCTTTCGTCTTTCGCCTTTCGCAATTCGCCTTTAGCATTTTGAAATACAAATTTATAATTTCGAATTTTCCATTTCGCATTTTCAATTTCTACTTTTGTATTTTATCTTTTGAATATCGTTTTTTCTTTTGCTTTAGGCATTTTAAATTTCTCCATTTTCATTTCATGTTTTGAAAATCATTTTTCCTTTTGCCTGCCGCTTTTCGCCTTTCGCTTTTCGCTTTTCGCCTTTCGCCTTTCGCCTTTCGCCTTTCGCCTTTCGCCTTTCGCCTTTCGCCTTTCGCCTTTCGCCTTTCGCCTTTCGCCTTTTGCCTTTCGCCTTTCGCCTTTCGCCTTTCGCCTTTCGCCTTTCGCCTTTCGCCTTTCGCCTTTCGCCTTTCGCCTTTGGCCTTTCGCATTTCGCCTTTCGCCTTTCGCCATTCGCCTTTCGCCTTTCGACAATCGCCCTTCGCCTTTCGTCTTTCGCCTTTCGCATTTCGCCTTTAGCCTTTTGAAATACGAATTTATAATTTCGAATTTTCCATTTCGCATTTTCAATTTCAACTTTTGTATTTTATCTTTTGAATATCGTTTTTTCTTTTGCTTTAGGCATTTTAAATTTCTCCATTTTTATTTCATGTTTTGAAAATCGTTTTTCCTTTTGCCTTAGGCATTTTGACTTTTGCCTCTCGCCCTTCACCTTTCGCCTTTCGCCTTTCGCCTTTCGCCTTTCACTTTTCGCCTTTCGCCTTTCAAATTTCGCCTTTCGCCTTTCGCCTTTCGCCTTTCGCCTTTCGCCTTTCACCTTCCGCCTTTCGCCTTTCGCCTTCCGCCTTTCGCCTTTCGCCTTTCGCCTTTCGCCTTTCGCCTTTCACCTTCCGCCTTTTGCCTTTCGCCTTCCGCCTTTCGCCTTTCGCCTTTCTCCTTTCGCCTTTCGCCTTTTGCCTTTCGCCTTTCGCCTTTCGCCTTTCGCCTTTCGCCTTTCGCGTTTCGCCTTACGATTTTCGCCTTTCGCCTTTCGCCTTTCGCCTTTCGCCTTTCGCCTTTCGCCTTTCACCTTTCGCCTTTCGCCTTTCACCTTTCGCCTTTCGCCTTTCGCCTTTGCCATTTCGCCTTTCGACTTTCGCCCTTCGCCTTTCGTCTTTCGCCTTTCGCAATTCGCCTTTAGCATTTTGAAATACAAATTTATAATTTCGAATTTTCCATTTCGCATTTTCAATTTCAACTTTTGTATATTATCTTTTGAATATCGTTTTTTCTTTTGCTTTAGGCATTTTAAATTTCTCCATTTTCATTTGAAAATCGTTTTTCCTTTTGCCTTAGGCATTTTGACTTTTGCCTCACGCCCTTCGCCTTTCGCCTATCGCCTTTCGCCTATCGCCTTTCGCCTTTCGCCTTCCGCTTTTCGCCTTTCGCCTTTCGCCTTTCGCCTTTCGCCTTTCGCCTTTCGCCTTTCGCCTTTCGCCTTTCGCCTTTCGCCTTTCGCCTTTCGCCTTTCGCCTTTCGCCTTTCGCCTTTCGCCTTTCGCCTTTCGCCTTTCGCCTTTCGCCTTTCGCCTTTCGCCTTTCGCCTTTCGCCTTCGCCTTTCGCCTTTCGCCTTTCGCCTTTCGCCTTACGCCTTTCACCTTCCGCCTTTCGCCTTTCGCTTTCGCCTTTCCCCTTTCGCCTTTCGCCTTTCGCCTTTCGCCTTTCGCCTTTCGCCTTTCGCCTTTCGCCTTTCGCCTTTCGCCTTTCGCCTTTCGCCTTTCGCCTTTCGCCTTTCGCCTTTCGCCTTTCACCTTTCGCCTTTCGCCTTTTGCATTTCGCCTTTCGCCCTTCGCCTTTCGTCTTTCGTCTTTCAGCTTTCGCCTTTCGCCTTTCACCTTTCGCTTTTCGCCTTTCGCCTTTTGCATTTTGAAATACAAATTTATAATTTCGAATTTTCCATTTCGCATTTTCAATTTCAACTTTTGTATTTTATCTTTTGAATATCGTTTTTTCTTTTGCTTCAGGCATTTTAAATTTCTCCATTTTCATTTCATGTTTTGAAAATCGTTTTTCCTTTTGCCTTCCGCTTTTCGCCTTTCGCCTTTCGCCTTTCGCCTTTCGCCTTTCGCCTTTCGCCTTTCGCCTTTCGCCTTTCGCCTTACGCCTTTCGCCTTTCGCCTTTCGCCTTTCGCCCTTCGCCTTTCGCCTTTCGCCTTTCGCCTTTCGCCTTTCACCTTCCGCCTTTCGCCTTTCGCCTTTCGCCTTTCGCCTTTCGCCTTTCGCCTTTCGCCTTTCGCCTTTCGCCTTTCGCCTTTCGCCTTGCGCCTTTCGCCTTTCGCCTTTCGCCTTTCGCCTTTCGCCCTTCGCCTTTCGCCTTTCGCCTTTCGCCTTTCGCCTTTCGCCTTTCGCCCTTCGCCTTTCACCTTTCGCCTCTCGCCCTTCGCCTTTCGCCTTTCGCCTTTCGCCTTCCGCCTTTCGCCTTTCGCCTTTCGCCTTTCACCTTTCGCCTTTCACCTTTCGCCTTTCGCCTTTCACCTTTCGCCTTTTGCCTTTCGCCTTTTGCATTTCGCCTTTCGCCTTTCGACTTTCGCCCTTCACCTTTCGTCTTTCGCCTTTCGCAATTCGCCTTTAGCATTTTGAAATACAAATTTATAATTTCGAATTTTCCATTTCGCATTTTCAATTTCAACTTTTGTATTTTATCTTTTGAATATCGTTTTTTTCTTTTGCTTTAGGCATATTAAATTTCTCCATTTTCATTTCATGTTTTGAAAATCGTTTTACCTTTTGCCGTAGGCATTTTGACTTTTGCCTCTCGCCCTTCACCTTTCGCCTTTCGCCTTTCGCCTTCCGCCTTTCGCCTTTCGCCTTTCGCCTTTCGCCTTTCGCCTTTCGCCTTTCACTTTTCGCCTTTCGCCTTTCAACTTTCGCCTTTCGCCTTCCGCCTTTCGCCTTTCGCCTTTCGCCTTTCGCCTTTCGCCTTTCGCCTTTCGCCTTTCACCTTTCGCCTTTCGCCTTTTGCCTTTCGCCTTTCGCCTTTCGACTTTCGCCCTTCGCCTTTGGTCTTTCGCCTTTCGCCTTTCGCCTTTCGCCTTTCGCCTTTCGCATTTCGCCTTTCGCCTTTCGCCTTTCGCCTTTCGCCATTCGCCTTTCGCCTTTCGACAATCGCCCTTCGCCTTTCGCATTTCGCATTTAGCCTTTTGAAATACGAATTTATAATTTCGAATTTTCCATTTCGCATTTTCAATTTCAACTTTTGTATATTATCTTTTGAATATCGTTTTTTCTTTTGCTTTAGGCATTTTAATTTTCTCCATTTTCATTTGAAAATCGTTTTTCCTTTTGCCTTAGGCATTTTGAATTTTGCCTCACGCCCTTCGCCTTTCGCCTATCGCCTTTCGCCTTTGGCCTTCCGCTTTTCACCTTTCGCCTTTCGCCTTTCGCCTTTCGCCTTTCGCCTTTCGCCTTTCGCCTTTCGACTTTCGCCTTTCACCTTCCGCCTTTCGCCTTTCGCCTTTCGCCTTACGCCTTTCACCTTCCGCCTTTCTCTTTCCGCCTTTCGTTTTTCGCCTTTCGCCTTTCGCCTTTCGCCTTTCGCCTTTCGCCTTTCGCCTTTCGCCTTTCGCCTTTCGAATTTCGCCTTTCGCCTTTCGCCTTTCGCCTTTCGCCTTTCGCCTTTCGCCTTTCGCCTTTCGCCTTTCGCCTTTCGCCTTTCGCCTTTCGCCTTTCGCCTTTCGCCTTTCGCCTTTCGCCTTTCGCCTTTCGCCTTTCGCCTTTCGCCTTTCGCCTTTCGCCTTTCGCCTTTCGCCTTTCGGCTTTCACCTTTCGCCTTTCGCCTTTCACCTTTCGCCTTTCGCCTTTCGCCTTTTGCATTTCGCCTTTCGCCTTTCGACTTTCGCCCTTCGCCTTTCGTCTTTCATCTTTCGCAATTAGCCTTTAGCATTTTGAAATACAAATTTATAATTTCGAATTTTCCATTTCGCATTTTCAATTTCAACTTTTGTATTTTATCTTTTGAATATCGTTTTTTCTTTTGCTTCAGGCATTTTAAATTTCTCCATTTTCATTTCATGTTTTGAAAATCGTTTTTCCTTTTGCCTTCCGCCTTTCGCCTTTCGCCTTTCGCCTTTCACCTTTCGCCTTACGCCTTTCGCCTTTCGCCTTTCGCCTTTCGCCTTTCGCCTTTCGCCTTTCGACTTTCGCCTTTCGCCTTTCGCCTTTCGCCTTACGCCTTTCACCTTCCGCCTTTCGCCTTTCGCCTTTCGCTTTTCGCCTTTCGCCTTTCGCCTTTCGCCTTACGCCTTTCGCCTTTCGCCTTTCGCCTTTCGCCCTTCGCCTTTCGCCTTTCGCCTTTCGCCTTTCGCCTTTCGCCTTTCACCTTCCGCCTTTCGCCTTTCGCCTTTCGCCTTTCGCCTTTCGCCTTTCGCCTTTCGCCTTTCGCCTTTCGCCTTTCGCCTTTCGCCTTTCGCCTTGCGCCTTTCGCCTTTCGCCTTTCGCCCTTCGCCTTTCGCCTTTCGCCTTTCGCCTTTCGCACTTCGCCTTTCACCTTTCGCCTCTCGCCCTTCGCCTTTCGCCTTTCGCCTTTCGCCTTCCGCCTTTCGCCTTTCGCCTTTCGCCTTTCACCTTTCGCCTTTCGCCTTTCACCTTTCGCCTTTCGCCTTTCACCTTTCGCCTTTTGCCTTTCGCCTTTTGCATTTCGCCTTTCGCCTTTCGACTTTCGCCCTTCACCTTTCGTCTTTCGCCTTTCGCAATTCGCCTTTAGCATTTTGAAATACAAATTTATAATTTCGAATTTTCCATTTCGCATTTTCAATTTCAACTTTTGTATTTTATCTTTTGAATATCGTTTTTTTCTTTTGCTTTAGGCATATTAAATTTCTCCATTTTCATTTCATGTTTTGAAAATCGTTTTACCTTTTGCCGTAGGCATTTTGACTTTTGCCTCTCGCCCTTCACCTTTCGCCTTTCGCCTTTCGCCTTCCGCCTTTCGCCTTTCGCCTTTCGCCTTTCGCCTTTCGCCTTTCGCCTTTCGCCTTTCGCCTTTCACTTTTCGCCTTTCGCCTTTCAACTTTCGCCTTTCGCCTTTCGCCTTTCGCCTTTCGCATTTCGCCTTTCACCTTCCGCCTTTCGCCTTTCGCCTTCCGCCTTTCGCCTTTCGCCTTTCGCCTTTCGCCTTTCGCCTTTCGCCTTTCGCCTTTCGCCTTTCGCCTTTCACCTTTCTCCTTTCGCCTTTCGCCTTTTGCCTTTCGCCTTTCGACTTTCGCCCTTCGCCTTTGGTCTTTCGCCTTTCGCCTTTCGCCTTTCGCCTTTCGCATTTCGCCTTTCGCCTTTCGCCTTTCGCCTTTCGCCATTCGCCTTTCGCCTTTCGACAATCGCCCTTCGCCTTTCGCATTTCGCATTTAGCCTTTTGAAATACGAATTTATAATTTCGAATTTTCCATTTCGCATTTTCAATTTCAACTTTTGTATATTATCTTTTGAATATCGTTTTTTCTTTTGCTTTAGGCATTTTAATTTTCTCCATTTTCATTTGAAAATCGTTTTTCCTTTTGCCTTAGGCATTTTGAATTTTGCCTCACGCCCTTCGCCTTTGGCCTTCCGCTTTTCGCCTTTCGCCTTTCGCCTTTCGCCTTTCGCCTTTCGCCTTTCGCCTTTCGACTTTCGCCTTTCGCCTTTCGCCTTTCGCCTTTCGCCTTTCACCTTCCGCCTTCCGCCTTTCGCCTTTCGCCTTTCGCCTTTCGCCTTTCGCCTTTCGCCTTTCGCCTTTCACCTTCCGCCTTTCGCCTTTCGCCTTTCGCCTTTCGCCTTACGCCTTTCACCTTCCGCCTTTCTCTTTCCGCCTTTCGTTTTTCGCCTTTCGCCTTTCGCCTTTCGCCTTTCGCCTTTCGCCTTTCGCCTTTCGCCTTTCGCCTTTCGCCTTTCGCCTTTCGCCTTTCGCCTTTCGCCTTTCGTCTTTCGCCTTTCGCCTTTGGCCTTTCGCCTTTCGCCTTTCGCCTTTCGCCTTTCACCTTTCGCCTTTCGCCTTTCACCTTTCGCCTTTCGCCTTTCGCCTTTTGCATTTCGCCTTTCGCCTTTCGACTTTCGCCCTTCGCCTTTCGTCTTTCATCTTTCGCAATTAGCCTTTAGCATTTTGAAATACAAATTTATAATTTCGAATTTTCCATTTCGCATTTTCAATTTCAACTTTTGTATTTTATCTTTTGAATATCGTTTTTTCTTTTGCTTCAGGCATTTTAAATTTCTCCATTTTCATTTCATGTTTTGAAAATCGTTTTTCCTTTTGCCTTCCGCCTTTCGCCTTTCGCCTTTCGCCTTTCACCTTTCGCCTTATGCCTTTCGCCTTTCGCCTTTCGCCTTTCGCCTTTCGCCTTTCGCCTTTCGACTTTCGCCTTTCGCCTTTCGCCTTTCGCCTTACGCCTTTCACCTTCCGCCTTTCGCCTTTCGCCTTTCGCCTTTCGCCTTTCGCCTTTCGCCTTTCGCCTTTCGCCTTTCGCCTTTCGCCTTTCGCCTTTCGCCTTTCGCCTTTCGCCTTTCGCCTTTCGCCTTTCGCCTTTCGCCTTTCGCCTTTCGCCTTTCGCCTTTCGCCTTTCGCCTTTCGCCTTTCGCCTTTCGCCTTTCGCCTTTCGCCTTACGCCTTTCGCCTTTCGTCTTTCGCCTTTCGCCTTTCGCCTTTCGCCTTACGCCTTTCACCTTCCGCTTTCGCCTTTCGCCTTTCCCCTTTCGCCTTCCGCCTTTCGCCTTTCGCCTTTCCCCTTTCGCCTTTCGCCTTTCGCCTTTCGCCTTTCGCCTTTCGCCTTTCGCCTTTCGCCTTTCGCCTTTCGCCTTTCGCCTTTCGCCTTTCGCCTTTCGCCTTTCGCCTTTCGCCTTTCGCCTTTCGCGTTTCGCCTTACGATTTTCGCCTTTCGCCTTTCGCCTTTCGCCTTTCGCCTTTCACCTTTCGCCTTTCGCCTTTCACCTTTCGCCTTTCGCCTTTCGCCTTTTGCATTTCGCCTTTCGCCTTTCGACTTTCGCCCTTCGCCTTTCGTCTTTCGCCTTTCGCAATTCGCCTTTAGCGTTTTGAAATACAAATTTATAATTTCGAATTTTCCATTTCGCATTTTCAATTTCTACTTTTGTATTTTATCTTTTGAATATCGTTTTTTCTTTTGCTTTAGGCATTTTAAATTTCTCCATTTTCATTTCATGTTTTGAAAATCATTTTTCCTTTTGCCTGCCGCTTTTCGCCTTTCGCTTTTCGCTTTTCGCCTTTCGCCTTTCGCCTTTCGCCTTTCGCCTTTCACCTTTCGCCTTTCGCCTTTCGCCTTTCGCCTTTCGCCTTTCGCCTGTCGCCTTTCGCCTTTTGCCTTTCGCCTTTCGCCTTTCGCCTTTCGCCTTTCGCCTTTCGCCTTTCGCCTTTCGCCTTTCGCCTTTCGCCATTCGCCTTTCGCCTTTCGCCTTTCGCCTTTCGCCTTTCGCCTTTCGCCTTTCGCCTTTCGCCTTTCGCCTTTCGCCTTTTGCCTTTCGCCTTTCGCCTTTCGACTTTCGCCCTTCGCCTTTGGTCTTTCGCCTTTCGCCTTTCGCCTTTCGCCTTTCGCCTTTCGCCTTTCGCCTTTCGCCTTTCGCCTTTCGCCTTTCGCCTTTTGCCTTTCGCCTTTCGCCTTTCGCCTTTCGCCTTTCGCCTTTCGCCTTTCGCCTTTCGCCTTTCGCCTTTCGCCTTTCGCTTTCGCCTTTCGCCTTTCGCCTTTCGCCTTTCGCCTTTCGCCTTTCGCATTTCGCCTTTCGCCTTTCGCCTTTCGCCTTTCGCCATTCGCCTTTCGCCTTTCGCCTTTCGCCTTTCACCTTTCGCCTTTCGCCTTTCACCTGTCGCTTTTCGCCTTTCGCCTTTTGCATTTCGCCTTTCGCCTTTCGACTTTCGCCCTTCGCCTTTCGTCTTTCGCCTTTCGCAATTCGCCTTTAGCATTTTGAAATACAAATTTATAATTTCGAATTTTCCATTTCGCATTTTCAATTTCTACTTTTGTATTTTATCTTTTTAATATCGTTTTTTCTTTTGCTTTAGGCATTTTAAATTTCTCCATTTTCATTTCATGTTTTGAAAATCATTTTTCCTTTTGCCTGCCGCTTTTCGCCTTTCGCTTTTCGCTTTTCGCCTTTCGCCTTTCGCCTTTCACCTTCCGCCTTTCGCCTTTCGCCTTCCGCCTTTCGCCTTTCGCCTTTCGCCTTTCGCCTTTCGCCTTTCACCTTCCGCCTTTTGCCTTTCGCCTTCCGCCTTTCGCCTTTCGCCTTTCTCCTTTCGCCTTTCGCCTTTTGCCTTTCGCCTTTCGCCTTTCGCCTTTCGCCTTTCGCCTTTCGCCTTTCGCGTTTCGCCTTACGATTTTCGCCTTTCGCCTTTCGCCTTTCGCCTTTCGCCTTTCGCCTTTCGCCTTTCACCTTTCGCCTTTCGCCTTTCACCTTTCGCCTTTCGCCTTTGCCATTTCGCCTTTCGCCTTTCGACTTTCGCCCTTCGCCTTTCGTCTTTCGCCTTTCGCAATTCGCCTTTAGCATTTTGAAATACAAATTTATAATTTCGAATTTTCCATTTCGCATTTTCAATTTCTACTTTTGTATTTTATCTTTTGAATATCGTTTTTTCTTTTGCTTTAGGCATTTTAAATTTCTCCATTTTCATTTCATGTTTTGAAAATCATTTTTCCTTTTGCCTGCCGCTTTTCGCGTTTCGCTTTTCGCTTTTCGCCTTTCGCCTTTCGCCTTTCGCCTTTCGCCTTTCGCCTTTCGCCTTTCGCCTTTCGCCTTTCGCCTTTCGCCTTTCGCCTTTCGCCTTTCGCCTTTCGCCTTTCGCCTTTTGCCTTTCGCCTTTCGCCTTTCGCCTTTCGCCTTTCGCCTTTCGCCTTTCGCCTTTCGCCTTTCGCCTTTCGCCTTTCGCCTTTCGACTTTCGCCTTTCGCATTTCGCCTTTCGCCTTTCGCCTTTCGCCTTTCGCCATTCGCCTTTCGCCTTTCGCCTTTCGACAATCGCCCTTCGCCTTTCGTCTTTCGCCTTTCGCATTTCGCCGTTAGCCTTTTGAAATACGAATTTATAATTTCGAATTTTCCATTTCGCATTTTCAATTTCAACTTTTGTATTTTATCTTTTGAATATCGTTTTTTCTTTTGCTTTAGGCATTTTAAATTTCTCCATTTTTATTTCATGTTTTGAAAATCGTTTTTCCTTTTGCCTTAGGCATTTTGACTTTTGCCTCTCGCCCTTCACCTTTCGCCTTTCGCCTTCCGCCTTTCGCCTTTCGCATTTCGCCTTTCGCCTTTCGCCTTTCGCCTTTCACTTTTCGCCTTTCGCCTTTCAAATTTCGCCTTTCGCCTTTCGCCTTTCGCCTTTCGCCTTTCGCCTTTCGCCTTTCGCCTTTCGCCTTTCGCCTTTCACCTTCCGCCTTTCGCCTTTCGCCTTCCGCCTTTCGCCTTTCGCCTTTCGCCTTTCGCCTTTCGCCTTTCGCCTTTCACCTTCCGCCTTTTGCCTTTCGCCTTCCGCCTTTCGCCTTTCGCCTTTCTCCTTTCGCCTTTCGCCTTTTGCCTTTCGCCTTTCGCCATTCGACTTTCGCCCTTCGCCTTTCGCCTTTCGCCTTTCGCCTTCCGCCTTTCGCCTTTCGCCTTTCGCCTTTCGCCTTTCGCCTTTCGCCTTTCACCTTCCGCCTTTTGCCTTTCGCCTTCCGCCTTTCGCCTTTCGCCTTTCTCCTTTCGCCTTTCGCCTTTTGCCTTTCGCCTTTCGCCTTTCGCCCTTCGCCTTTCGCCTTTCGCCTTTCGCCTTTCGCCTTTCGCCTTTCGCCTTTCACCTTCCGCCTTTCGCCTTTCGCCTTTTCCCTTTCGCCTTTCACCTTTCGCCTTTCGCCTTTCGCCTTTCGCCTTTCGCCTTTCGCCTTTCGCCTTTCACCTTCCGCCTTTCGCCTTTCGCCTTTCGCCTTTCCCCTTTCGCCCTTCGCCTTTCGCCTTTCGCCTTTCGCCTTTCGCCTTTCGCCTTTCGCCTTTCGCCTTTCGCCTTTCGCCTTTCGCCTTTCGCCTTTCGCCTTTCGCCTTTCGCCTTTCACCTTCCGCCTTCCGCCTTTCGCCTTTCGCCTTTCGCCTTTCGCCTTTCGCCTTTCGCCTTTCGCCTTTCGCCTTTCGCCTTTCGCCTTTCGCCTTTCGCCTTTCGCCTTTCGCCTTTCGCCTTTCGCCTTTCGCCTTTCGCCTTTCGCCTTTCGCCTTTCGCCTTTCGCCTTTCGACTTTCGCCTTTCGCCTTTCGCCTTACGCCTTTCACCTTCCGCCTTTCGCCTTTCGCCTTTCGCCTTTCGCCTTTCGCCTTTCGCCTTTCGCCTTTCGCCTTTCGCCTTTCGCCTTTCGCCTTACGCCTTTCGCCTTCCGCCTTTCGCCTTTCGCCTTTCGCCTTTCCCCTTTCGCCTTTCGCCTTTCGCCTTTCGCCTTTCGCCTTTCGCCTTTCGCCTTTCGCCTTTCGCCTTTCGCCTTACGCCTTTCACCTTCCGCCTTTCGCCTTTCGCCTTTCGCCTTTCGCCTTTCGCCTTGCGCCTTTCGCCTTTCGCCTTGCGCCTTTCGCCTTTCGCCTTTCGCCTTTCGCCTTTCGCCTTTCGCCTTTCGCCTTTCGCCTTTAGCCTTTCGCCTTTCGCCTTTCGCCTTTCGCCTTACGCTTTTCGCCATCCGCCTTTCGCCTTTCGCCTTTCGCCTTTCACCTTCCGCCTTCCGCCTTTCGCCTTTCGCCTTTCGCCTTTCGCCTTTCGCCTTTCGCCTTTCGCCTTTCGCCTTTCGCATTTCGCCTTTCGCCTTTCGCCTTTCGCCTTTCGCCTTTCGCCTTTCGCCTTTCGCCTTTCGCCTTTCGCCTTTCGCCTTTCGCCTTCCGCCTTCCGCCTTTCGCCTTTCGCCTTTCGCCTTTCGCCTTTCGCCTTTCGCCTTTCGCCTTTCGCCTTTCGCCTTTCGCCTTTCGCCTTTCGCCTTTCGCCTTTCGCCTTTCGCCTTTCGCCTTTCGCCTTTCGCCTTTCGCCTTTCGCCTTTCGCCTTTCGCCTTTCGCCTTTCGCCTTTCGCCTTTCGCCTTTCGCCTTTCACCTTCCGCCTTTCGCCTTTCGCCTTTCGCCTTTCGCCTTTCACCTTCCGCCTTTCGCCTTTCGCCTTCCGCCTTTCGCCTTTCGCCTTTCTCCTTTCGCCTTTCGCCTTTTGCCTTTCGCCTTTCGCCTTTCGACTTTCGCCCTTCGCCTTTCGTCTTTCGCCTTTCGCATTTCGCCTTTAGCATTTTGAAATACGAATTTATAATTTCGAATTTTCCATTTCGCATTTTCAATTTCAACTTTTGTATATTATCTTTTGAATATCGTTTTTTCTTTTGCTTTAGGCATTTTAAATTTCTCCATTTTCATTTGAAAATCGTTTTTCCTTTTGCCTTAGGCATTTTGACTTTTGCCTCACGCCCTTCGCCTTTCGCCTTTCACCTTCCGCCTTCCGCCTTTCGCCTTTCGCCTTTCGCCTTTCGCCTTTCGCCTTTCGCCTTTTACCTTCCGCCTTTCGCCTTTCGCCTTCCGCCTTTCGCCTTTCGCCTTTCTCCTTTCGCCTTTCGCCTTTTGCCTTTCGCCTTTCGCCTTTCGACTTTCGCCCTTCGCCTTTCGTCTTTCGCCTTTCGCAATTCGCCTTTAGCATTTTGAAATACAAATTTATAATTTCGAATTTTCCATCTCGCATTTTCAATTTCAACTTTTGTATTTTATCTTTTGAATATCGGTTTTTTCTTTTGCTTTAGGCATTTTAAATTTCTCCATTTTCATTTCATGTTTTGAAAATCGTTTTTCCTTTTGCCTTCCGCTTTTCGCCTTTAGCCTTTCGCCTCTCGCCTTTCGCCTTCCGCCTTACGCTTTTCGCCATCCGCCTTTAGCCTTTCGCCTTTCGCCTTTCGCCTTACGCTTTTCGCCATCCGCCTTTCGCCTTTCGCCTTTCGCCTTTCACCTTCCGCCTTCCGCCTTTCGCCTTTCGCCTTTCGCCTTTCGCCTTTCGCCTTTCGCCTTTCGCCTTTCGCCTTTCGCCTTTCGCCTTTCACATTCCACCTTCCGCCTTTCGCCTTTCGCCTTTCGCCTTTCGCCTTTCGCCTTTCGCCTTTCGCCTTTCGCCTTTCGCCTTTTGCCTTTCGCCTTTCGCCTTTCGCCTTTCGCCTTTCGCCTTTCGCCTTTCGCCTTTCGCCTTTCGCCTTTCGCCTTTCGCCTTTCGCCTTTCACCTTCCGCCTTTCGCCTTCCGCCTTTCGCCTTTCGCCTTTCGCCTTTCGCCTTTCGCCTTTCGCCTTTCGCCTTTCGCCTTTCGCCTTTCGCCTTTCGCCTTTCACCTTCCGCCTTTCGCCTTTCTCCTTCCGCCTTTCGCCTTTCGCCTTTCGCCTTTCGCCTTTCACCTTCCGCCTTTCGCCTTTCGCCTTCCGCCTTTCGCCTTTCGCCTTTCTCCTTTCGCCTTTCGCCTTTTGCCTTTCGCCTTTCGCCTTTCGACTTTCGACCTTCGCCTTTCGTCTTTCGCATTTCGCCTTTAGCATTTTGAAATACGAATTTATAATTTCGAATTTTCCATTTCGCATTTTCAATTTCAACTTTTGTATATTATCTTTTGAATATCGTTTTTTCTTTTGCTTTAGGCATTTTAAATTTCTCCATTTTCATTTGAAAATCGTTTTTCCTTTTGCCTTAGGCATTTTGACTTTTGCCTCACGCCCTTCGCCTTTCGCCTATCGCCTTTCGCCTTTCGCCTTCCGCTTTTCGCCTTTCGCCTTTCGCCTTTCGCCTTTCGCCTTTCGCCTTTCGCCTTTCGCCTTTCGCCTTTCGCCTTTCGCCTTTCGTCTTTCGCCTTTCACCTTCCGCCTTCCGCATTTCGCCTTTCGCCTTTCGCCTTTCGCCTTTCGCCTTTCGCCTTTCGCCTTTCGCCTTTCGCCTTTCGCCTTTCGCCTTGCGACTTTCGCCTTTCGCCTTTCGCCTTTCGCCTTACGCCTTTCACCTTCCGCCTTTCGCCTTTCGCCTTTCGCCTTTCGCCTTTCGCCTTTCGCCTTTCGCCTTTCGCCTTTCGCCTTTCGCCTTTCGCCTTTCGCCTTTCGCCTTTCGCCTTTCGCCTTTCGCCTTTCGCCTTTCGCCTTTCGCCTTTCACCTTTCGCCTTTCGCCTTTCGCCTTTCGCCTTTCGCCTTTCACTTTCCGCCTTTCGCCTTTCGCCTTTCGCCTTTCGCCTTTCGCCTTTCGCCTTTCGCCTTTCGCCTTTCACCTTCCGCCTTTCGCCTTTCGCCTTCCGCCTTTCGCCTTTCGCCTTTCTCCTTTCGCCTTTCGCCTTTTGCCTTTCGCCTTTCGCCTTTCGACTTTCGCCCTTCGCCTTTCGTCTTTCGCCTTTCGCATTTCGCTTTAGCATTTTGAAATACGAATTTATAATTTCGAATTTTCCATTTCGCATTTTCAATTTCAACTTTTGTATATTATCTTTTGAATATCGTTTTTTCTTTTGCTTTAGGCATTTTAAATTTCTCCATTTTCATTTGAAAATCATTTTTCCTTTTGCCTTAGGCATTTTGACTTTTGCCTCACGCCCTTCGCCTTTCGCCTTTCGCCTTTCACCTTCCGCCTTCCGCCTTTCGCCTTTCGCCTTTCGCCTTTCGCCTTTCGCCTTTCGCCTTTCGCCTTTCGCCTTTCGCCTTTCGCCTTTCGCTTTTCGCCTTTCGCCTTTCGCCTTTCACCTTCCGCCTTCCGCCTTTCGCCTTTCGCCTTTCGCCTTTCGCCTTTCGCCTTTCGCCTTTCGCCTTTCGCCTTTCGCCTTTCGCCTTTCGCCTTTCGCCTTACGCCTTTCGCCTTCCGCCTTTCGCCTTTCGCCCTTCGCCTTTCGCCTTTCACCTTCCGCCTTCCGCCTTTCGCCTTTCGCCTTTCGCCTTTCGCCTTTCGCCTTTCGCCTTTCGCCTTTCGCCTTTCGCCTTTCGCATTTCGCCTTTCGCCTTTCGCCTTCCGCCTTTCGCCTTTCGCCTTTCGCCTTTCGCCTTTCGCCTTTCGCCTTTCGCCTTTCGCCTTTCGCCTTTCGCCTTTCGCCTTTCGCCTTTCGCCTTTCACCTTCCGCCTTCCGCCTTTCGCCTTTCGCCTTTCGCCTTTCGCCTTTCGCCTTTCGCCTTTCGCCTTTCGCCTTTCGCCTTTCGCCTTTCGCCTTTCGCCTTTCGCCTTTCGCCTTTCGCCTTTCACCTTCCGCCTTTCGCCTTTCGCCTTCCGCCTTTCGCCTTTCGCCTTTCGCCTTTCGCCTTTCGCCTTTCACCTTCCGCCTTTCGCCTTTCGCCTTCCGCCTTTCGCCTTTCGCCTTTCTCCTTTCGCCTTTCGCCTTTTGCCTTTCGCCTTTCGCCTTTCGACTTTCGCCCTTCGCCTTTCGTCTTTCGCCTTTCGCAATTCGCCTTTAGCATTTTGAAATACAAATTTATAATTTCGAATTTTCCATCTCGCATTTTCAATTTCAACTTTTGTATTTTATCTTTTGAATATCGGTTTTTTCTTTTGCTTTAGGCATTTTAAATTTCTCCATTTTCATTTCATGTTTTGAAAATCGTTTTTCCTTTTGCCTTCCGCTTTTCGCCTTTCGCCTTTCGCCTTTCGCCTTTCGCCTTTCGCCTTACGCCTTTCACCTTCCGCCTTTCGCCTTTCGCCTTTCGCCTTTCGCCTTTCGCCTTTCGCCTTTCGCCTTTCGCCTTTCGCCTTTCGCCTTTCGCCTTTCGCCTTTCGCCTTTCGCCTTACGCCTTTCACCTTCCGCCTTTCGCCTTTCGCCTTTCGCCTTTCGCCTTTCGCCTTTCGCCTTTCGCCTTTCGCCTTTCGCCTTTCGCCTTTCGCCTTTCGCCTTTCGCCTTTCGCCTTTCTCCTTTCGCCTTTCTCCTTTCGCCTTTCGGCTTTCGCCTTTCGCCTTTCGCCTTTCGCCTTTCGCCTTTCGCCTTTCGCCTTTCGCCTTACGCCTTTCGCCTTTCGCCTTTCGTCTTTCGCCTTTCGCCTTTCGCCTTTCGCCATACGCCTTTCACCTTCCGCTTTCGCCTTTCGCCTTTCCCCTTTCGCCTTCCGCCTTTCGCCTTTCGCCTTTCGCCTTTCCCCTTCCGCCTTTCGCCATTCGCCTTTCGCCTTTCGCCTTTCGCCTTTCGCCTTTCGCCTTTCGCCTTTCGCCTTTCGCCTTTCGCCTTTCGCCTTTCGCCTTTCGCCTTTCGCCTTTCGCCTTTCGCCTTTCGCCTTTCGCCTTTCGCCTTTCGCCTTTCGCCTTTCGCCTTTCGCCTTTCGCCTTTCGCCGTTCGCCTCTCGCCTTTCGCCTTTCGCCTTTCGTCTTTCGCCTTTCGCCTTTCGCCTTTCGCGTTTCGCCTTACGATTTTCGCCTTTCGCCTTTCGCCTTTCACCTTTGCCTTTCGCCTTTCACCTTTCGCCTTTCGCCTTTCACCTTCCGCCTTTCGCCTTTCGCCTTCCGCCTTTCACCTTTCGCATTTCGCCTTTCGCCTTTCACCTTCCGCCTTTCGCCTTTCGCCTTCCGCCTTTCGCCTTTCGCCTTTCTCCTTTCGCCTTTCGCCTTTCGCCTTTCGCCTTTCGACTTTCGCCCTTCGCCTTTCGTCTTTCGCCTTTCGCATTTCGCCTTTAGCATTTTGTAATACGAATTTATAATTTCGAATTTTCCATTTCGCATTTTCAATTTCAACTTTTGTATATTATCTTTTGAATATCGTTTTTTCTTTTGCTTTAGGCATTTTAAATTTCTCCATTTTCATTTGAAAATCGTTCTTCCTTTTGCCTTAGGCATTTTGACTTTTGCCTCACGCCCTTCGCCTTTCGCCTATCGCCTTTCGCCTTTCGCCTTTCGCCTTTCGCCTTTCGCCTTTCACCTTTCGCCTTACGCCTTTCGCCTTTCGCCTTTCGCCTTTCGCCTTTCGCCTTTCGCCTTTCGCCTTTCGCCTTTCGACTTTCGCCTTTCGCCTTACGCCTTTCACCTTCCGCCTTTCGCCTTTCGCCTTTCGCCTTTCGCCTTTCGCCTTTCACCTTCCGCCTTCCGCCTTTCGCCTTTCGCCTTTCGCCTTTCGCCTTTCGCCTTTCGCCTTTCGCCTTTCGCCTTTCGCCTTTCGCCTTTCGCCTTTCGCCTTTCGCCTTTCGCCTTTCGCCTTTCGCCTTTCGCCTTTCGCCTTTTGCCTTTGGCCTTTCGCCTTTCGCCTTTCACCTTCCGCCTTTCGCCTTTCGCCTTCCGCCTTTCGCCTTTCGCATTTCGCCTTTCGCCTTTCACCTTCCGCCTTTCGCCTTTCGCCTTCCGCCTTTCGCCTTTCGCCTTTCTCCTTTCGCCTTTCGCCTTTCGCCTTTCGACTTTCGCCCTTCGCCTTTCGTCTTTCGCCTTTCGCATTTCGCCTTTAGCATTTTGTAATACGAATTTATAATTTCGAATTTTCCATTTCGCATTTTCAATTTCAACTTTTGTATATTATCTTTTGAATATCGTTTTTTCTTTTGCTTTAGGCATTTTAAATTTCTCCATTTTCATTTGAAAATCGTTTTTCCTTTTGCCTTAGGCATTTTGACTTTTGCCTCACGCCCTTCGCCTTTCGCCTATCGCCTTTCGCCTTTCGCCTTCCGCTTTTCGCCTTTCGCCTTTCGCCTTTCGCCTTTCGCCTTTCGCCTTTCGCGTTTCGCCTTACGATTTTCGCCTTTCGCCTTTCGCCTTTCGCCTTTCACCTTTCGCCTTTCGCCTTTCACCTTTCGCCTTTCGCCTTTCGCCTTTTGCATTTCGCCTTTCGACTTTCGCCCTTCGCCTTTCGTCTTTCGCCTTTCGCAATTCGCCTTTAGCATTTTGAAATACAAATTTATAATTTCGAATTTTCCATTTCGCATTTTCAATTTCTACTTTTGTATTTTATATTTTGAATATCGTTTTTTCTTTTGCTTTAGGCATTTTAAATTTCTCCATTTTCATTTCATGATTTGAAAATCATTTTTCCTTTTGCCTGCCGCTTTTCGCCTTTCGCTTTTCGCTTTTCGCCTTTCGCCTTTCGCCTTTCGCCTTTCGCCTTTCGCCTTTCGCCTTTCGCCTTTCGCCTTTCGCCTTTCGCCTTTCGCCTTTCGCCTTTTGCCTTTCGCCTTTCGCCTTTCGCCTTTCGCCTTTCGCCTTTCGCCTTTCGCCTTTCGCCTTTCGCCTTTCGCCTTTCGCCTTTCGCCTTTCGCCTTTCGCCTTTCGCCTTTCGCCTTTCGCCTTTCGCCTTTCGCCTTTCGCCATTCGCCTTTCGCCTTTCGCCTTTCGACAATCGCCCTTCGCCTTTCGTCTTTCGCCTTTCGCATTTCGCCTTTAGCCTTTTGAAATACGAATTTATAATTTCGAATTTTCCATTTCGCATTTTCAATTTCAACTTTTGTATTTTATCTTTTGAATATCGTTTTTTCTTTTGCTTTAGGCATTTTAAATTTCTCCATTTTTATTTCATGTTTTGAAAATCGTTTTTCCTTTTGCCTTAGGCATTTTGACTTTTGCCTCTCGCCCTTCACCTTTCGCCTTTCGCCTTCCGCCTTCCGCCTTTCGCCTTTCGCATTTCGCCTTTCGCCTTTCGCCTTTCGCCTTTCACTTTTCGCCTTTCTCCTTTCAAATTTCGCCTTTCGCCTTTCGCCTTTCTCCTTTCGCCTTTCGCCTTTCGCCTTTCGCCTTTCACCTTCCGCCTTTCGCCTTTCGCCTTCCGCCTTTCGCCTTTCGCCTTTCGCCTTTCGCCTTTCGCCTTTCACCTTCCGCCTTTTGCCTTTCGCCTTCCGCCTTTCGCCTTTCGCCTTTCGCCTTCCGCCTTTCGCCTTTCGCCTTTCGCCTTTCGCCTTTCGCCTTTCGCCTTTCGCCTTTCGCCTTTCGCCTTTCGCCTTTCGCCTTTCGCCTTTCGCCTTTCACCTTCCGCCTTCCGCCTTTCGCCTTTCGCCTTTCGCCTTTCGCCTTTCGCCTTTCGCCTTTCGCCTTTCGCCTTTCGCCTTTCGCCTTTCGCCTTTCGCCTTTCGCCTTTCGCCTTTCGCCTTTCACCTTCCGCCTTTCGCCTTTCGCCTTCCGCCTTTCGCCTTTCGCCTTTCGCCTTTCGCCTTTCGCCTTTCACCTTCCGCCTTTCGCCTTTCGCCTTCCGCCTTTCGCCTTTCGCCTTTCTCCTTTCGCCTTTCGCCTTTTGCCTTTCGCCTTTCGCCTTTCGACTTTCGCCCTTCGCCTTTCGTCTTTCGCCTTTCGCAATTCGCCTTTAGCATTTTGAAATACAAATTTATAATTTCGAATTTTCCATCTCGCATTTTCAATTTCAACTTTTGTATTTTATCTTTTGAATATCGGTTTTTTCTTTTGCTTTAGGCATTTTAAATTTCTCCATTTTCATTTCATGTTTTGAAAATCGTTTTTCCTTTTGCCTTCCGCTTTTCGCCTTTCGCCTTTCGCCTTTCGCCTTTCGCCTTTCGCCTTACGCCTTTCACCTTCCGCCTTTCGCCTTTCGCCTTTCGCCTTTCGCCTTTCGCCTTTCGCCTTTCGCCTTTCGCCTTTCGCCTTTCGCCTTTCGCCTTTCGCCTTTCGCCTTTCGCCTTTCGCCTTACGCCTTTCACCTTCCGCCTTTCGCCTTTCGCCTTTCGCCTTTCGCCTTTCGCCTTTCGCCTTTCGCCTTTCGCCTTTCGCCTTTCGCCTTTCGCCTTTCGCCTTTCGCCTTTCGCCTTTCTCCTTTCGCCTTTCTCCTTTCGCCTTTCGGCTTTCGCCTTTCGCCTTTCGCCTTTCGCCTTTCGCCTTTCGCCTTTCGCCTTTCGCCTTACGCCTTTCGCCTTTCGCCTTTCGTCTTTCGCCTTTCGCCTTTCGCCTTTCGCCATACGCCTTTCACCTTCCGCTTTCGCCTTTCGCCTTTCCCCTTTCGCCTTCCGCCTTTCGCCTTTCGCCTTTCGCCTTTCCCCTTCCGCCTTTCGCCATTCGCCTTTCGCCTTTCGCCTTTCGCCTTTCGCCTTTCGCCTTTCGCCTTTCGCCTTTCGCCTTTCGCCTTTCGCCTTTCGCCTTTCGCCTTTCGCCTTTCGCCTTTCGCCTTTCGCCTTTCGCCTTTCGCCTTTCGCCTTTCGCCTTTCGCCTTTCGCCTTTCGCCTTTCGCCGTTCGCCTCTCGCCTTTCGCCTTTCGCCTTTCGTCTTTCGCCTTTCGCCTTTCGCCTTTCGCGTTTCGCCTTACGATTTTCGCCTTTCGCCTTTCGCCTTTCACCTTTGCCTTTCGCCTTTCACCTTTCGCCTTTCGCCTTTCACCTTCCGCCTTTCGCCTTTCGCCTTCCGCCTTTCACCTTTCGCATTTCGCCTTTCGCCTTTCACCTTCCGCCTTTCGCCTTTCGCCTTCCGCCTTTCGCCTTTCGCCTTTCTCCTTTCGCCTTTCGCCTTTCGCCTTTCGCCTTTCGACTTTCGCCCTTCGCCTTTCGTCTTTCGCCTTTCGCATTTCGCCTTTAGCATTTTGTAATACGAATTTATAATTTCGAATTTTCCATTTCGCATTTTCAATTTCAACTTTTGTATATTATCTTTTGAATATCGTTTTTTCTTTTGCTTTAGGCATTTTAAATTTCTCCATTTTCATTTGAAAATCGTTCTTCCTTTTGCCTTAGGCATTTTGACTTTTGCCTCACGCCCTTCGCCTTTCGCCTATCGCCTTTCGCCTTTCGCCTTTCGCCTTTCGCCTTTCGCCTTTCACCTTTCGCCTTACGCCTTTCGCCTTTCGCCTTTCGCCTTTCGCCTTTCGCCTTTCGCCTTTCGCCTTTCGCCTTTCGACTTTCGCCTTTCGCCTTACGCCTTTCACCTTCCGCCTTTCGCCTTTCGCCTTTCGCCTTTCGCCTTTCGCCTTTCACCTTCCGCCTTCCGCCTTTCGCCTTTCGCCTTTCGCCTTTCGCCTTTCGCCTTTCGCCTTTCGCCTTTCGCCTTTCGCCTTTCGCCTTTCGCCTTTCGCCTTTCGCCTTTCGCCTTTCGCCTTTCGCCTTTCGCCTTTTGCCTTTGGCCTTTCGCCTTTCGCCTTTCACCTTCCGCCTTTCGCCTTTCGCCTTCCGCCTTTCGCCTTTCGCATTTCGCCTTTCGCCTTTCACCTTCCGCCTTTCGCCTTTCGCCTTCCGCCTTTCGCCTTTCGCCTTTCTCCTTTCGCCTTTCGCCTTTCGCCTTTCGACTTTCGCCCTTCGCCTTTCGTCTTTCGCCTTTCGCATTTCGCCTTTAGCATTTTGTAATACGAATTTATAATTTCGAATTTTCCATTTCGCATTTTCAATTTCAACTTTTGTATATTATCTTTTGAATATCGTTTTTTCTTTTGCTTTAGGCATTTTAAATTTCTCCATTTTCATTTGAAAATCGTTTTTCCTTTTGCCTTAGGCATTTTGACTTTTGCCTCACGCCCTTCGCCTTTCGCCTATCGCCTTTCGCCTTTCGCCTTCCGCTTTTCGCCTTTCGCCTTTCGCCTTTCGCCTTTCGCCTTTCGCCTTTCGCGTTTCGCCTTACGATTTTCGCCTTTCGCCTTTCGCCTTTCGCCTTTCACCTTTCGCCTTTCGCCTTTCACCTTTCGCCTTTCGCCTTTCGCCTTTTGCATTTCGCCTTTCGACTTTCGCCCTTCGCCTTTCGTCTTTCGCCTTTCGCAATTCGCCTTTAGCATTTTGAAATACAAATTTATAATTTCGAATTTTCCATTTCGCATTTTCAATTTCTACTTTTGTATTTTATATTTTGAATATCGTTTTTTCTTTTGCTTTAGGCATTTTAAATTTCTCCATTTTCATTTCATGATTTGAAAATCATTTTTCCTTTTGCCTGCCGCTTTTCGCCTTTCGCTTTTCGCTTTTCGCCTTTCGCCTTTCGCCTTTCGCCTTTCGCCTTTCGCCTTTCGCCTTTCGCCTTTCGCCTTTCGCCTTTCGCCTTTCGCCTTTCGCCTTTTGCCTTTCGCCTTTCGCCTTTCGCCTTTCGCCTTTCGCCTTTCGCCTTTCGCCTTTCGCCTTTCGCCTTTCGCCTTTCGCCTTTCGCCTTTCGCCTTTCGCCTTTCGCCTTTCGCCTTTCGCCTTTCGCCTTTCGCCTTTCGCCATTCGCCTTTCGCCTTTCGCCTTTCGACAATCGCCCTTCGCCTTTCGTCTTTCGCCTTTCGCATTTCGCCTTTAGCCTTTTGAAATACGAATTTATAATTTCGAATTTTCCATTTCGCATTTTCAATTTCAACTTTTGTATTTTATCTTTTGAATATCGTTTTTTCTTTTGCTTTAGGCATTTTAAATTTCTCCATTTTTATTTCATGTTTTGAAAATCGTTTTTCCTTTTGCCTTAGGCATTTTGACTTTTGCCTCTCGCCCTTCACCTTTCGCCTTTCGCCTTCCGCCTTCCGCCTTTCGCCTTTCGCATTTCGCCTTTCGCCTTTCGCCTTTCGCCTTTCACTTTTCGCCTTTCTCCTTTCAAATTTCGCCTTTCGCCTTTCGCCTTTCTCCTTTCGCCTTTCGCCTTTCGCCTTTCGCCTTTCACCTTCCGCCTTTCGCCTTTCGCCTTCCGCCTTTCGCCTTTCGCCTTTCGCCTTTCGCCTTTCGCCTTTCACCTTCCGCCTTTTGCCTTTCGCCTTCCGCCTTTCGCCTTTCTCCTTTCGCCTTTCGCCTTTTGCCTTTCGCCTTTCGCCTTTCGACTTTCGCCCTTCGCCTTTCGTCTTTCGCCTTTCGCATTTCGCCTTTAGCCTTTTGAAATACGAATTTATAATTTCGAATTTTCCATTTCGCATTTTCAATTTCAACTTTTGTATTTTATGTTTTGAATATCGTTTTTTCTTTTGCTTTAGGAATTTTAAATTTCTCCATTTTTATTTCATGTTTTGAAAATCGTTTTTCCTTTTGCCTTAGGCATTTTGACTTTTGCCTCTCGCCCTTCACCTTTCGCCTTTCGCCTTCCGCCTTTCGCCTTTCGCATTTCGCCTTTCGCCTTTCGCCTTTCGCCTTTCAGTTTTCGCCTTTCGCCTTTCAAATTTCGCCTTTCAAATTTCGCCTTTCGCCTTTCGCCTTTCGCCTTTCGCCTTTCGCCTTCCGCCTTCCGCCTTTCGCCTTTCGCATTTCGCCTTTCGCCTTTCGCCTTTCGCCTTTCACTTTTCGCCTTTCTCCTTTCAAATTTCGCCTTTCGCCTTTCGCCTTTCGCCTTTCTCCTTTCGCCTTTCGCCTTTCGCCTTTCACCTTTCGCCTTTCGCCTTTCACCTTCCGCCTTTCGCCTTTCGCCTTCCGCCTTTCGCCTTTCGCATTTCGCCTTTCGCCTTTCACCTTCCGCCTTTCGCCTTTCGCCTTCCGCCTTTCGCCTTTCGCCTTTCTCCTTTCGCCTTTCGCCTTTCGCCTTTCGCCTTTCGACTTTCGCCCTTCGCCTTTCGTCTTTCGCCTTTCGCATTTCGCCTTTAGCATTTTGTAATACGAATTTATAATTTCGAATTTTCCATTTCGCATTTTCAATTTCAACTTTTGTATATTATCTTTTGAATATCGTTTTTTCTTTTGCTTTAGGCATTTTAAATTTCTCCATTTTCATTTGAAAATCGTTTTTCCTTTTGCCTTAGGCATTTTGACTTTTGCCTCACGCCCTTCGCCTTTCGCCTATCGCCTTTCGCCTTTCGCCTTTCGCCTTTCACCTTTCGCCTTACGCCTTTCGCCTTTCGCCTTTCGCCTTTCGCCTTTCGCCTTTCGCCTTTCGCCTTTCGACTTTCGCCTTTCGCCTTACGCCTTTCACCTTCCGCCTTTCGCCTTTCGCCTTTCGCCTTTCGCCTTTCGCCTTTCACCTTCCGCCTTCCGCCTTTCGCCTTTCGCCTTTCGCCTTTCGCCTTTCGCCTTTCGCCTTTCGCCTTTCGCCTTTCGCCTTTCGCCTTTCGCCTTTCGCCTTTCGCCTTTCGCCTTTCGCCTTTCGCCTTTCGCCTTTCGCCTTTCGCCTTTCGCCTTTCGCCTTCCGCCTTTCGCCTTTCGCCTTCCGCCTTTCGCCTTTCGCCTTTCTCCTTTCGCCTTTCGCCTTTCGCCTTTCGCCTTTCGCCTTTCGACTTTCGCCCTTCGCCTTTCGTCTTTCGCCTTTCGCATTTCGCCTTTAGCATTTTGTAATACGAATTTATAATTTCGAATTTTCCATTTCGCATTTTCAATTTCAACTTTTGTATATTATCTTTTGAATATCGTTTTTTCTTTTGCTTTGGGCATTTTAAATTTCTCCATTTTCATTTGAAAATCGTTTTTCCTTTTGCCTTAGGCATTTTGACTTTTGCCTCACGCCCTTCGCCTTTCGCCTATCGCCTTTCGCCTTTCGCCTTCCGCTTTTCGCCTTTCGCCTTTCGCCTTTCGCCTTTCGCCTTTCGCCTTTCGCCTTTCGCCTTTCGCCTTTCGCCTTTCGCCTTTCGCCTTTCGCCTTTCGCCTTCCGCCTTTCGCCTTTCGCCTTTCGCCTTTCGCCTTTCGCCTTTCGCCTTTCGCCTTTCGCCTTACGCCTTACGCCTTCCGCCTTTATTTTTTCGCCTTTCGCCTTTCCCCTTTCGCCTTTCGCCTTTCGCCTTTCGCCTTTCGCCTTTCGCCTTTCGCCTTTCGCCTTTCGCCTTTCACCTTTCGCCTTTCGCCTTTCGCGTTTCGCCTTACGATTTTCGCCTTTCGCCTTTCGCCTTTCGCCTTTCACCTTTCGCCTTTCGCCTTTCACCTTTCGCCTTTCGCCTTTCGCCTTTTGCATTTCGCCTTTCGACTTTCGCCCTTCGCCTTTCGTCTTTCGCCTTTCGCAATTCGCCTTTAGCATTTTGAAATACAAATTTATAATTTCGAATTTTCCATTTCGCATTTTCAATTTCTACTTTTGTATTTTATCTTTTGAATATCGTTTTTTCTTTTGCTTTAGGCATTTTAAATTTCTCCATTTTCATTTCATGTTTTGAAAATCATTTTTCCTTTTGCCTGCCGCTTTTCGCCTTTCGCTTTTCGCTTTTCGCCTTTCGCCTTTCGCCTTTCGCCTTTCGCCTTTCGACTTTCGCCCTTCGCCTTTCGTCTTTCGCCTTTCGCATTTCGCCTTTAGCATTTTGAAATACGAATTTATAATTTCGAATTTTCCATTTCGCATTTTCAATTTCAACTTTTGTATATTATCTTTTGAATATCGTTTTTTCTTTTGCTTTAGGCATTTTAAATTTCTCCATTTTCATTTGAAAATCGTTTTTCCTTTTGCCTTAGGCATTTTGACTTTTGCCTGACGCCCTTCGCCTTTCGCCTATCGCCTTTCGCCTTTCGCCTTCCGCTTTTCGCCTTTCGCCTTTCGCCTTTCGCCTTTCGCCTTTCGCCTTTCGCCTTTCGCCTTTCGCCTTTCGCCTTTCGCCTTTCGCCTTTCACCTTTCGCCTTTCGCCTTTCGATTTTCGCCTTTCGCCTTTTGCCTTTCGCCTTTCACCTTTCGCCTTTCGCCTTTCACCTTTCGCCTTTCGCCTTTTGCATTTCGCCTTTCGCCTTTCGACTTTCGCCACTCGCCTTTCGCCTTTAGCATTTTGAAATACAAATGTTAAGTACCTGTTTGTGGGGGCAAGCGCGTGCCGTATCCAGTTCTCCCTTGATGAAGGCTTTAATAACACTCTCTTCCTTGTTAATTCTTTTCTTTTTATTTTAACATTATTTTTACACCAGACAAATTTTAAACTTCTTTCTCACAACAAGATCAATTTACTTATTTTCTTTACAACTACAACCTTTTCTTTGCAATTCTATTCTTCTTATTCTTTTTACACTTTCCTTTGTGATTATATCACTCTTATTCCTCTTTATATTTTTCTTTTTTTTTTTACACTTGTAAATCCTTATATTCTTTTTCCTTTTTACGCTTAGAACCAAAACCGCCGCGACCTATTTTTCAAAAAAAAACCAATCAACTCTTTTTTTGTATAATGCTCTTTTCGTCGAACCGCCGCGGATAAGATTTTTTTGATCTTCCACTTGATTTTGTTTTTTCAAGAATTCGCCTGTTAACCGCCGTTTTAAAAGTGCAAAATCCAACTCGCTAATTTCCACCGCCGAACCGTCGATTAACAGATTTAAAAACCAACTCGCTAATTTCCACCGCCGAACCGTCGATTAACAGATTTAAAAACCAACTCGGCTCTTGATCACTTTTGTCGCGATCAAGAGCCTTCGTTCAGGGTAGAAAATGCATAGTTGCATTTTCACCCTGAGAAAATTTTCATTTTATTCTGGACTTGATTAAACAAGTCCAGAATATTTTTCGTTGGACGGAGGCTTGAAATTTGGCGCTTTTATAAACATCAGCCACCGTCACGACGATTAGAATTGCCGCGCGCGTATACATACAATGTATTTTCGCGGCGCGCTCTTCTTATCGCGAAAGCTTTTTGGTGATATGTATGTACGTTCGTACATACATATTGCAATTTCCACGACAAATCGTACTGAAGGTACGATTTGTCTTTTATTTTATTTTTCAAATTAAATATTTCTACTGGCAAATTTTGCTGAAGGCAAAGTTTGCCATGGGAATAATTTTGTTTTAACTCTATGAAATGTGAAGAAAATTGCTGACGCAATTTTCTTCACTGATCGAGTAGATAAGCTAATCATGTTTTTGAGCATGATTAGCTTATTGAAAATTTATATGGATTGGGAATATTTTAATATTTTTTTAAATTTTAGGGTTCTTTTTTTTTTTTGGAATTTTAAGAACTGATTCGCTTTTTTCAAATGTTTTTGATCATGTTCCAACATGTATGTATGTATGTAAAATTATTCCCTTTTTATACTTTCCTAGGGTATAATTTACGCACATAACAATCCTTCCCCCTGAGAAAAAAGAGAATTATTCTTTGAAGAGGAATAATTCTCAGGGGAAGTTGTTGTGGGTGTTATTTTGGCGTTCTTATCTGAGGTATTTGATTATTTTTGCTGGTCTGTGACTTTTTTGTTTTTATGATTGTGAGGGCTTGCTTGCGAGATTTTTGTTCATGGATCACTTGTGTTTCAGTTCTCGCGAGTGACTGTGGTCATTTACCTACTTCCTATTGTTTATTGGTCACCCATCAAGAACTCCGTTTTGTTTTATATCCCGAACAGTGTTAAAATTTTGCTTTCAGTTAAAGTGAGCAACGTACCCTGGCGATGTCCGGTTGGCCTTAGTACTGTGGCCAGCACTATTTTTGTGGTCCACGTGATCCCCGGGTGGCGGGGACCAATCCGCCTGGTGCTGCTGAGGCGGGGCGAGCGCCCCTTTACCATGTGGGGGGAGGATGCTGTTGCTGGCCGCACCTATTGGGTGGATTTGCCCTTGTATCCCCACCAAGGACAGGCCTGGGTTGTGCGAGGTGAGTACTTTTATTTCCTTTTTTTTTTTGCGCCTAGGTCACTTATGTTCACCTTTTGTTTTCTTCTTTCCAAGTGGAACTCTTAACATAACAGGCAGGCATGGACTTTGCGCCTGTTGCCACCCTGTTTTTGAGACAGCCGTCACGCACATCCTCCGCACACTGATGGCCACTCCCCCCCCCCACCATCGGGGTTGAAGAGGAGTCCGACGAGGACTGGGAGAATTAAGAGCATCCCGTTTTCTTTTTATTGTGCTTATTCCTTTTCTGTCTTTCTTCTCTTTTCCTTTTGCCCATTGTAAAAAAAAATAAAAAAAATATATAATTATTCAAAAAAAAAAAAAAATCACAACAACAAAAAATTAACTTTCACTTCTCCTGCTTTTTACATATTTTCCTTTCCCTTTTAGGTTTTTTGGCGGCTCTAGTTTTGGCTGGTTTTTGGTTTTTCTCCTTTTGTCTCTCTTTTATTTGGTTTTTATGGGTCTCTTTCTGATTTAGTTCACACAATTCTTTTGATTGGGCAAGCGCTTTCATAACTTCATCTTCATTCTCATCAGGAAAAACCTGGGGCGGACAGTGATGAGGAAAATATTGCACTAGCAATCTACGGTGACGAGTTAGCTGATTCAATAAATAAATGATGATAAAGAATATTCATAATCTACCGTGTCATTTTGACCGTATTGCCCTTCGTGTGAATTCGAGTTTGCCCCGGATCTGTTTCGATGAATTCTTGACTTTGGAACTACTACCCTGAGAAAATTTTGAGTTGCTTGAATATGAAATTATTTATACGATAATAAATTTAATTTTTCTGGCCTAGTTAATTAACCATTTTTTTTTGTGTTATGCTTGGCTAGGTTGACTTGGTCGGGCGGTTTCGGTCGAGTTTACAAAAATTTTTTCTTTTAATTTTACCCTAGTTTAGGACTATTGTATTCTTTATCCTAGTGTTAGTGTCGTTTTTGTTTTATTTTATTGGCTAGGTTAGATTTGGTCTCTAATTTTAGTTACTATTATTTATTATTTTATTGTCTAAATTTAAGTTTTCAAAAAAAAACAAAATTTTTTGTGTTACCGTAAGTAGCCCGGTAATCCTTTTGCTGTTGTTTCTTCTACTGTTCAAGTAGTTACAATGCTTTATGTTTGATTTATTTCTACTGTTATATATATGGGTTGCGCCAATTTTTGTATTTATTTTGTACGACTTATAATTTTATTTCTATTCTATTTCTCTTTGCTGTGTTACCGTAAGTAGCCCGGTAATCCTTTTGCTGTTGTTTCTTCTACTGTTCAAGTAGTTACAATGCTTTATGTTTGATTTATTTCTACTGTTATATATATGGGTTGCGCCAATTTTTGTATTTATTTTGTACGACTTATAATTTTATTTCTATTCTATTTCTCTTTGCCCCCTTTTTTTTTTATGTTAACTAATCCTCTTATGTATTTTTAATACACGTTTTTGTTTTTCCGCTTTGACCCTTCAGGTCTTTATTTACTCTTAGTTCTGCTACAATTTAATTTGTTATTTATTTAGTATTAGTTTTAATATAATTTTGTTCTATTTTTTTTTTTTTTATTTATTTATTTGTTGTATTTAACTAATTTCTTTTAAAGCTATTAGCTTACCGACTATTTAATAATTAAATTTAATGCCTTTTTTATGTACCTGATTTTTAATTATTTTTCTTTTCCGATTACCTGTTACTGTTCGAGTAGGTACGGTATGCTACTTTATTTTTCCTATTTTATGTTTATGTAGCATTAATTCTAACAAAGTTTTTCTTTAGTATTATTAATCTAATTATTTTTAATTCTATAGTCTTTTTGTATATAGTGTACCAGGGCTACTCATTTTGTTAAATTTGACATTGATTTTGTTATCCATGTTGACAGTATCAGTGTTCTTTTTTTTTTAAACGATTTGGACTGATTTGGTTTTGGGGAGGCTTCTAGCTCGCCTTAAGTTGGGTTGTGGCGCAGGAGTTCGTTCTTTTAAAGGAATTCCCTCTGATGAAATTTCGGGGTTACCTTGTGGTTGCGTACTCTGTTGTCTCATCTTGATGACAACAGGGTGTAGATATTTCACTGCAATAATAATCATTAGGGCCAGAACAAGTAGGCTCGACAATGATATCGAAGTTTTTGACAGGATATGGGAGTTTCTACTCGATACCTTCTTACTGTACTGGTCTAATTTGTGTTGGATATCTTCCAACGAATGCGTGCCAGTATAAATTGATTTATGGATATCGTCTCCCGTTAAAATTTCCATTGGAACTTGGTTTTGGTTTTGAGACTCTGGTAAAATGTCGGCTAGACTCAAATTCAATAAGGACTGATTAAATTTTGGGAATTGTTTGGGTTGAAATATTTTCAGCAGGCGTTTACTTTGACCTTCGTATTTGAGCACTTTGTCACTTATTTGCACTTGACATGGTTGCATTATCTCTAATATCCCTTGTCCTTCCAGTTTCGAGATCAGAAAGTGATCTGGACATGTGATGTGTAGCACCGTTGAGGTGATAAATGAAAATAGCCACGTATTTGGCTTGTTTAGTTTGATCAACATGTCCTTTTGGGGAGATTGAACTCTGGTCCGGCATTGGGGCACTTCATTTAAAGGATTATATAACAACTTAATGGCACATTCATTTGATGTTGCTGCCTTTATTATTGGCGTATTTAGTCGGCCTACATACGTGTTTTCTTCCAAATTACTTGTTATTTTCCTAAAGTTTTTCATGTCCTCGCCTTTTAATAGGAGAAATTCCTGAGTTTTTGCGCTATTGGCTATGTATGAATAACCAGGGTTTGGAATTAATGAATAGTTTGCTGACTTGGGTACAGGATAGCATTGCATTTGCTGTAGCCTCATTTGTGGCAGATTGAAAATTGGGAGAGTAATTCTCACCACCAATTTGTTCTGCATGAGGAGTGATTGAGCTCCTGCTGTCTGATATAGGACAGATAGACAATTTTGGTCATTTGGACAATTCGAAGTCGTCTTGCGATATATTTGTAACAAGTTTTGTGGGGATAGGAGCAGTGGATGAATGTGATTTGTTCTACTAGCCATTATTATATCCAGAAGGGCTTGTTGTCGATATTCGACTTCGACGATTTGGAGTAATAAGCTTGATATAATCTCTTGTCTCAATTGCCTCCTAGTTAGGTCATCGGCCACATGGTGGAGATCGTTTATCTGGTGTGCTATTTTTTGTTGGCGATCCATTAGCAAAGCCAGCGGTTTTTGAATCTTTTCCAAGGTAGTTTTTACAACACTAGTTTGTTGTTTCTCTAGCTCGGCTAGGGCTTGTGCGTTTGATTCAATTTCTTCTAACCTGCTGTAAATTTCTTTCTCGTCATTGCTGTCCATGGTACCGAATAAGTAATGCATGGCACCACCTATTCCGTCAAATAAAGATCTGGCCTTGCGTTTTCCTGGTACTAGTTCCTTTATTGTTTCCGTGCGCTTTCGTATGCTATCTATTATAGCGTGAATGTGTAGCTGCTGCACGTTGCACAGATCTCCTTGGTCTGTTATATTTATGCACAGTTTGTGCACTAAGTGCTCTGCATATTCCGCTAGCTTTATCTGGGTATCTAGTTCGTCCAAATCTATCTCGGTGAGGACATTCCAGGTGTCATGATATACCATGAGGCTTCCTAGGTCCTCGAAAAATATGCCCGAGCCATTTAGTTGGGTCCTTATATAGGGTTTGTCAGCGATCTCTCCTGTTGTGTATTGGATGAGGAGGGCAAATACGATGAATTTTAGCGTCATTTCTGTGGACAATTCGGAGGAAGAAAACGATTCTTTAAGTATATTTGTACTTGCATTGTGCCGTTTTAAACTGGGCAGTGGAGTGACTCCACCGCAAATGTTTCTGGGGAGGTATTGAAATGACGTTTAATGGACATTGAAGTAGGAATTTCAAGTCAACCTGGTTCATTTTTGTACAACCTGCTTTTATTCGAAATATGGTTTTAAACGATTATTATGTACCGTCACCATTCGCTTACCAATTTTGATTGTGGTATTCACATCACTTGGTATTGCTATTACCTGATAAGGTCCTACCCAGATTTGAGAAAGCTTATGTTTTCTGCTTTCATTCTTGATGAGGACCTTGTCTCCTACATGGAAAGTTAGGGGCCGTACTGTCTTATCGTAGTACACCTTTGAGCGCTGTTTACTTGCCAATAAGTTCTTTCTTGCCGTGGCATATGATTTTTGGAGCTTATACTTCAGTATATGATAATAGCTCTCATGATTGTAAACGGGTTCGGGATCCCGTTTTAAATTTGATGGGACATCCGCTGTGAAGCCGTATAGGCAGTCCATCGGGGTGAGTTTAGTACCCTCGTGTACACTGTTGTTATACACGAATGCAGCGGTTCGTAGGTATTGGTCCCATGTTTTGGGATTTTCATCTACGATTGTTCGCATGTACTCTATTAGGGGTCGATGAGCACGCTCTAGTGCTCCATTAGACTGTGGGTGGTATGCTGAAGTCTGTAACTTCTTTACCTTTAGAAGCTTACATACTCTTTTGAATAATTCACTCAGGAAATTTGTTCCCTGATCGCTGAGTATTCTTTTGGGTATGCGATAGCGCGTAACGATTTCATCAAAGAAAACTTGCGCTACTGTGACTGCTTCGGCATTAGGTATTGCATACCAGTCGACAAATTTTGTTAGATTATCCTGGAAGGTCAAGATATATTTGTTTCCTGATGTGGTCTCTTCTAATGGACCTACAATATCGAGGTAAACTTTGTCGATCGGTTGTTCTGCGATGTCCGTGATAACCATTGGCATTTTATATTGTGGAGAAGCTTTCATCGTCTGGCACTTTGGGCATTTTTTTATGTATTTCTTGATGTCGCTAAGCATGTGTCTCCACCAATACTTGCGTCTTATACGTTTGTAAGTTTTTATGACACCTTGATGGCCACCAAATGGAGAATCGTGATAATCTTTTAAGATTGTTCGGATTTCCGTAGGGCTCGTGATAACTTCGGGTGTCTTGCCTGTACTTACTTTTTGCTCAAGCGATGCTGGGTTTAGTTTTTCCGCCTCCGTATGTTGAATTTCGTTTTGGTCCGCATTCGTGTGCTCTTCTGTCTCCACACTGGAGCTATCTAATGTCTCTTGAGCCTTTTGCTTCTGAGCTCGAGTCACGACGAAACAATGAGCGGATTTCTTTTTCTTTTTGTTATTTGTGGGGTTGTCTTCCTCCACATCTGAGTCCATCGTGTGGTGGACTAGGGCTTCTACCGTTAAGGTATAGCCTAAACTGTCTTCCTTTGATGCTTGAGGGATGCGACTTAGTGCATCTGCATTAGTGTTGTACTTCCCTGGTTTATATTCGATGTTGTAATCGAATTCAGATAATTTGTGGAGAAATCTCACCAAACGGGAAGTAGGGTCTTTCACATTGAAGACACCTTTGAGAGGTTTATGGTCAGTGTAGACCGTGAATTTCCGGCCTTGAAGATAGCACCTGAAATTCTTGGTAGCCCAAACAATAGCCAATAACTCTTTCTCTATAGTAGAGTAATTTCTTTCGGCTTTGTTTAATGTGCGGCTTGCATAGGCAATGGGCTGGTCCTTTCCGACTTCTCCTTGAGAAAGAACAGCTCCTAGAGCCTCGTTACTTGCGTCAGTAGTAAGATTAAATGATTTTGAAAAATCAGGGTAAATTAAAAGTGGTGGAGAAATTAAAGCACTTTTTATGCTCTGAAATGCTTCTTGGCATTTCTCTGTCCAAGTGAATTTTACATCCTTTCGGAGTAAATTCGTAATTGGACGTACAATTTTGGAGAAGTCTGGAATGAATTTCCTGTAGTAATTGGCAAGTCCTAAAAATGACTGAACTTGCCTTACTGTTCTTGGAACAGGAAATATTTGGACGCAGGCCGTCTTACTTGGGTCTGGTAGGGCTCCTTCGCTAGAACATTTATGTCCTAGGTAAACAACTTCTCTTCGTAGAAACTGGCACTTCTCTGGCTGCAGTTTCAAGTTGTTCTCTCTCAACTTATTGAAGACTTTCTTCAACTTTTCGTTGTGGTCATTTAAATTTCTTCCATAGATGACAATGTCATCTAGGTAGACAAAACATTCGAGGCCTTGTAGGCCTGTTAAGACGAAATTCATTAGGCGTTGAAATGTGGCGGGGGCTCCTTTGAGCCCGAATGGCATACGCTTGAACTCGTAGTGCCCATAGCTTGTGCTGAAAGCAGTTTTATGTCGATCCTTTTTGTCGACAAGAACTTGGTGATACCCGTTGGCCAAATCGAGTGTGGTGAAATACCTTGCGTGACCTAGTTGGTCGAGAATATCCTCGATTCGGGGTAGCGGGAATGCGTCTCCAATTGTCTTTTCGTTTAATTTACGAAAATCGACAACGACGCGCCACCTTTTTCCACCGTCAGGTCCCGCTTTCTTGGGGACAACTAGTAGAGGTGAATTCCAAGGGCTTTTACTAGACTGAACTATCCCGCTGTCTAGCATTTCTTTTAGCTGCTCGTTAATGACTTTCCGCTGTGTTTCAGGTAAGCGGTACATTTTTTGATTGATTGGTGCTTGATCCTGCACCAACGGAATATTATGCGTTATCGCATTTGTATAGGTGAGTTTGTCACCTTTGAGGAAGAAGATATCGTTATACTCTTCGCAGAGTTCCGATATCGAAATTTTTTCTTCCGCGGTTAAATTAGGGTCTAGGCTGAGTTCTTGCTCTAGCCTAGAAATACGCGGGTATTGTTTTGGGTCGTCCGGAGTCTCCTTATCCGGGTATAGATATCGTACATGTTGTAATATCGCCGTTTTGTCGGCTGAACCTTGGTTTGACTTCCTATTCCTTGTAAATTTGTGTCCTGAAATTGGATTGGATTTAATGAATTCCTTATGAGGCTTCATTTTGTTGTATTTAGCATGTAGCAGGGTACTTGCTTCCTGCTTCGCCGACGGCTGAGTTTGATACACCTGTGCGGTCTTTGCCTTAGGTTGTGTGGAATACTCATGCGCGCCGATGCTAGTATTTTTTGGCCATGTAGGATTTTTTATGCTAGAAGACGGTGGAGTAATATGCACCTTTAATATAGGCTTTAGCGACTCGCTCCCGTTCTTATATGGCCGTTGTTTGTTTAATAGTGATTTATGCCTCGGGATTTTGGACGGAAGAGTTATATGCACCTTTTTGGCAGGCTTTAGACACTCAGTTCCGTCTCTTGTGTTGTTTGGTATTGCCTCTTTATTTGGTATTGGAATGTGCGTATGGTTGTGGTTTTTTGTGTGTATTAATGGGACTATGGTGTAGTCGTTTATGGGATATAGCTGTAACTTTAAGCTATGTATGACTACTTGATGACTGTTAGCGTTGAGGATACTAACCAGCACTAATTCTTCTCCAGATGACAGCAAACTGTTTGCCAAGAAGACTCCATCGCTTATCTCTTGGGATAAACAGAGCATTTCTTCTTGAGTTTGTAACGGCACTGGGGCCACAATTTGAGAGCGCGCAGGTATGCAGATTGGTTCCTTAAAGGTAACCAATTGCTGCCTGCCTTCATCGGTCTCTTGTTCGCCCAGACAGCTTTTTTCACATTTCTTGGGCCCTTTTGGAGCTTGGCAGCCAGCTTTTCTCGTTTGAGAAGCCTTGAAGACACTGCAGGTGGATAGTTCAGCCTGTTTAGACTCTACCTCTTCCGCAAGTGCTCTTACCTCGACTGCTTTTTCAGAATGTAGCTTGTCCGTTTCAAACTCTAATGGCAAAGCAAATTCGTCTGGATTGGTTTCCGTGCGAGGAAACCTTAGGGCCTTGTTAGGACCCTCAACGTTACAGTTTTTTGCTAGGAAATAATTTCCTAGAAGTCCATCGTCGGAAAGGCCAGGCAAGTTCTTTACGACTTGAAACTTGCAGGGAATTTTGTTTTTGAAAACGAAGTTTCCCTGGCAATTTCCCAGCGTCTTTCCGGTACCAAATGGGGTCTGAAGTGTACATGCCTCATTGTGGTTAATTTCTTTGAGATCTTTTAATGACCTTTGCTTTATTATACTAACCTCAGCGCCTGTGTCTACTACTAGTTTAGTTTGGCCGTTCAGGCCAATGTCTAAAGGAAGTTTTACTGTAGCGACACTGGAATCGGGCTGCTGAGGAGACCCTAATTTATTAGATGGGAGACTTATAGTCGAGCCGGGGAGTTTTGGGTCGACTGTACGTCGTTTCACTGACTCCGGGCTTCCCATTTACGTGTTTGTTGGCAGTTATTTACTTCATGTCCAGAACGACCACAAAATTCGCACTTTTTACGCACGTTATAGACTCTGGAATTGTTATTGGGATTCTGCGGCTCTCTAGGACGTTGATTCGATGGTCCACCATTGTTGCTTGATCTTTCAATATTGTTGTTGTTCCTCCTGCAGTCACGTATATCGTGGTTGTATATTTTGCAGTTCACACAGTACGGAGTATTTTTACGTTTGAGGCAATCTGCGTATGTGTGGCCTCTTAAATTACAAAAACTACAAGTAATTTTATTTAAATAATTATTTTTATTTTTTACATTATAATTTTTATCTGGCGATCTTGGTTCCTGTTTAATATATGCTGTGCCGGCCTGTGTGAACTGTGACGTTGGTATGTGACTGCTTGGGTTTGGCAGGGTCTGAGGAACTTGAGCGAATGGCATTATGCCGGGAGTAAATACGCTGTGATTAGCGGATGAGTTAAGTTGGTTAAAATGTGCGTTATTTGGTGTTGTTGCACTTATTGAATGGGGTATCGGATTTTGCATCACATTTGGCTGAAATTGCCCTGAAGGTTGCAGGAATAGAGCACTTTGCTGGAGACGTTCCATGTCGAGTGCTCTTTGTACGAGGTCATCCACCGTGCCGTCTGTCATGGTCAGAAGGTATTGGCACATATATGGGTTATTTACGCCTGTTTTCAGTGCGTTTTTCGCGAAATCTTCCAACTGCGTTTTAACAGCTGGTGCTGCTGTGGCTCCGTATTTGGATTCTGCTGCTTCATTGCAGAGTGCCAGCATTTGTTTTACTCGTGCCGTGAAGGCTGTGAGATTCTCTAAAGGATACTGCCTTGTAGTGATTAATTTATTAACCAGTTCCTGGTAAGTTTCTCTAGGCAGGTATGTGCGATTTAGCCGTTCTTCTACTTCTTTGAAAGTAGTGGGCATATTTGAGGCAAAAAGCTGGTAAGCTTCGCCTCGAAGTCTGGTGGGAAAGATTTGTAAAAATGCTGTTAGTTCATCCACCGAGATGCACTGGATTACCTGCCTGCAGCATCCTAGGAAAGTTTGGAGCTCAAGGCTCAATTTTGGGTGCTGTTCTCCTGAGAATAGGGGAACGAGCTGGGCAGTTAGCTTGGCGATTTTCGCGTAATCTGCCATGTTTATATTGGGGATTCTGAAGCTAAAGTTTGACACTTTTGGGGAGCTAGTTTCTTCTAGACTGGTCTCCAGAAGGGAGTCGCCCAGCCAATTCAAAAGGACCTCACTCACGGTGGAATCACTGACACTGTCTTCAATGGCACCTTCTCTTAATTCTACACTGTTATTTGTAATTTCTGTTTCGAGAGAGTGCGAGAGTTCCCCAAACTGCTTTAAGCTTTCTTTAAATTTTTCCGTACTTTCTTTGAATTGGGCGATTTGCTCAAGCCGCCGTTCACGGGACTTTTTGAGCTGTTTATCGATAGAATCGCACTGTAGAACAGAAAGTTCGGAGGAGTCTCGCACTTTCCCCTCTAGATATTTTAAATGATTTTCTAAATTTAAAGTAGAAGGTCTTACTTGTTGGGGACCTGTAAGGATTGTCCCACTCCTGAGTGTTACCCCTTTTTTTGTTGAATTTGTTGGGGGTGTTTGCTTAGCACCCTCTGTTGCGGATGTTGCTCCCGCGTTGCCTCCTTCGTACCGGGACGGATCTTCCTGTGCGTCGCCCGGCGAGGAAGATTGTTGAGGAGTTGATGGAAGTTGGATTTCCGGCGGTATTTCTTGGTGGGAGCTTTCCTCGCTCATGGACCACCGTGTGTGAAATTTGCAGCTAGGGGGGCTTCTGCCGTCTTAATTCCCTTGGTTCAAATTGAGAGGGGGGCTTATTGCCTTCTTCGAGGTCCCTCTCAATTCAGGATCGTTGGTTCGGTTTCTTGAAGTTCTTTTGCTGCCGGGGGGGCCCGTGGCCTACTTAAATTCCCCTGGATAAAAGCTGAAAGGGGGGCGCGTTGCCTACTTCCAAGTCCCTTTCAGCTCCGGATCGCAGATAGCGGATGGTTTCCAAACTTCCTTCCTTCAAGTGTAAATTTCGAAATTTTGGGTTGTGGACTATTTTATCCTCGGCTGGGATGAAGCCCGCTATTGTCCCACGTTGGCACTTTGTGCTTTGATGAGGGGGTGGCTGCGTGTTTTTCAAACAGAGGCAGTTAAAGCTGTCCGACCCCGAGCGTTGGGAGCCGACAAGATCGAAATACTCCTGAAGCCAGACTCAACTTCAGGCGAAGGGTAGGGTGTCTTGCCCAGTATTCGATCTCGTCCTAAACTCCTTTTAGATTCGTAGGATAGAGGGTTTTCGAGCGCTTATACTTTTTTCGTTTTTCAAAGTAGGCTTCCTCTATCCTACCGGCTGCGCCAATTGTTAAGTACCTGTTTGTGGGGGCAAGCGCGTGCCGTATCCAGTTCTCCCTTGATGAAGGCTTTAATAACACTCTCTTCCTTGTTAATTCTCTTCTTTTTATTTTAACATTATTTTTACACCAGACAAATTTTAAACTTCTTTCTCACAACAAGATCAATTTACTTATTTTCTTTACAACTACAACCTTTTCTTTGCAATTCTATTCTTCTTATTCTTTTTACACTTTCCTTTGTGATTATATCACTCTTATTCCTCTTTATATTTTTCTTTTTTTTTTTACACTTGTAAATCCTTATATTCTTTTTCCTTTTTACGCTTAGAACCAAAACCGCCGCGACCTATTTTTCAAAAAAAAACCAATCAACTCTTTTTTTGTATAATGCTCTTTTCGTCGAACCGCCGCGGATAAGATTTTTTTGATCTTCCACTTGATTTTGTTTTTTCAAGAATTCGCCTGTTAACCGCCGTTTTAAAAGTGCAAAATCCAACTCGCTAATTTCCACCGCCGAACCGTCGATTAACAGATTTAAAAACCAACTCGCTAATTTCCACCGCCGAACCGTCGATTAACAGATTTAAAAACCAACTCGGCACTTGATCACCCTTGTCGCGATCAAGAGCCTTCGTTCAGGGTAGAAAATGCGTAGTTGCATTTTCACCCTGAGAAAATTTTCATTTTATTCTGGACTTGATTAAACAAGTCCAGAATATTTTTCGTTGGACGGAGGCTTGAAATTTGACGCTTTTATAAACATCAGCCACCGTCACGACGATTAGAATTGCCGCGCGCGTATACATACAATGTATTTTCGCGGCGCGCTCTTCTTATCGCGAAAGCTTTTTGGTGATATGTATGTACGTTTTTACATACATATTGCAATTTCCACGACAAATCGTACTGAAGGTACGATTTGTCTTTTATTTTATTTTTCAAATTAAATATTTCTACTGGCAAATTTTGCTGAAGGCAAAGTTTGCCATGGGAATAATTTTGTTTTAACTCTATGAAATGTGAAGAAAATTGCTGACGCAATTTTCTTCACTGATCGAGTAGATAAGCTAATCATGTTTTTGAGCATGATTAGCTTATTGAAAATTTATATGGATTTGGAATATTTTAATATTTTTTTAAATATTAGGGTTCTTTTTTTTTTTGGAATTTTAAGAACTGATTCGCTTTCTTCAAATGTTTTTGATCATGTTCCAACATGTATGTATGTATGTAAAATTATTCCCTTTTTATACTTTCCTAGGGTATAATTTACGCACATAACACAAATTTATAATTTCGAATTTTCCATTTCGCATTTTCAATTTCAACTTTTGTATTTTATCTTTTGAATATCGTTTTTTTCTTTTGCTTTAGGCATTTTAAATTTCTCCATTTTCATTTCATGTTTTGAAAATCGTTTTTCCTTTTGCCTTCTGCTTTTCGCCTTTCGCCTTTCCCCTTTCGCCTTTCGCCTTTCGCCTTTCGCCTTTCGCCTTTCGCCTTTCGCCTTTCGCCTTACGCCTTTCGCCTTTCGCCTTTCGCCTTTCGCCTTTCGCCTTTCGCCTTTCGCCTTTCGCCTTTCGCCTTTCGCCTTTCGCCTTTCGCCTTTCGCCTTTCGCCTTTCGCCTTTCACCTTCCGCCATCCGCCTTTCGCCTTTCGCCTTTCGCCTTTCGCCTTTCGCCTTTCGCCTTTCGCCTTTCGCCTTTCGCCTTTCGCCTTTCGCCTTTCGCCTTTCGCCTTTCGCCTTTCGCCTTTCGCCTTTCGCCTTTCGCCTTTCGCCTTTCGCCTTTCGCCTTTCGCCATTCGCCTTTCGCCTTTCGCCTTTCGCCTTTCGCCTTTCGCCTTTCGCCTTTCGCCTACCACCTTCCGCGTTTCGCCCTTCGCCCTTCGCCTTTCGCCTTTCGCCTTTCCCCTTTCGCCTTTCGCCTTTCGCCTTACGCCTTTCGCCTTACGCCTTTCGCCTTTCGCCTTTCGCCTTTCGCCTCTTGAATTTCGCCTTTCGACTTTCGCCCTTCGCCTTGCGTCTTTCGCCTTTCGCAATTCGCCTTTAGCATTTTGAAATACAAATTTATAATTTCGAATTTTCCATTTCGCATTTTCAATTTCAACTTTTGTATTTTATCTTTTGAATATCGTTTTTTTCTTTTGCTTTAGGCATTTTAAATATCTCCATTTTCATTTCATGTTTTGAAAATCGTTTTTCCTTTTGCCTTCTGCTTTTCGCCTTTCGCCTTTCCCCTTTCGCCTTTCGCCTTTCGCCTTTCGCCTTTCGCCTTTCGCCTTTCGCCTTTCGCCTTTCGCCTTTCGCCTTTCGCCTTTCGCCTTTCGCCTTTCGCCTTTCGCCTTTCGCCTTTCGCCTTTCGCCTTTCGCCTTTCGCCTTTCGCCTTTCGCCTTTCACCTTCCGCCATCCGCCTTTCGCCTTTCGCCTTTCGCCTTTCGCCTTTCGCCTTTCGCCTTTCGCCTTTCGCCTTTCGCCTTTCGCCTTTCGCCTTTCGCCTTTCGCCTTTCGCCTTTCGCCTTTCGCCTTTCGCCTTTCGCCTTTCGCCTTTCGCCTTTCGCCTTTCGCCTTTCGCCTTTCGCCATTCGCCGTTCGGCTTTCGCCTTTCGCCTTTCGCCTTTCGCCTTTCACCTTTCGCCTTTCGCCTTTCACCTTTCGCCTTTCGCCTCTTGAATTTCGCCTTTCGACTTTCGCCCTTCGCCTTGCGTCTTTCGCCTTTCGCAATTCGCCTTTAGCATTTTGAAATACAAATTTATAATTTCGAATTTTCCATTTCGCATTTTCAATTTCAACTTTTGTATTTTATCTTTTGAATATCGTTTTTTTCTTTTGCTTTAGGCATTTTAAATTTCTCCATTTTCATTTCATGTTTTGAAAATCGTTTTTCCTTTTGCCTTCTGCTTTTCGCCTTTCGCCTTTCGCCTTTCCCCTTTCGCCTTTCGCCTTTCGCCTTTCGCCTTTCGCCTTTCGCCTTTCGCCTTTCGCCTTTCGCCTTTCGCCTTTCGCCTTTCGCCTTTTGCATTTCGCCTTTCGCCTTTCGACTTTCGCCCTTCGCCTTTCGTCTTTCATCTTTCGCAATTAGCCTTTAGCATTTTGAAATACAAATTTATAATTTCGAATTTTCCATTTCGCATTTTCAATTTCAACTTTTGTATTTTATCTTTTGAATATCGTTTTTTCTTTTGCTTCAGGCATTTTAAATTTCTCCATTTTCATTTCATGTTTTGAAAATCGTTTTTCCTTTTGCCTTCCGCCTTTCGCCTTTCGCCTTTCGCCTTTCGCCTTTCGCCTTTCACCTTTCGCCTTACGCCTTTCGCCTTTCAACTTTCGCCTTTCGCCTTTCGCCTTTCGCCTTTCGCCTTTCGCCTTTCGCCTTTCGCCTTTCGCCTTTCGCCTTTCGCCTTTCGCCTTTCGCCTTTCACCTTCCGCCTTTCGCCTTTCGCCTTTCGCCTTCCGCCTTTCGACTTTCGCCTTTCGCCTTTCGCCTTTCGCCTTTCGCCTTTCGTCTTTCACCTTTCTCCTTTCGCCTTTCGCCTTTTGCCTTTCGCCTTTCACCTTTCGACTTTCGCCCTTCGCCTTTCGTCTTTCGCCTTTCGCATTTCGCCTTTAGCATTTTGAAATACGAATTTATAATTTCGAATTTTCCATTTCGCATTTTCAATTTCAACTTTTGTATATTATCTTTTGAATATCGTTTTTTCTTTTGCTTTAGGCATTTTAAATTTCTCCATTTTCATTTGAAAATCGTTTTTCCTTTTGCCTTAGGCATTTTGACTTTTGCCTCACGCCCTTCGCCTTTCGCCTATCGCCTTTCGCCTTTCGCCTTCCGCTTTTCGCCTTTCGCCTTTCGCCTTTCGCCTTTCGCCTTTCGCCTTTCGCCTTTCGCCTTTCGCCTTTCGCCTTTCGCCTTTCGCCTTTCGCCTTTCGCCTTTCGCCTTTCGCCTTTCGCCTTCGCCTTTCGCCTTTCGCCTTTCGCCTTTCGCCTTACGCCTTTCACCTTCCGCCTTTCGCCTTTCGCCTTTCGCCTTTCCCCTTTCGCCTTTCGCCTTTCGCCTTTCGTCTTTCGCCTTTCGCCTTTCGCCTTTCGCCTTTCGCCTTTCGCCTTTCGCCTTTCGCCTTTCGCCTTTCGCCTTTCGCCTTTCGCCTTTCGCCTTTCGCCTTTCGCCTTTCGCCTTTCACCTTTCACCTTTCGCCTTTCGCCTTTCGCCTTTCGCCTTTCGCCTTTCACCTTTCGCCTTTCGCCTTTCACCTTTCGCCTTTCGCCTTTCGCCTTTTGCATTTCGCCTTTCGCCTTTCGACTTTCGCCCTTCGCCTTTCGTCTTTCGTCTTTCGCAATTAGCCTTTAGCATTTTGAAATACAAATTTATAATTTCGCATTTTCAATTTCAACTTTTGTATTTTATCTTTTGAATATCGTTTTTCTTTTGCTTCAGGCATTTTAAATTTCTCCATTTTCATTTCATGTTTTGAAAATCGTTTTTCCTTTTGCCTTCCGATTTTCGCCTTTCGCCTTTCGCCTTTCGCCGTTCGCCTTTCGCCTTTTGCCATTCGGCTTTCGCCTTTCGCCCTTCGCCTTTCGCCTTTCGCCTTTCGCCTTTCGCCTTTCGCCTTTCGCCTTTCGCCTTTCGCCTTTCACCTTCCGCCTTTCGCCTTTCGCCTTTCCCCTTTCGCTTTTCACCTTTCGCCTATCGCCTTTCGCCTTTCGCCTTTCGCCTTTCGCCTTTCACCTTCCGCCTTTCGCCTTTCGCCTTTCCCCTTTCGCCTTTCGCCTTTCGCCTTTCGCCTTTCGCCTTTCGCCTCTTGCATTTCGCCTTTCGCCTTTCGACTTTCGCCCTTCGCCTTTCGTCTTTCGCCTTTCGCAATTCGCCTTTAGCATTTTGAAATACAAATTTATAATTTCGAATTTTCCATTTCGCATTTTCAATTTCAACTTTTGTATTTTAACTTTTGAATATCGTTTTTTTCTTTTGCTTTAGGCATTTTAAATTTCTCCATTTTCATTTCATGTTTTGAAAATCGTTTTTCCTTTTGCCTTCCGCTTTTCGCCTTTCGCCTTTCGCCTTTCGCCTTTCGCCTTTCGCCTTTCGCCTTTCGCCTTTCGCCTTTCGCCTTTCGCCTTTCGCCTTTCGCCTTTCGCCTTTCGCCTTTCGCCTTTCGCCTTTCGCCTTTCGCCTTTCGCCTTTCGCCTTTCGCCTTCGCCTTTCGCCTTTCACCTTTCGCCTCTCACCCTTCGCCTTTCGCCTTTCGCCTTCCGCCTTTCGCCTTTCGCCTATCACCTTTTGCCTTTCGGCTTTCACCTTTCGCCTTTCACCTTTCGCTCTTCGCCTTTCACCTTTCGCCTTTCACCTTTCACCTTCCGCCTTTCGCCTTTCGCCTTTCGCCTTTCGCCTTTCGCCTTTCGCCTTTCGCCTTTCGCCTTTCGCCTTTCGCCTTTCGCCTTTCGCCTTTCGCCTTTCGCCTTTCGCCTTTCGCCTTTCGCCTTTCGCCTTTCGCCTTTCGCCTTTCGCCTTTCGCCTTTCGCCTTCCACCTTCCGCCTTTCGCCCTTCGCCCTTCGCCTTTCGCCTTTCGCCTTTCGCCTTTCGCCTTTCGCCTTTCGCCTTTCGCCTTTCGCCTTTCGACTTTCGCCTTTCGCCTTTCGCCTTTCGCCTTTCGCCTTTCACCTTTCGCCTTTCGCCTTTTGCATTTCGCCTTTCGCCTTTCGACTTTCGCCCTTCGCCTTTCGTCTTTCGTCTTTCGCAATTAGCCTTTAGCATTTTGAAATACAAATTTATAATTTCGAATTTTCCATTTCGCATTTTCAATTTCAACTTTTGTATTTTATCTTTTGAATATCGTTTTTTTCTTTTGCTTTAGGCATTTTAAATATCTCCATTTTCATTTCATGTTTTGAAAATCGTTTTTCCTTTTGCCTTCTGCTTTTCGCCTTTCGCCTTTCGCCTTTCCCCTTTCGCCTTTCGCCTTTCGCCTTTCGCCTTTCGCCTTTCGCCTTTCGCCTTTCGCCTTTCGCCTTTCGCCTTTCGCCTTTCGCCTTTCGCCTTTCGCCTTTCGCCTTTCGCCTTTCGCCTTTCGCCTTTCGCCTTTCGCCTTTCGCCTTTCGCCTTTCGCCTTTCGCCTTTCGCCTTTCGCCTTTCGCCTTTCGCCTTTCGCCTTTCACCTTCCGCCATCCGCCATCCGCCTTTCGCCTTTCGCCTTTCGCCTTTCGCCTTTCGCCTTTCGCCTTTCGCCTTTCGCCTTTCGCCTTTCGCCTTTCGCCTTTCGCCTTTCGCCTTTCGCCTTTCGCCTTTCGCCTTTCGCCTTTCGCCTTTCGCCTTTCGCCATTCGCCGTTCGGCTTTCGCCTTTCGCCTTTCGCCTTTCGCCCTTTCACCTTTCGCCTTTCGCCTTTCACCTTTCGCCTTTCGCCTCTTGAATTTCGCCTTTCGACTTTCGCCCTTCGCCTTGCGTCTTTCGCCTTTCGCAATTCGCCTTTAGCATTTTGAAATACAAATTTATAATTTCGAATTTTCCATTTCGCATTTTCAATTTCAACTTTTGTATTTTATCTTTTGAATATCGTTTTTTTCTTTTGCTTTAGGCATTTTAAATTTCTCCATTTTCATTTCATGTTTTGAAATCGTTTTTCCTTTTGCCTTCTGCTTTTCGCCTTTCGCCTTTCGCCTTTCCCCTTTCGCCTTTCGCCTTTCGCCTTTCGCCTTTCGCCTTTCGCCTTTCGCCTTTCGCCTTTCGCCTTTCGCCTTTCGCCTTTCGCCTTTTGCATTTCGCCTTTCGCCCTTTCGACTTTCGCCCTTCGCCTTTCGTCTTTCATCTTTCGCAATTAGCCTTTAGCATTTTGAAATACAAATTTATTATTTCGAATTTTCCATTTCGCATTTTCAATTTCAACTTTTGTATTTTATCTTTTGAATATCGTTTTTTCTTTTGCTTCAGGCATTTTAAATTTCTCCATTTTCATTTCATGTTTTTGAAAATCGTTTTTCCTTTTGCCTTCCGCCTTTCGCCTTTCGCCTTTCGCCTTTCGCCTTTCGCCTTTCACCTTTCGCCTTACGCCTTTCGCCTTTCAACTTTCGCCTTTCGCCTTTCGCCTTTCGCCTTTCGCCTTTCGCCTTTCGCCTTTCGCCTTTCGCCTTTCGCCTTTCGCCTTTCGACTTTCGCCTTTCACCTTCCGCCTTTCGCCTTTCGCCTCCCGCCTTTCGGCTTTCGCCTTTCGCCTTTCGCCTTTCGCCTTTCGCCTTTCGTCTTTCACCTTTCTCCTTTCGCCTTTCGCCTTTTGCCTTTCGCCTTTCACCTTTCGACTTTCGCCCTTCGCCTTTCGTCTTTCGCCTTTCGCATTTCGCCTTTAGCATTTTGAAATACGAATTTATAATTTCGAATTTTCCATTTCGCATTTTCAATTTCAACTTTTGTATATTATCTTTTGAATATCGTTTTTTCTTTTGCTTTAGGCATTTTAAATTTCTCCATTTTCATTTGAAAATCGTTTTTCCTTTTGCCTTAGGCATTTTGACTTTTGCCTCACGCCCTTCGCCTTTCGCCTATCGCCTTTCGCCTTTCGCCTTCCGCTTTTCGCCTTTCGCCTTTCGCCTTTCGCCTTTCGCCTTTCGCCTTTCGCCTTTCGCCTTTCGCCTTTCGCCTTTCGCCTTTCGCCTTTCGCCTTTCGCCTTTCGCCTTTCGCCTTTCGCCTTTCGCCTTTCGCCTTTCGCCTTCGCCTTTCGCCTTTCGCCTTTCGCCTTTCGCCTTACGCCTTTCACCTTCCGCCTTTCGCCTTTCGCCTTTCGCCTTTCCCCTTTCGCCTTTCGCCTTTCGCCTTTCGTCTTTCGCCTTTCGCCTTTCGCCTTTCGCCTTACGCCTTTCACCTTCCGCCTTTCGCCTTTCGCCTTTCGCCTTTCACCTTTCGCCTTTCGCCTTTCGCCTTTCGCCTTTCGCCTTTCGCCTTTCGCCTTTCGCCTTTCGCCTTTCGCCTTTCGCCTTTCGCCTTTCGCCCTTCGCCTTTCGTCTTTCGCCTTTCGCCTTTCGCCTTTCGCCTTTCGCCTTTCGCCTTTCGCCTTTCGCCTTCGCCTTTCGCCTTTCGCCTTTCGCCTTTCGCCTTACGCCTTTCACCTTCCGCCTTTCGCCTTTCGCCTTTCGCCTTTCGCCTTTCCCCTTTCGCCTTTCGCCTTTCGCCTTTCGTCTTTCGCCTTTCGCCTTTCGCCTTTCGCCTTACGCCTTTCACCTTCCGCCTTTCGCCTTTCGCCTTTCGCCTTTCACCTTTCGCCTTTCGCCTTTCGCCTTTCGCCTTTCGCCTTTCGCCTTTCGCCTTTCGCCTTTCGCCTTTCACCTTTCGACTTTCGCCCTTCGCCTTTCGTCTTTCGCCTTTCGCCTTTCGCCTTTCGCCTTTCGCCTTTCGCCTTTCGCCTTTCGCCTTCGCCTTTCGCCTTTCGCCTTTCGCCTTTCGCCTTACGCCTTTCACCTTCCGCCTTTCGCCTTTCGCCTTTCGCCTTTCCCCTTTCGCCTTTCGCCTTTCGCCTTTCGTCTTTCGCCTTTCGCCTTTCGCCTTTCGCCTTTCGCCTTTCGCCTTTCGCCTTTCACCTTTCGCCTTACGCCTTTCGCCTTTCAACTTTCGCCTTTCGCCTTTCGCCTTTCGCCTTTCGCCTTTCGCCTTTCGCCTTTCGCCTTTCGCCTTTCGCCTTTCGCCTTTCACCTTCCGCCTTTCGCCTTTCGCCTTCCGCCTTTCGACTTTCGCCTTTCGCCTTTCGCCTTTCGCCTTTCGCCTTTCGCCTTTCGTCTTTCACCTTTCTCCTTTCGCCTTTCGCCTTTTGCCTTTCGCCTTTCACCTTTCGACTTTCGCCCTTCGCCTTTCGTCTTTCGCCTTTCGCATTTCGCCTTTAGCATTTTGAAATACGAATTTATAATTTCGAATTTTCCATTTCGCATTTTCAATTTCAACTTTTGTATATTATCTTTTGAATATCGTTTTTTCTTTTGCTTTAGGCATTTTAAATTTCTCCATTTTCATTTGAAAATCGTTTTTCCTTTTGCCTTAGGCATTTTGACTTTTGCCTCACACCCTTCGCCTTTCGCCTATCGCCTTTCGCCTTTCGCCTTCCGCTTTTCGCCTTTCGCCTTTCGCCTTTCGCCTTTCGCCTTTCGCCTTTCGCCTTTCGCCTTTCGCCTTTCGCCTTTCGCCTTTCGCCTTTCGCCTTTCGCCTTTCGCCTTTCGCCTTTCGCCTTTCACCTTTCGCCTTTCGCCCTTTCACCTTTCGCCTTTCGCCTTTCGCCTTTTGCATTTCGCCTTTCGCCTTTCGACTTTCGCCCTTCGCCTTTCGTCTTTCGTCTTTCGCAATTAGCCTTTAGCATTTTGAAATACAAATTTATAATTTCGCATTTTCAATTTCAACTTTTGTATTTTATCTTTTGAATATCGTTTTTCTTTTGCTTCAGGCATTTTAAATTTCTCCATTTTCATTTCATGTTTTGAAAATCGTTTTTTCCTTTTGCCTTCCGATTTTCGCCTTTCGCCTTTCGCCTTTCGCCGTTCGCCTTTCGCCTTTTGCCATTCGGCTTTCGCCTTTCGCCCTTCGCCTTTCGCCTTTCGCCTTTCGCCTTTCGCCTTTCGCCTTTCGCCTTTCGCCTTTCGCCTTTCGCCTTTCACCTTCCGCCTTTCGCCTTTCGCCTTTCCCCTTTCGCCTTTCACCTTTCGCCTTTCGCCTTTCGCCTTTCGCCTTTCGCCTTTCGCCTTTCGCCTTTCGCCTTTCACCTTCCGCCTTTCGCCTTTCGCCTTTCCCCTTTCGCCTTTCGCCTTTGGCCTTTCGCCATTCGCCTTTCGCCTTTCGCCTTTCGCCTTTCGGCTTCCGCCTTTCGCCTTTCACCTTTCGCCTTTCGCCTTTCGCCTTTCGCCTTTCGCCTTTCGCCTTTCGCCTTTCGCCTTTCGCCTTTCGCCTCTTGCATTTCGCCTTTCGCCTTTCGACTTTCGCCCTTCGCCTTTCGTCTTTCGCCTTTCGCAATTCGCCTTTAGCATTTTGAAATACAAAATTTATAATTTCGAATTTTCCATTTCGCATTTTCAATTTCAACTTTTGTATTTTAACTTTTGAATATCGTTTTTTTCTTTTTGCTTTAAGCATTTTAAATTTCTCCATTTTCATTTCATGTTTTGAAAATCGTTTTTCCTTTTGCCTTCCGCTTTTCGCCTTTCGCCTTTCGCCTTTCGCCTTTCGCCTTTCGCCTTTCGCCTTTCGCCTTTCGCCTTTCGCCTTTCGCCTTTGGCCTTTCGCCTTTCGCCTTTCGCCTTTCGCCTTTCGCCTTTCGCCTTTCGCCTTTCGCCTTTCGCCTTTCGCCTTCGCCTTTCGCCTTTCACCTTTCGCCTCTCACCCTTCGCCTTTCGCCTTTCGCCTTTCGCCTTCCGCCTTTCGCCTTTCGCCTATCACCTTTTGCCTTTCGGCTTTCACCTTTCGCCTTTCACCTTTCGCTCTTCGCCTTTCACCTTTCGCCTTTCACCTTTCACCTTCCGCCTTTCGCCTTTCGCCTTTCGCCTTTCGCCTTTCGCCTTTCGCCTTTCGCCTTTCGCCTTTCGCCTTTCGCCTTTCGCCTTTCGCCTTTCGCCTTTCGCCTTTCGCCTTTCGCCTTTCGCCTTTCGCCTTTCGCCCTTTCGCCTTCCACCTTCCGCCTTTCGCCCTTCGCCCTTCGCCTTTCGCCTTTCGCCTTTCGCCTTTCGCCTTTCGCCTTTCGCCTTTCGCCTTTCGACTTTCGCCTTTCGCCTTTCGCCTTTCGCCTTTCGCCTTTCACCTTTCGCCTTTCGCCTTTTGCATTTCGCCTTTCGCCTTTCGACTTTCGCCCTTCGCCTTTCGTCTTTCGTCTTTCGCAATTAGCCTTTAGCATTTTGAAATACAAATTTATAATTTCGAATTTTCCATTTCGCATTTTCAATTTCAACTTTTGTATTTTATCTTTTGAATATCGTTTTTTTCTTTTGCTTCAGGCATTTTAAATTTCTCCATTTTCATTTCATGTTTTGAAAATCGTTTTTCCTTTTGCCTTCCGCTTTTCGCCTTTCGCCTTTCGCCTTTCGCCGTTCGCCTTTCGCATTTCGCCATTCGCCTTTCGCCTTTCGCCCTTCGCCTTTCGCCTTTCGCCTTTCGCCTTTCGCCTTTCGCCTTTCACCTTCCGCCTTTCGCCTTTCGCCTTTCCCCTTTCGCCTTTCGCCTTTCGCCTTTCGCCTTTCGCCTTTCGCCTTTCGCCTTCCGCATTTCGCCCCTCGCCTTTCGTCTTTCATCTTTCGCAATTAGCCTTTAGCATTTTGAAATACAAATTTATAATTTCGAATTTTCCATTTCGCATTTTCAATTTCAACTTTTGTATTTTATCTTTTGAATATCGTTTTTTCTTTTGCTTCAGGCATTTTAAATTTCTCCATTTTCATTTCATGTTTTGAAAATCGTTTTTCCTTTTGCCTTCCGCTTTTCGCCTTTCGCCGTTCGCCTTTCGCCTTTCGCCATTCGCCTTTCGCCTTTCGCCTTTCGCCTTTCGCCTTTCGCCTTTCGCTTTCGCCTTTCGCCTTTCGCCTTTCACCTTCCGCCTTTCGCCTTTCGCCTTTCCCCTTTCGCCTTTCACCTTTCGCCTTTCGCCTTTCGCCTTTCGCCTTTCGCCTTTCGCCTTTCGCCTTTCGCCTTTCGCCTTTCGCCTTTCGCCTTTCGCCTTTCGCCTTTCGCCTTTCACCTTCCGCCTTTCGCCCTTCGCCTTTCGTCTTTCACCTTTCGCAATTAGCCTTTAGCATTTTGAAATACAAATTTATAATTTCGAATTTTCCATTTCGCATTTTCAATTTCAACTTTTGTATTTTATCTTTTGAATATCGTTTTTTCTTTTGCTTCAGGCATTTTAAATTTCTCCATTTTCATTTCATGTTTTGAAAATCGTTTTTCCTTTTGCCTTCCGCCTTTCGCCTTTCGCCTTTCGCCTTTCGCCTTTCGCCTTTCCCCTTTCACCTTTCGCCTTTCGCCTTTCGCCTTTCGCCTTTCGCCTTTCGCCTTTCGCCTTTCGCCTTTCGACTTTCGCCTTTCGCCTTTCGCCTTTCACCTTTCGCCTTACGCCTTTCGCCTTTCGCCTTTCGCCTTTCGCCTTTCGCCTTTCCACTTTCGCCTTTCGCCTTTCGCCTTTCGCCTTTCGCCTTTCGCCTTTCGACTTTCGCCTTTCGCCTTTCGCCTTTCGCCTTACTCCTTTCACCTTCCGCTTTTCGCCTTTCGCCTTTCGCCTTTCGCCTTTCGCCTTTCGCCTTTCGCCTTTCGCCTTACGCCTTTCACCTTCCGCTTTTCGCCTTTCGCCTTTCGCCTTTCGCCTTTCGCCTTTCCCCTTTCACCTTTCGCCTTTCGCCTTTCGCCTTTCGCCTTTCGCCTTTCGCCTTTCGCCTTTCGCCTTTCGACTTTCGCCTTTCGCCTTTCGCCTTTCACCTTTCGCCTTACGCCTTTCGCCTTTCGCCTTTCGCCTTTCCACTTTCGCCTTTCGCCTTTCGCCTTTCGCCTTTCGCCTTTCGCCTTTCGCCTTTCGCCTTTCGACTTTCGCCTTTCGCCTTTCGCCTTTCGCCTTACGCCTTTCACCTTCCGCTTTTCGCCTTTCGCCTTTCGCCTTTCGCCTTTCGCCTTTCGCCTTTCGCCTTTCGCCTTTCGCCTTACGCCTTTCGCCTTTCGCCTTTCGCCTTACGCCTTTCACCTTCCGCTTTCGCCTTACCCCTTTCGCCTTCCGCCTTTCGCCTTTCGCCTTTCGCCTTTCGCCTTTCGCCTTTCGCCTTTCGCCTTTCGCCTTTCGCCTTTCGCCTTTCGCCTTTCGCCTTTCGCCTTTCGCGTTTCGCGTTTCGCCTTACGCCTTTCGCCTTTCGCCTTTCGCCTTTCGCCTTTCGCCTTTCGCCTTTCGCCTTTCGCCTTTCACCTTTCGCCTTTCGCCTTTCACCTTTCGCCTTTCGACTTTCGCCCTTCGCCTTTCGTCTTTCGCCTTTCGTCTTTCGCCTTTCGCAATTCGCCTTTAGCATTTTGAAATACAAATTTATAATTTCGAATTTTCCATTTCGCATGTTCAATTTCTACTTTTGTATTTTATCTTTTGAATATCGTTTTTTCTTTTGCTTTAGGCATTTTAAATTTCTCCATTTTCATTTCATGTTTTGAAAATCATTTTTCCTTTTGCCTGCCGCTTTTCGCCTTTCGCCTTTCGCTTCTCGCCTTTCGCCTATCGCCTTTCGCCTTTCGCCTTTCGCCTTTCGCCTTTCGCCTTTTGCCTTTCGCCTTTCGCCTTTCGCCTTTCGCCTTTCGCCTTTCGCCTTTCGCCTTTCGCCTTTCGCCTTTCGCCTTTCGCCTTTCGTCTTACGCCTTTCGCATTTCGCCTTTCGCCTTTCGCCTTTCGCCTTTCGCCATTCGCCTTTCGCCTTTCGACAATCGCCCTTCGCCTTTCGTCTTTCGCCTTTCGCATTTCGCTTTAGCCTTTTGAAATACGAATTTATAATTTCGAATTTTCCATTTCGCATTTTCAATTTCAACTTTTGTATTTTATCTTTTGAATATCGTTCTTTCTTTTGCTTTAGGCATTTTAAATTTCTCCATTTTTATTTCATGTTTTGAAAATCGTTTTTCCTTTTGCCTTAGGCATTTTGACTTTTGCCTCTCGCCCTTCACCTTTCGCCTTTCGCATTTCGCCTTCCGCCTTTCGCCTTTCGCCTTTCGCCCTTCGCCTTTCGCCTTTCGCCTTTCGCCTTTCGCCTTTCACTTTTCGCCTTTCGCCTTTCAACTTTCGCCTTTCGCCTTTCGCCTTTCGCCTTTCGCCTTTCGCCTTTCGCCTTTCATCTTCCGCCTTTCGCCTTTCGCCTTCCGCCTTTCGCCTTTCGCCTTTCGCCTTTCGCCTTTCGCCTTTCGCCTTTCGCCTTTCGCCTTTCGCCTTTCGCATTTCGCCTTTCGCCTTTCACCTTTCTCCTTTCGCCTTTCGCCTTTTGCCTTTCGCCTTTCACCTTTCGACTTTCGCCCTTCGCCTTTCGTCTTTCGCATTTCGCATTTCGCCTTTAGCATTTTGAAATACGAATTTATAATTTCGAATTTTCCATTTCGCATTTTCAATTTCAACTTTTGTATATTATCTTTTGAATATCGTTTTTTCTTTTGCTTTAGGTATTTTAAATTTCTCCATTTTCATTTGAAAATCGTTTTTCCTTTTGCCTTAGGCATTTTGACTTTTGCCTCACGCCCTTCGCCTTTCGCCTATCGCCTTTCGCCTTTCGCCTTCCGCTTTTCGCCTTCCGCCTTTCGCCTTTCGCCTTTCGCCCTTCGCCTTTCGCCTTTCGCCTTTCGCCTTTCGCCTTTCACTTTTCGCCTTTCGCCTTTCAACTTTCGCCTTTCGCCTTTCGCCTTTCGCCTTTCGCCTTTCGCCTTTCGCCTTTCGCCTTTCATCTTCCGCCTTTCGCCTTTCGCCTTCCGCCTTTCGCCTTTCGCCTTTCGCCTTTCGCCTTTCGCCTTTCGCCTTTCGCCTTTCGCCTTTCGCCTTTCGCATTTCGCCTTTCGCCTTTCACCTTTCTCCTTTCGCCTTTCGCCTTTTGCCTTTCGCCTTTCACCTTTCGACTTTCGCCCTTCGCCTTTCGTCTTTCGCATTTCGCATTTCGCCTTTAGCATTTTGAAATACGAATTTATAATTTCGAATTTTCCATTTCGCATTTTCAATTTCAACTTTTGTATTTTATCTTTTGAATATCGTTTTTTCTTTTGCTTCAGGCATTTTAAATTTCTCCATTTTCATTTCATGTTTTGAAAATCGTTTTTCCTTTTGCCTTCCGCTTTTCGCCTTTCGCCTATCGCCGTTCGCCTTTCGCCTTTCGCCATTCGCCTTTCGCCCTTCGCCTTTCGCCTTTTGCCTTTCGCCTTTCGCCTTTCGCCTTTCACCTTTCGCCTTTCGCCTTTCACCTTTCGCCTTTCGCCTCTTGAATTTCGCCTTTCGCCTTTCGCCTTTCGACTTTCGCCCTTCGCCTTTCGTCTTTCGCCTTTCGCAATTCGCCTTTAGCATTTTGAAATACAAATTTATAATTTCGAATTTTCCATTTCGCATTTTCAATTTCAACTTTTGTATTTTATCTTTTGAATATCGTTTTTTCTTTTGCTTTAGGCATTTTAAATTTCTCCATTTTCATTTCATGTTTTGAAAATCGTTTTTCCTTTTGCCTTCCGCTTTTCGCCTTTCGCCTTTCGCCTTTCGCCTTCCCCTTTCGCCTTTCGCCTTTCGCCTTTCGCCTTTCGCCTTTCGCCTTTCGCCTTTCGGCTTTCGCCTTTCGCCTTTCGCCTTTCGCCTTTCACCTTTCGCCTTTCGCCTTTCACCTTCCGCCTTCCGCCTTTCGCCTTTCGCCTTTCGCCTTTCGCCTTTCGCCTTTCGCCTTTCGCCTTTCGCCTTTCGCCTACCACCTTCCGCCTTTCGCCCTTCGCCCTTCGCCTTTCGCCTTTCGCCTTTCGCCTTTCCCCTTTCGCCTTTCCCCTTTCGCCTTTCGCCTTTCGCCTTTCGCCTTTCGCCTTTGGCCTTTCGCCTTTCGCCTTTCGCCTTTCGCCTTTCGCCTTTCGCCTTTCGCCTTTCGCCTTTCGCCTTCCGCCTTTCGCCTTTCGCCTATCACCTTTTGCCTTTCGGCTTTCACCTTTCGCCTTTCACCTTTCGCTCTTCGCCTTTCACTTTTCGCCTTCCGCCTTTCGCCTTTCGCCTTTCGCCTTTCGCCTTTCGCCTTTCGCCTTTCGCCTTTCGTCTTTCGCCTTTCGCCTTTCGCCCTTCGCCTTTCGCCTTTCGCCTTTCGCCTTTCGCCTTCCACCTTCCGCCTTTCGCCCTTCGCCCTTCGCCTTTCGCCTTTCGCCTTTCGCCTTTCCCCTTCCGCCTTTCGCCTTTCGCCTTTCGCCTTTCGCCTTTCGCCTTTCGCCTTTCGCCTTTCGCCTTTCGCCTTTCGCCTTTCGCCTTTCGCCTTTCGCCTTTCGCCTTTCACCTTTCGCCTTTCGCCTTTCACCTTTCGCCTTTTGCATTTCGCCTTTCGCCTGTCGACTTTCGCCCTTCGCCTTTCGCCTTTCGTCTTTCACAATTAGCCTTTAGCATTTTGAAATACAAATTTATAATTTCGAATTTTCCATTTCGCATTTTCAATTTCAACTTTTGTATTTTATCTTTTGAATATCGTTTTTTCTTTTGCTTCAGGCATTTTAAATTTCTCCATTTTCATTTCATGTTTTGAAAATCGTTTTTCCTTTTGCTTTCCGCTTTTCGCCTTTCGCCGTTCGCCTTTCGCCTTTCGCCATTCGCCTTTCGCCTTTCGTCGTTCGCCTTTCGCCTTTCGCCTTTCGCCTTTCGCCTTTCGCCTTTCACCTTCCGCCTTTCGCCTTTCGCCTTTCCCCTCTCGCCTTTCACCTTTCGCCTTTCGCCTTTCGCCTTTCGCCTTTTGCCTTTCGCCTTTCGCCTTTTGCCTTTCGCCTTTCGCCTTTCGCCTTTCACCTTCCGCCTTTCGCCTTTCGCCTCTCGCCTTTCCCCTTTCGCCTTTCGCCCTTCGCCCTTCGCCTTTCGCCTTTCGCCTTTCGCCTTTCCCCTTTCGCCTTTCGCCTTTCGACTTTCGCATTTCGCCTTTTGCCTTTCGCCTTTCGCCTTTCGCCTTTCGCCTTTCGCCATTCGCCTTTCGCCTTTCGCTTTTCGCATTTCGCCTTTCGTCTTTCGCCTTTCGCATTTCGCCTTTAGCCTTTTGAAATACGAATTTATAATTTCGAATTTTCCATTTCGCATTTTCAATTTCAACTTTTGTATTTTATCTTTTGAATATCGTTTTTTCTTTTGCTTTAGGCATTTTAAATTTCTCCATTTTCATTTCAGGTTTTGAAAATCATTTTTCCTTTTGCCTTCCGCTTTTCGCCTTTCGCCTTTCGCTTTTCGCCTTTCGCCTTTCGCCTTTTCGCCTTTCGCCTTTCGGCTTTCGCCTTTCGCCTATTGCATTTCGCCTTTCGCCTTTCGCCATTCGCCTTTCGCCTTTCGCATTTCGCCTTTTGCCTTTCGCCTTTCGCCTTTCGCCTTTCGCCTTTCGCCATTCGCCTTTCGCCTTTCGCCTTCCGCCTTTCGCCTTTCGCCTTTCACTTTTCGCCTTTCGCCTTTCAACTTTCGCCTTTCGCCTTTCGCCTTTCGCCTTTCGCCTTTCACCTTTCTCCTTTCGCCTTTCGCCTTTTGCCTTTCGCCTTTCGCCTTTCGACTTTCGCCCTTCGCCTTTCGTCTTTCGCCTTTAGCATTTTGAAATACGAATTTATTATTTCGAATTTTCCATTTCGCATTTTCAATTTCAACTTTTGTATATTATCTTTTGAATATCGTTTTTTCTTTTGCTTTAGGCATTTTAAATTTCTCCATTTTCATTTGAAAATCGTTTTTCCTTTTGCCTTAGGCATTTTGACTTTTGCCTCACGCCCTTCGCCTTTCGCCTTTCGCCTATCGCCTTTCGCCTTTCGCCTTCCGCTTTTCGCCTTTCGCCTTTCGCCTTTCGCCTTTCGCCTTTCGCCTTTCGCCTTTCGCATTTTAAATTTCTCCATTTTCATTTGAAAATCGTTTTTCCTTTTGCCTTAGGCATTTTGACTTTTGCCTCACGCCCTTCGCCTTTCGCCTTTCGCCTATCGCCTTTCGCCTTTCGCCTTCCGCTTTTCGCCTTTCGCCTTTCGCCTTTCGCCTTTCGCCTTTCGCCTTTCGCCTTTCGCCTTTCGCCTTTCGCCTTTCGCCTTTCGCCTTTCGCCTTTCGCCTTCGCCTTTCGCCTTTCGCCTTTCGCCTTACGCCTTTCACCTTCCGCCTTTCGCCTTTCGCCTTTCGCCTTTCCCCTTTCGCCTTTCGCCTTTCGCCTTTCGCCTTTCGCCTTTCGCCTTTCGCCTTTCGCCTTTCGCCTTTCGCCTTTCGCCTTTCGCCTTTCGCCTTTCGCCTTTCGCCTTTCGCCTTTCGCCTTTCGCCCTTCACCTTTCGTCTTTCGCCTTTAGCATTTTGAAATACAAATTTATAATTTCGAATTTTCCATTTCGCATTTTCAATTTCAACTTTTGTATTTTATCTTTTGAATATAGTTTTTTTCTTTTGATTTAGGCATTTTAAATTTCTCCATTTTCATTTGAAAATCGTTTTTCCTTTTGCCTTTGGCATTTTGACTTATAATTTCGAATTTTCCATTTCGCATTTTCAATTTCAACTTTTGTATTTTATCTTTTGAATATAGTTTTTTTCTTTTGATTTAGGCATTTTAAATTTCTCCATTTTCATTTGAAAATCGTTTTTCCTTTTGCCTTTGGCATTTTGACTTTTGCCTCACGCCCTTCGAGTTTCGCCTATCGCCTTTCGCCTTTCGCCTTCCGCTTTTCGCCTTTCGACTTTCGCCTTTCGCCTTTCACCTTCCGCCTTTCTCCTTTCGCCTTTCGCCTTTCGCCTTACGCCTTCCACCTTCCGCCTTTCGCCTTTCGCCTTTCACCTTTCGCCTTTCGCCTTTCGCCTTTTGCATTTCGCCTTTCGCCTTTCGACTTTCGTCTTTCATCTTTCGCAATAAGCCTTTAGCATTTTGAAATACAAATTTATAATTTCGAATTTTCCATTTCGCATTTTCAATTTCAACTTTTGTATTTTATCTTTTGAATATCGTTTTTTCTTTTGCTTCAGGCATTTTAAATTTCTCCATTTTCATTTCATGTTTTGAAAATCGTTTTTCCTTTTGCCTTCCGCCTTTCGCCTTTCGCCTTTCGCCTTTCGCCTTTCACCATTCGCCTTACGCCTTTCGCCTTTCGCCTTTCGCCTTTCGCCTTTCGCCTTTCGCCTTTCGCCTTTCGCCTTTCGACTTTCGCCTTTCGCCTTACGCCTTTCACCTTCCGCCTTTCGCCTTTCGCCTTTCGCCTTTCGCCTTTCGCCTTTCTCCTTTCGCCTTTCGCCTTTCGCCTTTCGCCTTTCGCCTTTCGCCTTTCGCCTTTCGCCTTTCGCCTTTCGCCTTTCGCCTTACGCCTTTCGCCTTTCGCCTTTCGTCTTTCGCCTTTCGCCTTTCGCCTTTCGCCTTTCGCCTTTCGCCTTTCGCCTTTCGCCTTTCGCCTTTCGCCTTTCGCCTTTCGCCTTTCGCCTTTCGCCTTTCGCCTTTCGCCTTTCGCCTTTCGCCTTTCGCCTTTCGCCTTTCGCCTTTCGCCTTTCGCCTTTCGCCTTTCGCCTTACGATTTTCGCCTTTCGCCTTTCGCCTTTCGCCTTTCGCCTTTGCCTTTCGCCTTTCACCTTTCGCCTTTCGCCTTTCACCTTTCGCCTTTCGCCTTTCGCCTTTTGCATTTCGCCTTTCGCCTTTCGCAATTCGCCTTTAGCATTTTGAAATACAAATTTATAATTTCGAATTTTCCATTTCGCATTTTCAATTTCTACTTTTGTATTTTATCTTTTGAATATCGTTTTTTCTTTTGCTTTAGGCATTTTAAATTTCTCCATTTTCATTTCATGTTTTGAAAATCATTTTTCCTTTTGCCTGCCGCTTTTCGCCTTTCGCTTTTCGCCTTTCGCCTTTCGCCTTTCGCCTTTCGCCTTTCGCCTTTCGCCTTTCGCCTTTCGCCTTTCGCCTTTTGCCTTTCGCCTTTCGCCTTTCGCCTTTCGTTTTTCGCCTTTCGCCTTTCGCCTTTCGCATTTCGCCTTCCGTCTTTCGCCTTTCGCCTTTCGCATTTCGCCTTTCACCTTCCGCCTTTCGCCTTTCGCCTTTCGCCTTTCGCCTTTCACTATTCGCATTTCGCCTTTCACCTTTCGCCTTTCGCCTTTCGCCTTTCGCCTTCCGCCTTTCGCCTTTCGCCTTTCACCTTCCGCCTTTCGCCTTTCGACTTTCGCCTTTCGCCTTTCGCCTTTCACCTTCCGCCTTTCTCCTTTCGCCTTTCGCCTTTCGCCTTACGCCTTCCACCTTCCGCCTTTCGCTTTTCGCCTTTCGCCTTTCGCCTTTCACCTTTCGCCTTTCGCCTTTCGCCTTTCGCCTTTCGCCTTTTGCATTTCGCCTTTCGCCTTTCGACTTTCGCCCTTCGCCTTTCGTCTTTCATCTTTCGCAATTAGCCTTTAGCATTTTGAAATACAAATTTATAATTTCGAATTTTCCATTTCGCATTTTCAATTTCAACTTTTGTATTTTATCTTTTGAATATCGTTTTTTCTTTTGCTTCAGGCATTTTAAATTTCTCCATTTTCATTTCATGTTTTGAAAATCGTTTTTCCTTTTGCCTTCCGCCTTTCGCCTTTCGCCTTTCGCCTTACGCCTTTCGCCTTTCGCCTTTCGCCTTTCGCCTTTCGCCTTTCGCCTTTCGCCTTTCGACTTTCGCCTTTCGCCTTACGCCTTTCACCTTCCGCCTTTCGCCTTTCGCCTTTCGCCTTTCGCCTTTCTCCTTTCGCCTTTCGCGTTTCGCCTTACGATTTTCGCCTTTCGCCTTTCGCCTTTCGCCTTTGCTTTTCGCCTTTCACCTTTCGCCTTTCGCTTTTCACCTTTCGCCTTTCGCCTTTCGCCTTTTGCATTTCGCCTTTCGACTTTCGCCCTTCGCCTTTCGTCTTTCGCCTTTCGCAATTCGCCTTTAGCATTTTGAAATACAAATTTATAATTTCGAATTTTCCATTTCGCATTTTCAATTTCTACTTTTGTATTTTATCTTTTGAATATCGTTTTTTCTTTTGCTTTAGGCATTTTAAATTTCTCCATTTTCATTTCATGTTTTGAAAATCATTTTTCCTTTTGCCTGCCGCTTTTCGCCTTTCGCCTTTCGCTTTTCGCCTTTCGCCTTTCGCCTTTCGCCTTTCGCCTTTCGCCTTTCGCCTTTCGCCTTTCGCCTTTCGCCTTTCGCCTTTCGCCTTTCGCCTTTCGCCTTTTGCCTTTCGCCTTTCGCCTTTCGCCTTTCGTTTTTCGCCTTTCGCCTTTCGCCTTTCGCCTTTCGCATTTCGCCTTCCGCCTTTCGCCTTTCGCCTTTCGCATTTCGCCTTTCACCTTCCGCCTTTCGCCTTTCGCCTTTCGCCTTTCGCCTTTCACTATTCGCATTTCGCCTTTCACCTTTCGCCTTTCGCCTATCGCCTTTCGCCTTCCGCCTTTCGCCTTTCACCTTCCGCCTTTCGCCTTTCGCCTTTCGCCTTTCGCCTTTCGCATTTCGCCTTTCGCCTTTCTCCTTCCGCCTTTCGCCTTTCGCCTTTCCCCTTTCGCCTTTCGCCTTTCGCATTTCGCCTTTCGCCTTTCGCCTTTCGCCTTTCGCCTTTCGCCTTTCGCCTTTCGCCTTTCGCCTTTCGCCTTTCGCCTTTCGCCTTTCGCCTTTCGCCTTTCGCCTTTCGCCTTTCACCTTTCGCCTTTCGCCTTTCACCTTTCGCCTTTCGCCTTTTGCATTTCGCCTTTCGCCTTTCGACTTTCGCCATTCGCCTTTCGCCTTTAGCATTTTGAAATACAAATGTTAAGTACCTGTTTGTGGGGGCAAGCGCGTGCCGTATCCAGTTCTCCCTTGATGAAGGCTTTAATAACACTCTCTTCCTTGTTAATTCTTTTCTTTTTATTTTAACATTATTTTTACACCAGACAAATTTTAAACTTCTTTCTCACAACAAGATCAATTTACTTATTTTCTTTACAACTACAACCTTTTCTTTGCAATTCTATTCTTCTTATTCTTTTTACACTTTCCTTTGTGATTATATCACTCTTATTCCTCTTTATATTTTTCTTTTTTTTTTTTACACTTGTAAATCCTTATATTCTTTTTCCTTTTTACGCTTAGAACCAAAACCGCCGCGACCTATTTTTCAAAAAAAAACCAATCAACTCTTTTTTTGTATAATGCTCTTTTCGTCGAACCGCCGCGGATAAGATTTTTTTGATCTTCCACTTGATTTTGTTTTTTCAAGAATTCGCCTGTTAACCGCCGTTTTAAAAGTGCAAAATCCAACTCGCTAATTTCCACCGCCGAACCGTCGATTAACAGATTTAAAAACCAACTCTCTAATTTCCACCGCCGAACCGTCGATTAACAGATTTAAAAACCAACTCGGCTCTTGATCACTTTTGTCGCGATCAAGAGCCTTCGTTCAGGGTAGAAAATGCATAGTTGCATTTTCACCCTGAGAAAATTTTCATTTTATTCTGGACTTGATTAAACAAGTCCAGAATATTTTTCGTTGGACGGAGGCTTGAAATTTGACGCTTTTATAAACATCAGCCACCGTCACGACGATTAGAATTGCCGCGCGCGTATACATACAATGTATTTTCGCGGCGCGCTCTTCTTATCGCGAAAGCTTTGTGGTGATATGTATGTACGTTCGTACATACATATTGCAATTTCCACGACAAATCGTACTGAAGGTACGATTTGTCTTTTATTTTATTTTTCAAATTAAATATTTCTACTGGCAAATTTTGCTGAAGGCAAAGTTTGCCATGGGTATAATTTTGTTTTAACTCTATGAAATGTGAAGAAAATTGCTGACGCAATTTTCTTCACTGATCGAGTAGATAAGCTAATCATGTTTTTGAGCATGATTAGCTTATTGAAAATTTATATGGATTTGGAATATTTTAATATTTTTTTAAATTTTAGGGTTCTTTTTTTTTTTGGAATTTTAAGAACTGATTCGCTTTTTTCAAATGTTTTTGATCATGTTCCAACATGTATGTATGTATGTAAAATTATTCCCTTTTTATACTTTAGTAGGGTATAATTTACGCACATAACAATCCTTCCCCCTGAGAAAAAAGAGAATTATTCTTTGAAGAGGAATAATTCTCAGGGGAAGTTGTTGTGGGTGTATTTTGGCGTTCTTATCTGAGGTATTTGATTATTTTTGCTGGTCTGTGACTTTTTTGTTTTTATGATTGTGAGGGCTTGCTTGCGAGATTTTTGTTCATGGATCACTTGTGTTTCAGTTCTCGCGAGTGACTGTGGTCATTTACCTACTTCCTATTGTTTATTGGTCACCCATCAAGAACTCCGTTTTGTTTTATATCCCGAACAGTGTTAAAATGTTGCTTTCAGTTAAAGTGAGCAACGTACCCTGGCGATGTCCGGTTGGCCTTAGTACTGTGGCCAGCACTATTTTTGTGGTCCACGTGATCCCCGGGTGGCGGGGACCAATCCGCCTGGTGCTGCTGAGGCGGGGCGAGCGCCCCTTTACCATGTGGGGGGAGGATGCTGTTGCTGGGCGCACCTATTGGGTGGATTTGCCCTTGTATCCCCACCAAGGACAGGCCTGGGTTGTGCGAGGTGAGTACTTTTATTTCCTTTTTTTTTTTGCGCCTAGGTCACTTATGTTCACCTTTTGTTTTCTTCTTTCCAGGTGGAACTATTAACATAACAGGCAGGCATGGACTTTGCGCCTGTTGCCACCCTGTTTTTGAGACAGCCGTCACGCACATCCTCCGCACACTGATGGCCACTCCTCCCCCCCCACCATCGGGGTTGAAGAGGAGTCCGACGAGGACTGGGAGAATTAAGAGCATCCCGTTTTCTTTTTATTGTGCTTATACCTTTTCTGTCTTTCTTCTCTTTTCCTTTTGCCCATTGTAAAAAAAAATAAAAAAAATAAATAATAATTATTCAAAAAAAAAAAAAAAATCACAACAACAAAAAATTAACTTTCACTTCTCCTGCTTTTTACATATTTTCCTTTCCCTTTTAGGTTTTTTGGCGGCTCTAGTTTTGGCTGGTTTTTGGTTTTTCTCCTTTTGTCTCTCTTTTATTTGGTTTTTATGGGTCTCTTTCTGATTTAGTTCACACAATTCTTTTGATTGGGCAAGCGCTTTCATAACTTCATCTTCATTCTCATCAGGAAAAACCTGGGGCGGACAGTGATAAGGAAAATATTGCACTAGCAATCTACGGTGACGAGTTAGCTGATTCAATAAATAAATGATGATAATGAATATTCATAATCTACCGTGTCATTTTGACCGTATTGCCCTTCGTGTGAATTCGAGTTTGCCCCGGATCTGTTTCGATGAATTCTTGACTTTGGAACTACTACCCTGAGAAAATTTTGAGTTGCTTGAATATGAAATTATTTATACGATAATAAATTTAATTTTTCTGGCCAAGTTAATTAACCATTTTTTTTTGTGTTATGCTTGGCTAGGTTGACTTGGTCGGGCGGTTTCGGTCGAGTTTACAAAAATTTTGTCTTTTAATTTTACCCTAGTTTAGGACTATTGTATTCTTTATCCTAGTGTTAGTGTCGTTTTTGTTTTATTTTATTGGCTAGGTTAGATTTGGTCTCTAATTTTAGTTACTATTATTTATTATTTTATTGTCTAAATTTAAGTTTTCAAAAAAAAACAAAATTTTTTGTGTTACCGTAAGTAGCCCGGTAATCCTTTTGCTGTTGTTTCTTCTACTGTTCAAGTAGTTACAATCCTTTATGTTTGATTTATTTCTACTGTTATATATATGGGTTGCGCCAATTTTTGTATTTATTTGGTACGACTTATAATTTTATTTCTATTCTATTTCTCTTTGCTGTGTTACCGTAAGTAGCCCGGTAATCCTTTTGCTGTTGTTTCTTCTACTGTTCAAGTAGTTACAATGCTTTATGTTTGATTTATTTCTACTGTTATATATATGGGTTGCGCCAATTTTTGTATTTATTTTGTACGACTTATAATTTTATTTCTATTCTATTTCTCTTTGCCCCCTTTTTTTTTTTTTTATGTTAACTAATCCTCTTATGTATTTTTAATACACGTTTTTGTTTTTCCGCTTTGACCCTTCAGGTCTTTATTTACTCTTAGTTCTGCTACAATTTAATTTGTTATTTATTTAGTATTAGTTTTAATATAATTTTGTTTTATTTTTTTTTTTTTTATTTATTTATTTGTTGTATTTAACTAATTTCTTTTAAAGCTATTAGCTTACCGACTATTTAATAATTAAATTTAATGCCTTTTTTATGTACCTGATTTTTAATTATTTTTCTTTTCCGATTACCTGTTACTGTTCGAGTAGGTACGGTATGCTACTTTATTTTTCCTATTTTATGTTTATGTAGCATTAATTCTAACAAAGTTTTTCTTTAGTATTATTAATCTAATTATTTTTAATTCTATAGTCTTTTTGTATATAGTGTACCAGGGCTACTCATTTTGTTAAATTTGTCATTGATTTTGTTATCCATGTTGACAGTATCAGTGTTCTTTTTTTTTTAAACGATTTGGACTGATTTGGTTTTGGGGAGGCTTCTAGCTCGCCTTAAGTTGGGTTGTGGCGCAGGAGTTCGTTCTTTTAAAGGAATTCCCTCTGATGAAATTTCGGGGTTACCTTGTGGTTGCGTACTCTGTTGTCTCATCTTGATGACAACAGGGTGTAGATATTTCACTGCAATAATAATCATTAGGGCCAGAACAAGTAGGCTCGACAATGATATCGAAGTTTTTGACAGGATATGGGAGTTTCTACTCGATACCTTCTTACTGTACTGGTCTAATTTGTGTTGGATATCTTCCAACGAATGCGTGCCAGTATAAATTGATTTATGGATATCGTCTCCCGTTAAAATTTCCATTGGAACTTGGTTTTGGTTTTGAGACTCTGGTAAAATGTCGGCTAGACTCAAATTCAATAAGGACTGATTAATTTTTGGGAATTGTTTGGGTTGAAATATTTTCAGCAGGCGTTTACTTTGACCTTCGTATTTGAGCACTTTGTCACTTATTTGCACTTGACATGGTTGCATTATCTCTAATATCCCTTGTCCTTCCAGGTTCGAGATCAGACAGTGATCTGGACATGTGATGTGTAGCACCGTTGAGGTGATAAATGAAAATAGCCACGTATTTGGCTTGTTTAGTTTGATCAACATGTCCTTTTGGGGAGATTGAACTCTGGTCCGGCATTGGGGCACTTCATTTAAAGGATTATATAACAACTTAATGGCACATTCATTTGATGTTGCTGCCTTTATTATTGGCGTATTTAGTCGGCCTACATACGTGTTTTCTTCCAAATTACTTGTTATTTTCCTAAAGTTTTTCATGTCCTCGCCTTTTAATAGGAGAAATTCCTGAGTTTTTGCGCTATTGGCTATGTATGAATAACCAGGGTTTGGAATTAATGAATAGTTTGCTGACTTGGGTACAGGATAGCATTGCATTTGCTGTAGCCTCATTTGTGGCAGATTGAAAATTGGGAGAGTAATTCTCACCACCAATTTGTTCTGCATGAGGAGTGATTGAGCTCCTGCTGTCTGATATAGGACAGATAGACAATTTTGGTCATTTGGACAATTCGAAGTCGTCTTGCGATATATTTGTAACAAGTTTTGTGGGGATAGGAGCAGTGGATGAATGTGATTTGTTCTACTAGCCATTATTATATCCAGAAGGGCTTGTTGTCGATATTCGACTTCGACGATTTGGAGTAATAAGCTTGATATAATCTCTTGTCTCAATTGCCTCCTAGTTAGGTCATCGGCCACATGGTGGAGATCGTTTATCTGGTGTGCTATTTTTTGTTGGCGATCCATTAGCAAAGCCAGCGGTTTTTGAATCTTTTCCAAGGTAGTTTTTACAACACTAGTTTGTTGTTTCTCTAGCTCGGCTAGGGCTTGTGCGTTTGATTCAATTTCTTCTAACCTGCTGTAAATTTCTTTCTCGTCATTGCTGTCCATGGTACCGAATAAGTAATGCATGGCACCACCTATTCAGTCAAATAAAGATCTGGCCTTGCGTTTTCCTGGTACTAGTTCCTTTATTGTTTCCGTGCGCTTTCGTATGCTATCTATTATAGCGTGAATGTGTAGCTGCTGCACGTTGCACAGATCTCCTTGGTCTGTTATATTTATGCACAGTTTGTGCACTAAGTGCTCTGCATATTCCGCCAGCTTTATCTGGGTATCTAGTTCGTCCAAATCTATCTCGGTGAGGACATTCCAGGTGTCATGATATACCATGAGGCTTCCTAGGTCCTCGAAAAATATGCCCGAGCCATTTAGTTGGGTCCTTATATAGGGTTTGTCAGCGATCTCTCCTGTTGTGTATTGGATGAGGAGGGCAAATACGATGAATTTTAGCGTCATTTCTGTGGACAATTCGGAGGAAGAAAACGATTCTTTAAGTATATTTGTACTTGCATTGTGCCGTTTTAAACTGGGCAGTGGAGTGACTCCACCGCAAATGTTTCTGGGGAGGTATTGAAATGACGTTTAATGGACATTGAAGTAGGAATTTCAAGTCAACCTGGTTCATTTTTGTACAACCTGCTTTTATTCGAAATATGGTTTTAAACGATTATTATGTACCGTCACCATTCGCTTACCAATTTTGATTGTGGTATTCACATCACTTGGTATTGCTATTACCTGATAAGGTCCTACCCAGATTTGAGAAAGCTTATGTTTTCTGCTTTCATTCTTGATGAGGACCTTGTCTCCTACATGGAAAGTTAGGGGCCGTCCTGTCTTATCGTAGTACACCTTTGAGCGCTGTTTACTTGCCAATAAGTTCTTTCTTGCCGTGGCATATGATTTTTGGAGCTTATACTTCAGTATATGATAATAGCTCTCATGATTGTAAACGGGTTCGGGATCCCGTTTTAAATTTGATGGGACATCCGCTGTGAAGCCGTATAGGCAGTCCATCGGGGTGAGTTTAGTACCCTCGTGTACACTGTTGTTATACACGAATGCAGCGGTTCGTAGGTATTGGTCCCATGTTTTGGGATTTTCATCTACGATTGTTCGCATGTACTCTATTAGGGGTCTATGAGCACGCTCTAGTGCTCCATTAGACTGTGGGTGGTATGCTGAAGTCTGTAACTTCTTTACCTTTAGAAGCTTACATACTCTTTTGAATAATTCACTCAGGAAATTTGTTCCCTGATCGCTGAGTATTCTTTTGGGTATGCGATAGCGCGTAACGATTTCATCAAAGAAAACTTGCGCTACTGTGACTGCTTCGGCATTAGGTATTGCATACCAGTCGACAAATTTTGTTAGATTATCCTGGAAGGTCAAGATATATTTGTTTCCTGATGTGGTCTCTTCTAATGGACCTACAATATCGAGGTAAACTTTGTCGAACGGTTGTTCTGCGATGTCCGTGATAACCATTGGCATTTTATATTGTGGAGAAGCTTTCATCGTCTGGCACTTTGGGCATTTTTTTATGTATTTCTTGATGTCGCTAAGCATGTGTCTCCACCAATACTTGCGTCTTATACGTTTGTAAGTTTTTATGACACCTTGATGGCCACCAAATGGAGAATCGTGATAATCTTTTAAGATTGTTCGGATTTCCGTAGGGCTCGTGATAACTTCGGGTGTCTTGCCTGTACTTACTTTTTGCTCAAGCGATGCTGGGTTTAGCTTTTCCGCCTCCGTATGTTGAATTTCGTTTTGGTCCGCATTCGTGTGCTCTTCTGTCTCCACACTGGAGCTATCTAATGTCTCTTGAGCCTTTTGCTTCTGAGCTCGAGTCACGACGAAACAATGAGCGGATTTCTTTTTCTTTTTGTTATTTGTGGGGTTGTCTTCCTCCACATCTGAGTCCATCGTGTGGTGGACTAGGGCTTCTACCGTTAAGGTATTGCCTAAACTGTCTTCCTTTGATGCTTGAGGGATGCGACTTAGTGCATCTGCATTAGTGTTGTACTTCCCTGGTTTATATTCGATGTTGTAATCGAATTCAGATAATTTGTGGTGAAATCTCACCAAACGGGAAGTAGGGTCTTTCACATTGAAGACACCTTTGAGAGGTTTATGGTCAGTGTAGACCGTGAATTTCCGGCCTTGAAGATAGCACCTGAAATTCTTGGTAGGCCAAACAATAGCCAATAACTCTTTCTCTATAGTAGAGTAATTTCTTTCGGCTTTGTTTAATGTGCGGCTTGCATAGGCAATGGGCTGGTCCTTTCCGACTTCTCCTTGAGAAAGAACAGCTCCTAGAGCCTCGTTACTTGCGTCAGTAGTAAGATTAAATGATTTTGAAAAATCAGGGTAAATTAAAAGTGGTGGAGAAATTAAAGCACTTTTTATGCTCTGAAATGCTTCTTGGCATTTCTCTGTCCAAGTGAATTTTACATCCTTTCGGAGTAAATTCGTAATTGGACGTACAATTTTGGAGAAGTCTGGAATGAATTTCCTGTAGTAATTGGCAAGTCCTAAAAATGACTGAACTTGCCTTACTGTTCTTGGAACAGGAAATGTTTGGGCGCAGGCCGTCTTACTTGGGTCTGGTAGGGCTCCTTCGCTAGAACATTTATGTCCTAGGTAAACAACTTCTCTTCGTAGAAACTGGCACTTCTCTGGCTGCAGTTTCAAGTTGTTCTCTCTCAACTTATTGAAGACTTTCTTCAACTTTTCGTTGTGGTCATTTAAATTTCTTCCATAGATGACAATGTCATCTAGGTAGACAAAACATTCGAGGCCTTGTAGGCCTGTTAAGACGAAATTCATTAGGCGTTGAAATGTGGCGGGGGCTCCTTTGAGCCCGAATGGCATACGCTTGAACTCGTAGTGCCCATAGCTTGTGCTGAAAGCAGTTTTATGTCGATCCTTTTTGTCGACAAGAACTTGGTGATACCCGTTGGCCAAATCGAGTGTGGTGAAATACCTTGCGTGACCTAGTTGGTCGAGAATATCCTCGATTCGGGGTAGCGGGAATGCGTCTCCAATTGTCTTTTCGTTTAATTTACGAAAATCGACAACGACGCGCCACCTTTTTCCACCGTCAGGTCCCGCTTTCTTGGGGACAACTAGTAGAGGTGAATTCCAAGGGCTTTTACTAGACTGAACTATCCCGCTGTCTAGCATTTCTTTTAGCTGCTCGTTAATGACTTTCCGCTGTGTTTCAGGTAAGCGGTACATTTTTTGATTGATTGGTGCTTGATCCTGCACCAACGGAATATTATGCGTTATCGCATTTGTATAGGTGAGTTTGTCACCTTTGAGGAAGAAGATATCGTTATACTCTTCGCAGAGTTCCGATATCGAAATTTTTTCTTCCGCGGTTAAAATAGGGTCTAGGCTGAGTTCTTGCTCTAGCCTAGAAATACGCGGGTATTGTTTTGGGTCGTCCGGAGTCTCCTTATCCGGGTATAGATATCGTACATGTTGTAATATCGCCGTTTTGTCGGCTGAACCTTGGTTTGACTTCCTATTCCTTGTAAATTTGTGTCCTGAAATTGGATTGGATTTAATGAATTCCTTATGAGGCTTCATTTTGTTGTATTTAGCATGTAGCAGGGTACTTGCTTCCTGCTTCGCCGACGGCTGAGTTTGATACACCTGTGCGGTCTTTGCCTTAGGTTGTGTGGAATACTCATGCGCGCCGATGCTAGTATTTTTTGGCCATGTAGGATTTTTTATGCTAGAAGACGGTGGAGTAATATGCACCTTTAATATAGGCTTTAGCGACTCGCTCCCGTTCTTATATGGCCGTTGTTTGTTTAATAGTGATTTATGCCTCGGGATTTTGGACGGAAGAGTTATATGCACCTTTTTGGCAGGCTTTAGAATCTCAGTTCCGTCTCTTGTGTTGTTTGGTATTGCCTCTTTATTTGGTATTGGAATGTGCGTATGGTTGTGGTTTTTTGTGTGTATTAATGGGACTATGGTGTAGTCGTTTATGGGATATAGCTGTAACTTTAAGCTATGTATGACTACTTGATGACTGTTAGCGTTGAGAATACTAACCAGCACTAATTCTTCTCCAGATGACAGCAAACTGTTTGCCAAGAAGACTCCATCGCTTATCTCTTGGGATAAACAGAGCATTTCTTCTTGAGTTTGTAACGGCACTGGGGCCACAATTTGAGAGCGCGCAGGTATGCAGATTGGTTCCTTAAAGGTAACCAATTGCTGCCTGCCTTCATCGGTCTCTTGTTCGCCCAGACAGCTTTTTTCACATTTCTTGGGCCCTTTTGGAGCTTGGCAGCCAGCTTTTCTCGTTTGAGAAGCCTTGAAGACACTGCAGGTGGATAGTTCAGCCTGTTTAGACTCTACCTCTTCCGCAAGTGCTCTTACTTCGACTGCTTTTTCAGAATGTAGCTTGTCCGTTTCAAACTCTAATGGCAAAGCAAATTCGTCTGGATTGGTTTCCGTGCGAGGAAACCTTAGGGCCTTGTTAGGACCCTCAACGTTACAGTTTTTTGCTAGGAAATCATTTCCTAGAAGTCCATCGTCGGAAAGGCCAGGCAAGTTCTTTACGACTTGAAACTTGCAGGGAATTTTGTTTTTGAAAACGAAGTTTCCCTGGCAATTTCCCAGCGTCTTTCCGGTACCAAATGGGGTCTGAAGTGTACATGCCTCATTGTGGTTAATTTCTTTGAGATCTTTTAATGGCCTTTGCTTTATTATACTAACCTCAGCGCCTGTGTCTACTACTAGTTTAGTTTGGCCGTTCAGGCCAATGTCTAAAGGAAGTTTTACTGTAGCGACACTGGAATCGGGCTGCTGAGGAGACCCTAATTTATTAGATGGGAGACTTATAGTCGAGCCGGGGAGTTTTGGGTCGACTGTACGTCGTTTCACTGACTCCGGGCTTCCCATTTACGTTTTTGTTGGCAGTTATTTACTGCATGTCCAGAACGACCACAAAATTCGCACTTTTTACGCACGTTATAGACTCTGGAATTGTTATTGGGATTCTGCGGCTCTCTAGGACGTTGATTCGATGGTCCACCATTGTTGCTTGATCTTTGAATATTGTTGTTGTTCCTCCTGCAGTCACGTATATCGTGGCAGTATATTTTGCAGTTCACACAGTACGGAGTATTTTTACGTTTGAGGCAATCTGCGTATGTGTGGCCTCTTAAATTACAAAAACTACAAGTAATTTTATTTAAATAATTATTTTTATTTTTTACATTATAATTTTTATCTGGCGATCTTGGTTCCTGTTTAATATATGCTGTGCCGGCCTGTGTGAACTGTGACGTTGGTATGTGACTGCTTGGGTTTGGCAGGGTCTGAGGAACTTGAGCGAATGGCATTATGCCGGGAGTAAATACGCTGTGATTAGCGGATGAGTTAAGTTGGTTAAAATGTGCGTTATTTGGTGTTGTTGCACTTATTGAATGGGGTATCGGATTTTGCATCACATTTGGCTGAAATTGCCCTGAAGGTTGCAGGAATAGAGCACTTTGCTGGAGACGTTCCATGTCGAGTGCTCTTTGTACGAGGTCATCCACCGTGCCGTCTGTCATGGTCAGAAGGTATTGGCACATATATGGGTTATTTACGCCTGTTTTCAGTGCGTTTTTCGCGAAATCTTCCAACTACGTTTTAACAGCTGGTGCTGCTGTGGCTCCGTATTTGGATTCTGCTGCTTCATTGCAGAGTGCCAGCATTTGTTTTACTCGTGCCGTGAAGGCTGTGAGATTCTCTAAAGGATACTGCCTTGTAGTGATTAATTTATTTACCAGTTCCTGGTAAGTTTCTCTAGGCAGGTATGTGCGATTTAGCCGTTCTTCTACTTCTTTGAAAGTAGTGGGCATATTTGAGGCAAAAAGCTGGTAAGCTTCGCCTCGAAGTCTGGTGGGAAAGATTTGTAAAAATGCTGTTAGTTCATCCACCGAGATGCACTGGATTACCTGCCTGCAGCATCCTAGGAAAGTTTGGAGCTCAAGGCTCAATTTTGGGTGCTGTTCTCCTGAGAATAGGGGAACGAGCTGGGCAGTTAGCTTGGCGATCTTCGCGTAATCTGCCATGTTTATATTGGGGATTCTGAAGCTAAAGTTTGACACTTTTGGGGAGCTAGTTTCTTCTAGACTGGTCTCCAGAAGGGAGTCGCCCAGCCAATTCAAAATGACCTCACTCACGGTGGAATCACTGACACTGTCTTCAATGGCACCTTCTCTTAATTCTACACTGTTATTTGTAATTTCTGTTTCGAGAGAGTGCGAGAGTTCCCCAAACTGCTTTAAGCTTTCTTTAAATTTTTCCGTACTTTCTTTGAATTGGGCGATTTGCTCAAGCCGCCGTTCACGGGACTTTTTGAGCTGTTTATCGATAGAATCGCACTGTAGAACAGAAAGTTCGGAGGAGTCTCGCACTTTCCCCTCTAGATATTTTAAATGATTTTCTAAATTTAAAGTAGAAGGTCTTACTTGTTGGGGACCTGTAAGGATTGTCCCACTCCTGAGTGTTACCCCTTTTTTTGTTGAATTTGTTGGGGGTGTTTGCTTAGCACCCTCTGTTGCGGATGTTGCTCCCGCGTTGCCTCCTTCGTACCGGGACGGATCTTCCTGTGCGTCGCCCGGCGAGGAAGATTGTTGAGGAGTTGATGGAAGTTGGATTTCCGGCGGTATTTCTTGGTGGGAGCTTTCCTCGCTCATGGACCACCGTGTGTGAAATTTGCAGCTAGGGGGGCTTCTGCCGTCTTAATTCCCTTGGTTCAAATTGAGAGGGGGGCTTATTGCCTTCTTCGAGGTCCCTCTCAATTCAGGATCGTTGGTTCGGTTTCTTGAAGTTCTTTTGCTGCCGGGGGGGCCCGTGGCCTACTTAAATTCCCCTGGATAAAAGCTGAAAGGGGGGCGCGTTGCCTACTTCGAAGTCCCTTTCAGCTCCGGATCGCAGATAGCGGATGGTTTCCAAACTTCCTTCCTTCAAGTGTAAATTTCGAAATTTTGGGTTGTGGACTGTTTTATCCTGGGCTGGGATGAAGCCCGCTATTGTCCCACGTTGGCACTTTGTGCTTTGATGAGGGGGTGGCTGCGTGTTTTTCAAACAGAGGCAGTTAAAGCTGTCCGACCCCGAGCGTTGGGAGCCGACAAGATCGAAATACTCCTGAAGCCAGACTCAACTTCAGGCGAAGGGTAGGGTGTCTTGCCCAGTATTCGATCTCGTCCTAAACTCCTTTTAGATTCGTAGGATAGAGGGTTTTCGAGCGCTTATACTTTTTTTGTTTTTCAAAGTAGGCTTCCTCTATCCTACCGGCTGCGCCAATTGTTAAGTACCTGTTTGTGGGGGCAAGCGCGTGCCGTATCCAGTTCTCCCTTGATGAAGGCTTTAATAACACTCTCTTCCTTGTTAATTCTTTTCTTTTTATTTTAACATTATTTTTACACCAGACAAATTTTAAACTTCTTTCTCACAACAAGATCAATTTACTTATTTTCTTTACAACTACAACCTTTTCTTTGCAATTCTATTCTTCTTATTCTTTTTACACTTTCCTTTGTGATTATATCACTATTATTCCTCTTTATATTTTTCTTTTTTTTTTACACTTGTAAATCCTTATATTCTTTTTCCTTTTTACGCTTAGAACCAAAACCGCCGCGACCTATTTTTCAAAAAAAAAAACCAATCAACTCTTTTTTTGTATAATGCTCTTTTCGTCGAACCGCCGCGGATAAGATTTTTTTGATCTTCCACTTGATTTTGTTTTTCAAGAATTCGCCTGTTAACCGCCGTTTTAAAAGTGCAAAATCCAACTCGCTAATTTCCACCGCCGAACCGTCGATTAACAGATTTAAAAACCAACTCGCTAATTTCCACCGCCGAACCGTCGATTAACAGATTTAAAAACCAACTCGGCTCTTGATCACTTTTGTCGCGATCAAGAGCCTTCGTTCAGGGTAGAAAATGCATAGTTGCATTTTCACCCTGAGAAAATTTTCATTTTATTCTGGACTTGATTAAACAAGTCCAGAATATTTTTCGTTGGACGGAGGCTTGAAATTTGACGCTTTTATAAACATCAGCCACCGTCACGACGATTAGAATTGCCGCGCGCGTATACATACAATGTATTTTCGCGGCGCGCTCTTCTTATCGCGAAAGCTTTTTGGTGATATGTATGTACGTTGGTACATACATATTGCAATTTCCACGACAAATCGTACTGAAGGTACGATTTGTCTTTTATTTTATTTTTCAAATTAAATATTTCTACTGGCAAATTTTGCTGAAGGCAAAGTTTGCCATGGGAATAATTCTGTTTTAACTCTATGAAATGTGAAGAAAATTGCTGACGCAATTTTCTTCACTGATCGAGTAGATAAGCTAATCATGTTTTTGAGCATGATTAGCTTATTGAAAATTTATATGGATTTGGAATATTTTAATATTTTTTTAAATTTTAGGGTTCTTTTTTTTTTGGAATTTTAAGAACTGATTCGCTTTCTTCAAATGTTTTTGATCATGTTCCAACATGTATGTATGTATGTAAAATTATTCCCTTTTTATACTTTCCTAGGGTATAATTTACGCACATAACACAAATTTATAATTTCGAATTTTCCATTTCGCATTTTCAATTTCAACTTTTGTATTTTATCTTTTGAATATCGTTTTTTCTTTTGCTTCAGGCATTTTAAATTTCTCCATTTTCATTTCATGTTTTGAAAATCGTTTTTCCTTTTGCCTTCCGCTTTTCGCCTTTCGCCTTTCGCCGTTCGCCTTTCGCCTTTCGCCATTCGCCTTTCGCCTTTCGCCTTTCGCCTTTCGCCTTTCGCCTTTCGCCTTTCGCCTTTCGCCTTTCGCCTTTCGCCTTTCGCCTTTCGCCTTTCACCTTCCGCCTTTCGCCTTTCGCCTTTCGCCTTTCGCCTTTCCCCTTTCGCCTTTCGCCTTTCGCCTTTCGCCTTTCGCCTTTCGCCTTTCGCCTTTCGCCTTTCGCCTTTCGCCTTTCGCCTTTCGCCTTTCGCCTTTCGCCTTTCGCCTTTCGCCTTTCGCCTTTCGCCTTTCGCCTTTCGCCTTTCGCCTTTCCCCTTTCGCCTTTCGCCATTCGCCTTTCGCCTTTCGCCTTTCGCCTTTCGCCTTTCGCCTTTCGCCTTTCGCCTTTCGCCTTTCGCCTTTCGCCTTTCGCCTTTCACCTTTCGCATTTCGCCTTTTGCATTTCGCCTTTCGCCTTTCGACTTTCGCCCTTCGCCTTTCGCCTTTCGTCTTTCGCCTTTCGCCTTTCGCCTTACGCCTTTCACCTTCCGCTTTCGCCTTTCGCCTTTCCCCTTTCGCCTTTCGCCTTTCGCCTTTCGCCTTTCGCCTTTCGCCTTTCGCCTTTCGCCTTTCGCCTTTCGCCTTTCGCCTATCGCCTTTCGCCTTTCGCCTTTCGCCTTTCGCCTTTCGCCTTTCGCCTTTCGCCTTTCGCCTTTCGCCTTTCGCCTTTCGCCTTTCGCCTTTCGCCTTTCGCCTTTCGCCTTTCGCCTTTCGCGTTTCGCCTTACGATTTTCGCCTTTCGCCTTTCGCCTTTCGCCTTTCGCCTTTCGCCTTTCGCCTTTCGCCTTTCGCCTTTCACCTTTCGCCTTTCCCCTTTCACCTTTCGCCTTTCGCCTTTCGCCTTTTGCATTTCGCCTTTCGCCTTTCGACTTTCGCCCTTCGCCTTTCGTCTTTCGCCTTTCGCAATTCGCCTTTAGCATTTTGAAATACAAATTTATAATTTCGAATTTTCCATTTCGCATTTTCAATTTCTACTTTTGTATTTTATCTTTTGAATATCGTTTTTTCTTTTGCTTTAGGCATTTTAAATTTCTCCATTTTCATTTCATGTTTTGAAAATCATTTTTCCTTTTGCCTGCCGCTTTTCGCCTTTCGCTTTTCGCTTTTCGCCTTTCGCCTTTCGCCTTTCGCCTTTCGCTTTTCGCCTTTCGCCTTTCGCCTTTCGCCTTTCGCCTTTCGCCTTTTGCCTTTCGCCTTTCGCCTTTCGCCTTTCGCCTTTCGCCTTTCGCCTTTCGCCTTTCGCCTTTCGCCTTTCGCCTCTCGCCTTTCGCCTTTCGCCTTTCGCATTTCGCCTTTCGCCTTTCGCCTTTCGCCTTTCGCCATTCGCCTTTCGCCTTTCGACAATCGCCCTTCGCCTTTCGTCTTTCGCCTTTCGCATTTCGCCTTTAGCCTTTTGAAATACGAATTTATAATTTCGAATTTTCCATTTCGCATTTTCAATTTCAACTTTTGTATTTTATCTTTTGAATATCGTTTTTTCTTTTGCTTTAGGCATTTTAAATTTCTCCATTTTTATTTCATGTTTTGAAAATCGTTTTTCCTTTTGCCTTAGGCATTTTGACTTTTGCCTCTCGCCCTTCACCTTTCGCCTTTCGCCTTCCGCCTTTCGCCTTTCGCATTTCGCCTTTCGCCTTTCGCCTTTCGCCTTTCGCCTTTCGCCTTTCGCCTTTCACTTTTCGCCTTTCGCCTTTCAAATTTCGCCTTTCGCCTTTCGCCTTTCGCCTTTCGCCTTTCACCTTCCGCCTTTCGCCTTTCGCCTTCCGCCTTTCGCCTTTCGCCTTTCGCCTTTCGCCTTTCGCCTTTCACCTTCCGCCTTTTGCCTTTCGCCTTCCGCCTTTCGCCTTTCGCCTTTCTCCTTTCTCCTTTCGCCTTTCGCCTTTTGCCTTTCGCCTTTCGCCTTTCGCCTTTCGCCTTTCGCGTTTCGCCTTACGATTTTCGCCTTTCGCCTTTCGCCTTTCGCCTTTCGCCTTTCACCTTTCGCCTTTCGCCTTTCACCTTTCGCCTTTCGCCTTTCGCCTTTTGCATTTCGCCTTTCGCCTTTCGACTTTCGCCCTTCGCCTTTCGTCTTTCGCCTTTCGCAATTCGCCTTTAGCATTTTGAAATACAAATTTATAATTTCGAATTTTCCATTTCGCATTTTCAATTTCTACTTTTGTATTTTATCTTTTGAATATCGTTTTTTCTTTTGCTTTAGGCATTTTAAATTTCTCCATTTTCATTTCATGTTTTGAAAATCATTTTTCCTTTTGCCTGCCGCTTTTCGCCTTTCGCTTTCGCCTTTCGCCTTACGCCTTTCGCCTTTCGTCTTTCGCCTTTCGCCTTTCGCCTTTCGCCTTTCGCCTTACGCCTTTCACCTTCCGCTTTCGCCTTTCGCCTTTCCACTTTCGCCTTCCGCCTTTCGCCTTTCGCCTTTCGCCTTTCCCCTTTCGCCTTTCGCCTTTCGCCTTTCGCCTTTCGCCTTTCGCCTTTCGCCTTTCGCCTTTCGCCTTTCGCGTTTCGCCTTACGATTTTCGCCTTTCGCCTTTCGCCTTTCGCCTTTCGCCTTTCGCCTTTCGCCTTTCGCCTTTCACCTTTCGCCTTTCGCCTTTCACCTTTCGCCTTTCGCCTTTCGCCTTTTGCAGTTCGCCTTTCGCCCTTCGCCTTTCGTCTTTCGCCTTTCGCAATTCGCCTTTAGCATTTTGAAATACAAATTTATAATTTCGAATTTTCCATTTCGCATTTTCAATTTCTACTTTTGTATTTTATCTTTTGAATATCGTTTTTTCTTTTGCTTTAGGCATTTTAAATTTCTCCATTTTCATTTCATGTTTTGAAAATCATTTTTCCTTTTGCCTGCCGCTTTTCGCCTTTCGCTTTTCGCTTTTCGCCTTTCGCCTTTCGCCTTTCGCCTTTCGCCTTTCGCCTTTCGCCTTTCGCCTTTCGCCTTTCGCCTTTCGCCTTTTGCCTTTCGCCTTTCGCCTTTCGCCTTTCGCCTTTCGCCTTTCGCCTTTCGCCTTTCGCCTTTCGCCTTTCGCCTTTGGCCTTTCGCATTTCGCCTTTCGCCTTTCGCCATTCGCCTTTCGCCTTTCGACAATCGCCCTTCGCCTTTCGTCTTTCGCCTTTCGCATTTCGCCTTTAGCCTTTTGAAATACGAATTTATAATTTCGAATTTTCCATTTCGCATTTTCAATTTCAACTTTTGTATTTTATCTTTTGAATATCGTTTTTTCTTTTGCTTTAGGCATTTTAAATTTCTCCATTTTTATTTCATGTTTTGAAAATCGTTTTTCCTTTTGCCTTAGGCATTTTGACTTTTGCCTCTCGCCCTTCACCTTTCGCCTTTCGCCTTTCGCCTTTCGCCTTTCGCCTTTCACTTTTCGCCTTTCGCCTTTCAAATTTCGCCTTTCGCCTTTCGCCTTTCGCCTTTCGCCTTTCGCCTTTCGCCTTTCACCTTCCGCCTTTCGCCTTTCGCCTTCCGCCTTTCGCCTTTCGCCTTTCGCCTTTCGCCTTTCGCCTTTCACCTTCCGCCTTTTGCCTTTCGCCTTCCGCCTTTCGCCTTTCGCCTTTCTCCTTTCGCCTTTCGCCTTTTGCCTTTCGCCTTTCGCCTTTCGCCTTTCGCCTTTCGCCTTTCGCCTTTCGCGTTTCGCCTTACGATTTTCGCCTTTCGCCTTTCGCCTTTCGCCTTTCGCCTTTCGCCTTTCGCCTTTCGCCTTTCACCTTTCGCCTTTCGCCTTTCACCTTTCGCCTTTCGCCTTTCGCCTTTGCCATTTCGCCTTTCGACTTTCGCCCTTCGCCTTTCGTCTTTCGCCTTTCGCAATTCGCCTTTAGCATTTTGAAATACAAATTTATAATTTCGAATTTTCCATTTCGCATTTTCAATTTCAACTTTTGTATATTATCTTTTGAATATCGTTTTTTCTTTTGCTTTAGGCATTTTAAATTTCTCCATTTTCATTTGAAAATCGTTTTTCCTTTTGCCTTAGGCATTTTGACTTTTGCCTCACGCCCTTCGCCTTTCGCCTATCGCCTTTCGCCTATCGCCTTTCGCCTTTCGCCTTCCGCTTTTCGCCTTTCGCCTTTCGCCTTTCGCCTTTCGCCTTTCGCCTTTCGCCTTTCGCCTTTCGCCTTTCGCCTTTCGCCTTTCGCCTTTCGCCTTTCGCCTTTCGCCTTTCGCCTTTCGCCTTTCGCCTTTCGCCTTTCGCCTTTCGCCTTTCGCCTTTCGCCTTTCGCCTTTCGCCTTCGCCTTTCGCCTTTCGCCTTTCGCCTTACGCCTTTCACCTTCCGCCTTTCGCCTTTCGCTTTCGCCTTTCCCCTTTCGCCTTTCGCCTTTCGCCTTTCGCCTTTCGCCTTTCGCCTTTCGCCTTTCGCCTTTCGCCTTTCGCCTTTCGCCTTTCGCCTTTCGCCTTTCGCCTTTCGCCTTTCGCCTTTCGCCTTTCGCCTTTCACCTTTCGCCTTTCGCCTTTCACCTTTCGCCTTTCGCCTTTTGCATTTCGCCTTTCGCCCTTCGCCTTTCGTCTTTCGTCTTTCAGCTTTCGCCTTTCGCCTTTCACCTTTCGCTTTTCGCCTTTCGCCTTTTGCATTTTGAAATACAAATTTATAATTTCGAATTTTCCATTTCGCATTTTCAATTTCAACTTTTGTATTTTATCTTTTGAATATCGTTTTTTCTTTTGCTTCAGGCATTTTAAATTTCTCCATTTTCATTTCATGTTTTGAAAATCGTTTTTCCTTTTGCCTTCCGCTTTTCGCCTTTCGCCTTTCGCCTTTCGCCTTTCGCCTTTCGCCTTTCGCCTTTCGCCTTTCGCCTTACGCCTTTCGCCTTTCGCCTTTCGCCTTTCGCCCTTCGCCTTTCGCCTTTCGCCTTTCGCCTTTCGCCTTTCACCTTCCGCCTTTCGCCTTTCGCCTTTCGCCTTTCGCCTTTCGCCTTTCGCCTTTCGCCTTTCGCCTTTCGCCTTTCGCCTTTCGCCTTGCGCCTTGCGCCTTTCGCCTTTCGCCTTTCGCCTTTCGCCTTTCGCCCTTCGCCTTTCGCCTTTCGCCTTTCGCCTTTCGCCTTTCGCCTTTCGCCCTTCGCCTTTCACCTTTCGCCTCTCGCCCTTCGCCTTTCGCCTTTCGCCTTTCGCCTTCCGCCTTTCGCCTTTCGCCTTTCGCCTTTCACCTTTCGCCTTTCGCCTTTCACCTTTCGCCTTTCGCCTTTCACCTTTCGCCTTTTGCCTTTCGCCTTTTGCATTTCGCCTTTCGCCTTTCGCCTTTCGCCTTTCGCCTTTCGCCTTTCGCCTTTCGCCTTTCGCCTTTCGCCTTTCGCCTTTCGCCTTTCACCTTTCGCCTTTCGCCTTTCACCTTTCACCTTTCGCCTTTCGCCTTTTGCATTTCGCCTTTCGCCTTTCGACTTTCGCCCTTCGCCTTTCGTCTTTCATCTTTCGCAATTAGCCTTTAGCATTTTGAAATACAAATTTATAATTTCGAATTTTCCATTTCGCATTTTCAATTTCAACTTTTGTATTTTTTCTTTTGAATATCGTTTTTTCTTTTGCTTCAGGCATTTTAAATTTCTCCATTTTCATTTCATGTTTTGAAAATTGTTTTTCCTTTTGCCTTCCGCCTTTCGCCTTTCGCCTTTCGCCTTTCACCTTTCGCCTTACGCCTTTCGCCTTTCGCCTTTCGCCTTTCGCCTTTCGCCTTTCGCCTTTCGACTTTCGCCTTTCGCCTTTCGCCTTTCGCCTTACGGCTTTCACCTTCCGCCTTTCGCCTTTCGCCTTTCGCCTTTCGCCTTTCGCCTTTCGCCTTTCGCCTTACGCCTTTCGCCTTTCGCCTTTCGCCTTTCGCCCTTCGCCTTTCGCCTTTCGCCTTTCGCCTTTCACCTTCCGCCTTTCGCCTTTCGCCTTTCGCCTTTCGCCTTTCGCCTTTCGCCTTTCGCCTTTCGCCTTCCGCCTTTCGCCTTTCGCCTTTCGCCTTTCACCTTTCGCCTTTCGCCTTTCACCTTTCGCCTTTCGCCTTTCACCTTTCGCCTTTTGCCTTTCGCCTTTTGCATTTCGCCTTTCGCCTTTCGACTTTCGCCCTTCACCTTTCGTCTTTCGCCTTTCGCAATTCGCGTTTAGCATTTTGAAATACAAATTTATAATTTCGAATTTTCCATTTCGCATTTTCAATTTCAACTTTTGTATTTTATCTTTTGAATATCGTTTTTTTCTTTTGCTTTAGGCATATTAAATTTCTCCATTTTCATTTCATGTTTTGAAAATCGTTTTACCTTTTGCCGTAGGCATTTTGACTTTTGCCTCTCGCCCTTCACCTTTCGCCTTTCGCCTTTCGCCTTCCGCCTTTCGCCTTTCGCCTTTCGCCTTTCGCCTTTCGCCTTTCACTTTTCGCCTTTCGCCTTTCAACTTTCGCCTTTCGCCTTTCGCCTTTCGCCTTTCGCATTTCGCCTTTCACCTTCCGCCTTTCGCCTTTCGCCTTTCGCCTTCCGCCTTTCGCCTTTCGCCTTTCGCCTTTCGCCTTTCACCTTTCTCCTTTCGCCTTTCGCCTTTTGCCTTTCGCCTTTCGACTTTCGCCCTTCGCCTTTGGTCTTTCGCCTTTCGCCTTTCGCCTTTCGCATTTCGCCTTTCGCCTTTCGCCTTTCGCCTTTCGCCTTTCGCCTTACGCCTTTCACCTTCCGCCTTTCTCTTTCCGCCTTTCGTTTTTCGCCTTTCGCCTTTCGCCTTTCGCCTTTCGCCTTTCGCCATTCGCCTTTCGAATTTCGCCTTTCGCCTTTCGCCTTTCGCCTTTCGCCTTTCGCCTTTCGCCTTTCGCCTTTCGCCTTTCGCCTTTCGCCTTTCGCCTTTCGCCTTTCGCCTTTCGCCTTTCGCCTTTCGCCTTTCGCCTTTCGCCTTTCGCCTTTCGCCTTTCGCCTTTCGCCTTTCACCTTTCGCCTTTCGCCTTTCACCTTTCGCCTTTCGCCTTTCGCCTTTTGCATTTCGCCTTTCGCCTTTCGACTTTCGCCCTTCGCCTTTCGTCTTTCATCTTTCGCAATTAGCCTTTAGCATTTTGAAATACAAATTTATAATTTCGAATTTTCCATTTCGCATTTTCAATTTCAACTTTTGTATTTTATCTTTTGAATATCGTTTTTTCTTTTGCTTCAGGCATTTTAAATTTCTCCATTTTCATTTCATGTTTTGAAAATCGTTTTTCCTTTTGCCTTCCGCCTTTCGCCTTTCGCCTTTCGCCTTTCACCTTTCGCCTTATGCCTTTCGCCTTTCGCCTTTCGCCTTTCGCCTTTCGCCTTTCGCCTTTCGACTTTCGCCTTTCGCCTTTCGCCTTTCGCCTTACGCCTTTCACCTTCCGCCTTTCGCCTTTCGCCTTTCGCCTTTCGCCTTTCGCCTTTCGCCTTTCGCCTTTCGCCTTTCGCCTTTCGCTTTTCGCCTTTCGCCTTTCGCCTTTCGCCTTTCGCCTTTCGCCTTTCGCCTTTCGCCTTTCGCCTTTCGCCTTACGCCTTTCGCCTTTCGTCTTTCGCCTTTCGCCTTTCGCCTTACGCCTTTCACCTTCCGCTTTCGCCTTTCGCCTTTCCCCTTTCGCCTTCCGCCTTTCGCCTTTCGCCTTTCGCCTTTCCCCTTTCGCCTTTCGCCTTTCGCCTTTCGCCTTTCGCCTTTCGCCTTTCGCCTTTCGCCTTTCGCCTTTCGCCTTTCGCCTTTCGCCTTTCGCCTTTCGCCTTTCGCGTTTCGCCTTACGATTTTCGCCTTTCGCCTTTCGCCTTTCGCCATTCGCCTTTCACCTTTCGCCTTTCGCCTTTCACCTTTCGCCTTTCGCCTTTCGCCTTTTGCATTTCGCCTTTCGCCTTTCGACTTTCGCCCTTCGCCTTTCGTCTTTCGCCTTTCGCAATTCGCCTTTAGCGTTTTGAAATACAAATTTATAATTTCGAATTTTCCATTTCGCATTTTCAATTTCTACTTTTGTATTTTATCTTTTGAATATCGTTTTTTCTTTTGCTTTAGGCATTTTAAATTTCTCCATTTTCATTTCATGTTTTGAAAATCATTTTTCCTTTTGCCTGCCGCTTTTCGCCTTTCGCTTTTCGCTTTTCGCCTTTCGCCTTTCGCCTTTCGCCTTTCGCCTTTCACCTTTCGCCTTTCGCCTTTCGCCTTTCGCCTTTCGCCTGTCGCCTTTCGCCTTTTGCCTTTCGCCTTTCGCCTTTCGCCTTTCGCCTTTCGCCTTTCGCCTTTCGCCTTTCGCCTTTCGCCTTTCGCCTTTCGCCATTCGCCTTTCGCCTTTCGCCTTTCGCCTTTCGCCTTTCGCCTTTCGCCTTTCGCCTTTCGCCTTTCGCCTTTCGCCTTTCGCCTTTCGCCTTTCGCCTTTCGACTTTCGCCCTTCGCCTTTGGTCTTTCGCCTTTCGCCTTTCGCCTTTCGCCTTTCGCCTTTCGCCTTTCGCCTTTTGCCTTTCGCCTTTCGCCTTTCGCCTTTCGCCTTTCGCCTTTCGCCTTTCGCTTTCGCCTTTCGCCTTTCGCCTTTCGCCTTTCGCCTTTCGCATTTCGCCTTTCGCCTTTCGCCTTTCGCCTTTCGCCATTCGCCTTTCGCCTTTCGCCTTTCGCCTTTCACCTTTCGCCTTTCGCCTTTCACCTGTCGCCTTTCGCCTTTCGCCTTTTGCATTTCGCCTTTCGCCTTTCGACTTTCGCCCTTCGCCTTTCGTCTTTCGCCTTTCGCAATTCGCCTTTAGCATTTTGAAATACAAATTTATAATTTCGAATTTTCCATTTCGCATTTTCAATTTCTACTTTTGTATTTTATCTTTTGAATATCGTTTTTTCTTTTGCTTTAGGCATTTTAAATTTCTCCATTTTCATTTCATGTTTTGAAAATCATTTTTCCTTTTGCCTGCCGCTTTTCGCCTTTCGCTTTTCGCTTTTCGCCTTTCGCCTTTCGCCTTTCACCTTCCGCCTTTCGCCTTTCGCCTTCCGCCTTTCGCCTTTCGCCTTTCGCCTTTCGCCTTTCGCCTTTCACCTTCCGCCTTTTGCCTTTCGCCTTCCGCCTTTCGCCTTTCGCCTTTCTCCTTTCGCCTTTCGCCTTTTGCCTTTCGCCTTTCGCCTTTCGCCTTTCGCCTTTCGCCTTTCGCCTTTCGCGTTTCGCCTTACGATTTTCGCCTTTCGCCTTTCGCCTGTCGCCTTTCGCCTTTCGCCTTTCACCTTTCGCCTTTCGCCTTTCACCTTTCGCCTTTCGCCTTTGCCATTTCGCCTTTCGCCCTTCGCCTTTCGTCTTTCGCCTTTCGCAATTCGCCTTTAGCATTTTGAAATACAAATTTATAATTTCGAATTTTCCATTTCGCATTTTCAATTTCTACTTTTGTATTTTATCTTTTGAATATCGTTTTTTCTTTTGCTTTAGGCATTTTAAATTTCTCCATTTTCATTTCATGTTTTGAAAATCATTTTTCCTTTTGCCTGCCGCTTTTCGCGTTTCGCTTTTCGCTTTTCGCCTTTCGCCTTTCGCCTTTCGCCTTTCGCCTTTCGCCTTTCGCCTTTCGCCTTTCGCCTTTCGCCTTTCGCCTTTCGCCTTTCGCCTTTCGCCTTTCGCCTTTCGCCTTTCGCCTTTCGCCTTTCGCCTTTTGCCTTTCGCCTTTCGCCTTTCGCCTTTCGCGTTTCGCGTTTCGCCTTTCGCCTTTCGCCTTTCGCCTTTCGCCTTTCGACTTTCGCCTTTCGCATTTCGCCTTTCGCCTTTCGCCTTTCGCCTTTCGCCATTCGCCTTTCGCCTTTCGCCTTTCGACAATCGCCCTTCGCCTTTCGTCTTTCGCCTTTCGCATTTCGCCGTTAGCCTTTTGAAATACGAATTTATAATTTCGAATTTTCCATTTCGCATTTTCAATTTCAACTTTTGTATTTTATCTTTTGAATATCGTTTTTTCTTTTGCTTTAGGCATTTTAAATTTCTCCATTTTTATTTCATGTTTTGAAAATCGTTTTTCCTTTTGCCTTAGGCATTTTGACTTTTGCCTCTCGCCCTTCACCTTTCGCCTTTCGCCTTCCGCCTTTCGCCTTCCGCCTTTCGCCTTTCACATTTCGCCTTTCGCCTTTCGCCTTTCGCCTTTCACTTTTCGCCTTTCGCCTTTCAAATTTCGCCTTTCGCCTTTCGCCTTTCGCCTTTCGCCTTTCGCCTTTCGCCTTTCGCCTTTCGCCTTTCACCTTCCGCCTTTCGCCTTTCGCCTTCCGCCTTTCGCCTTTCGCCCTTCGCCTTTCGCCTTTCACCTTCCGCCTTTTGCCTTTCGCCTTCCGCCTTTCGCCTTTCGCCTTTCTCCTTTCGCCTTTCGCCTTTTGCCTTTCGCCTTTCGCCATTCGACTTTCGCCCTTCGCCTTTCGTCTTTCGCCTTTCGCATTTCGCCTTTAGCATTTTGAAATACGAATTTATAATTTCGAATTTTCTATTTCGCATTTTCAATTTCAACTTTTGTATATTATCTTTTGAATATCGTTTTTTCTTTTGCTTTAGGCATTTTAAATTTCTCCATTTTCATTTGAAAATCGTTTTTCCTTTTGCCTTAGGCATTTTGACTTTTGCCTCACGCCCTTCGCCTTTCGTCTTTCGTCTTTCACCTTTCGCCTTTCGCCTTTCACCTTTCGCCTTTCGCCTTTCGCCTTTTGCATTTTGAAATACAAATTTATAATTTCGAATTTTCCATTTCGCATTTTCAATTTCAACTTTTGTATTTTATCTTTTGAATATCGTTTTTTCTTTTGCTTCAGGCATTTTAAATTTCTCCATTTTCATTTCATGTTTTGAAAATCGTTTTTCCTTTTGCCTTCCGCTTTTCGCCTTTCGCCTGTCGCCTTTCGTCGTTCGCCTTTCGCCTTTCGCCATTCGCCTTTCGCCTTTCGCCCTTCGCCTTTCGCCTTTCGCCTTTCGCCTTTCGCCTTTCGCCTTTCGCCTTTCGCCTTTCACCTTCCGCCTTTCGCCTTTCGCCTTTCGCCTTACGCCTTTCACCTTCCGCCTTTCGCCTTTCGCCTTTCGCCTTTCGCCTTTCGCCTTTCGCCTTTCGCCTTTCGCCTTTCGCCTTTCGCCTTTCGCCTTACGCCTTTCGCCTTACGCCTTTCGCCTTTCGCCTTTCGCCTTTCCCCTTTCGCCTTTCGCCTTTCGCCTTTCGCCTTTCGCCTTTCGCCTTTCGCCTTTCGCCTTTCACCTTCCGCCTTTTGCCTTTCGCCTTCCGCCTTTCGCCTTTCGCCTTTCTCCTTTCGCCTTTCGCCTTTTGCCTTTCGCCTTTCGCCATTCGACTTTCGCCCTTCGCCTTTCGTCTTTCGCCTTTCGCATTTCGCCTTTAGCATTTTGAAATACGAATTTATAATTTCGAATTTTCTATTTCGCATTTTCAATTTCAACTTTTGTATATTATCTTTTGAATATCGTTTTTTCTTTTGCTTTAGGCATTTTAAATTTCTCCATTTTCATTTGAAAATCGTTTTTCCTTTTGCCTTAGGCATTTTGACTTTTGCCTCACGCCCTTCGCCCTTCGCCTTTCGTCTTTCGTCTTTCACCTTTCGCCTTTCGCCTTTCACCTTTCGCCTTTCGCCTTTCGCCTTTTGCATTTTGAAATACAAATTTATAATTTCGAATTTTCCATTTCGCATTTTCAATTTCAACTTTTGTATTTTATCTTTTGAATATCGTTTTTTCTTTTGCTTCAGGCATTTTAAATTTCTCCATTTTCATTTCATGTTTTGAAAATCGTTTTTCCTTTTGCCTTCCGCTTTTCGCCTTTCGCCTGTCGCCTTTCGCCGTTCGCCTTTCGCCTTTCGCCATTCGCCTTTCGCCTTTCGCCCTTCGCCTTTCGCCTTTCGCCTTTCGCCTTTCGCCTTTCGCCTTTCGCCTTTCACCTTCCGCCTTTCGCCTTTCGCCTTTCGCCTTTCGCCTTACGCCTTTCACCTTCCGCCTTTCGCCTTTCGCCTTTCGCCTTTCGCCTTTCGCCTTCCGCCTTTCGCCTTTCGCCTTTCGCCTTTCGCCTTTCGCCTTACGCCTTTCGCCTTCCGCCTTTCGCCTTTCGCCTTTCGCCTTTCCCCTTTCGCCTTTCGCCTTTCGCCTTTCGCCTTTCCCCTTTCGCCTTTCGCCTTTCGCCTTTCGCCTTTCGCCTTTCGCCTTTCGCCTTTCGCCTTTCGCCTTTCGTCTTACGCCTTTCACCTTCCGCCTTTCGCCTTTCGCCTTTCGCCTTTCGCCTTTCGCCTTGCGCCTTTCGCCTTTAGCCTTTCGCCTTTCGCCTTTCGCCTTTCGCCTTACGCTTTTCGCCATCCGCCTTTCGCCTTTCGCCTTTCGCCTTTCACCTTCCGCCTTCCGCCTTTCGCCTTTCGCCTTTCGCCTTTCGCCTTTCGCCTTTCGCCTTTCGCCTTTCGCCTTTCGCCTTTCGCCTTTCGCCTTTCGCCTTTCGCCTTTCGCCTTTCGCCTTTCGCCTTTCGCCTTTCGCCTTTCGCCTTTCGCCTTTCGCCTTCCGCCTTCCGCCTTTCGCCTTTCGCCTTTCGCCTTTCGCCTTTCGCCTTTCGCCTTTCGCCTTTCGCCTTTCGCCTTTCGCCTTTCGCCTTTCGCCTTTTGCCTTTCGCCTTTCGCCTTTCGCCTTTCGCCTTTCGCCTTTCGCCTTTCGCCTTTCGCCTTTCGCCTTTCGCCTTTCGCCTTTCGCCTTTCACCTTCCGCCTTCCGCCTTTCGCCTTTCGCCTTTCGCCTTTCGCCTTTCGCCTTTCACCTTCCGCCTTTCGCCTTTCGCCTTCCGCCTTACGCCTTTCGCCTTTCTCCTTTCGCCTTTCGCCTTTTGCCTTTCGCCTTTCGCCTTTCGACTTTCGCCCTTCGCCTTTCGTCTTTCGCCTTTCGCATTTCGCCTTTAGCATTTTGAAATACGAATTTATAATTTCGAATTTTCCATTTCGCATTTTCAATTTCAACTTTTGTATATTATCTTTTGAATATCGTTTTTTCTTTTGCTTTAGGCATTTTAAATTTCTCCATTTTCATTTGAAAATCGTTTTTCCTTTTGCCTTAGGCATTTTGACTTTTGCCTCACGCCCTTCGCCTTTCGCCTTTCACCTTCCGCCTTCCGCCTTTCGCCTTTCGCCTTTCGCCTTTCGCCTTTCGCCTTTCGCCTTTCGCCTTTCGCCTTTCGCCTTTCGCCTTTCGCCTTTCGCCTTTCGCCTTTCACCTTCCGCCTTCCGCCTTTCGCCTTTCGCCTTTCGCCTTTCGCCTTTCGCCTTTCGCCTTTCGCCTTTCGCCTTTCGCCTTTCGCCTTCCGCCTTTCGCCTTTCGCCTTCCGCCTTTCGCCTTTCGCCTTTCGCCTTTCGCCTTTCGCCTTTCACCTTCCGCCTTTCGCCTTTCGCCTTCCGCCTTTCGCCTTTCGCCTTTCTCCTTTCGCCTTTCGCCTTTTGCCTTTCGCCTTTCGCCTTTCGACTTTCGCCCTTCGCCTTTCGTCTTTCGCCTTTCGCAATTCGCCTTTAGCATTTTGAAATACAAATTTATAATTTCGAATTTTCCATCTCGCATTTTCAATTTCAACTTTTGTATTTTATCTTTTGAATATCGGTTTTTTCTTTTGCTTTAGGCATTTTAAATTTCTCCATTTTCATTTCATGTTTTGAAAATCGTTTTTCCTTTTGCCTTCCGCTTTTCGCCTTCAGCCTTTCGCCTCTCGCCTTTCGCCTTTCGCCTTACGCTTTTCGCCATCCGCCTTTAGCCTTTCGCCTTTCGCCTTTCGCCTTTCGCCTTACGCTTTTCGCCATCCGCCTTTCGCCTTTCGCCTTTCACCTTCCGCCTTCCGCCTTTCGCCTTTCGCCTTTCGCCTTTCGCCTTTCGCCTTTCGCCTTTCGCCTTTCGCCTTTCGCCTTTCACATTCCACCTTCCGCCTTTCGCCTTTCGCCTTTCGCCTTTCGCCTTTCGCCTTTCGCCTTTCGCCTTTCGCCTTTCGCCTTTTGCCTTTCGCCTTTCGCCTTTCGCCTTTCGCCTTTCGCCTTTCGCCTTTCGCCTTTCGCCTTTCGCCTTTCACCTTCCGCCTTTCGTCTTCCGCCTTTCGCCTTTCGCCTTTCGCCTTTCGCCTTTCGCCTTTCGCCTTTCGCCTTTCGCCTTTCGCCTTTCGCCTTTCGCCTTTCGCCTTTCACCTTCCGCCTTTCGCCTTTCTCCTTCCGCCTTTCGCCTTTCTCCTTCCGCCTTTCGCCTTTCGCCTTTCGCCTTTCGCCTTTCGCCTTTCGCCTTTCACCTTCCGCCTTTCGCCTTTCGCCTTCCGCCTTTCGCCTTTCGCCTTTCTCCTTTCGCCTTTCGCCTTTTGCCTTTCGCCTTTCGCCTTTCGACTTTCGACCTTCTCCTTTCGTCTTTCGCATTTCGCCTTTAGCATTTTGAAATACGAATTTATAATTTCGAATTTTCCATTTCGCATTTTCAATTTCAACTTTTGTATATTATCTTTTGAATATCGTTTTTTCTTTTGCTTTAGGCATTTTAAATTTCTCCATTTTCATTTGAAAATCGTTTTTCCTTTTGCCTTAGGCATTTTGACTTTTGCCTCACGCCCTTCGCCTTTCGCCTATCGCCTTTCGCCTTTCGCCTTCCGCTTTTCGCCTTTCGCCTTTCGCCTTTCGCCTTTCGCCTTTCGCCTTTCGCCTTTCGCCTTTCGCCTTTCGCCTTTCGCCTTTCGCCTTTCGCCTTTCGCCTTTCACCTACCGCCTTCCGCATTTCGCCTTTCGCCTTTCGCCTTTCGCCTTTCGCCTTTCGCCTTTCGCCTTTCGCCTTTCGCCTTTCGCCTTTCGCCTTGCGACTTTCGCCTTTCGCCTTTCGCCTTTCGCCTTACGCCTTTCACCTTCCGCCTTTCGCCTTTCGCCTTTCGCCTTTCGCCTTTCGCCTTTCGCCTTTCGCCTTTCGCCTTTCGCCTTTCGCCTTTCGCCTTTCGCCTTTCACCTTTCGCCTTTCGCCTTTCGCCTTTCGCCTTTCGCCTTTCACTTTCCGCCTTTCGCCTTTCGCCTTTCGCCTTTCGCCTTTCACCTTCCGCCTTTCGCCTTTCGCCTTTCGCCTTTCACCTTCCGCCTTTCGCCTTTCGCCTTCCGCCTTTCGCCTTTCGCCTTTCTCCTTTCGCCTTTCGCCTTTTGCCTTTCGCCTTTCGCCTTTCGACTTTCGCCCTTCGCCTTTCGTCTTTCGCCTTTCGCATTTCGCTTTAGCATTTTGAAATACGAATTTATAATTTCGAATTTTCCATTTCGCATTTTCAATTTCAACTTTTGTATATTATCTTTTGAATATCGTTTTTTCTTTTGCTTTAGGCATTTTAAATTTCTCCATTTTCATTTGAAAATCATTTTTCCTTTTGCCTTAGGCATTTTGACTTTTGCCTCACGCCCTTCGCCTTTCGCCTTTCGCCTTTCGCCTTTCACCTTCCGCCTTCCGCCTTTCGCCTTTCGCCTTTCGCCTTTCGCCTTTCGCCTTTCGCCTTTCGCCTTTCGCCTTTCGCCTTTCGCTTTTCGCCTTTCGCCTTTCGCCTTTCACCTTCCGCCTTCCGCCCTTCGCCTTTCGTCTTTCGCCTTTCGCAATTCGCCTTTAGCATTTTGAAATACAAATTTATAATTTCGAATTTTCCATCTCGCATTTTCAATTTCAACTTTTGTATTTTATCTTTTGAATATCGGTTTTTTCTTTTGCTTTAGGCATTTTAAATTTCTCCATTTTCATTTCATGTTTTGAAAATCGTTTTTCCTTTTGCCTTCCGCTTTTCGCCTTTCGCCTTTCGCCTTTCGCCTTTCGCCTTACGCCTTTCACCTTCCGCCTTTCGCCTTTCGCCTTTCGCCTTTCGCCTTTCGCCTTTCGCCTTTCGCCTTTCGCCTTTCGCCTTTCGCCTTTCGCCTTTCTCCTTTCGCCTTTCGGCTTTCGCCTTTCGCCTTTCGCCTTTCGCCTTTCGCCTTTCGCCTTTCGCCTTTCGCCTTACGCCTTTCGCCTTTCGCCTTTCGTCTTTCGCCTTTCGCCTTTCGCCTTTCGCCATACGCCTTTCACCTTCCGCTTTCGCCTTTCGCCTTTCCCCTTTCGCCTTCCGCCTTTCGCCTTTCGCCTTTCACCTTCCGCCTTCCGCCTTTCGCCTTTCGCCTTTCGCCTTTCGCCTTTCGCCTTTCGCCTTTCGCCTTTCGCCTTTCGCCTTTCGCCTTTCGCTTTTCGCCTTTCGCCTTTCGCCTTTCACCTTCCGCCTTCCGCCTTTCGCCTTTCGCCTTTCGCCTTTCGCCTTTCGCCTTTCGCCTTTCGCCTTTCGCCTTTCGCCTTTCGCCTTTCGCCTTTCGCCTTTCGCCTTTCGCCTTACGCCTTTCGCCTTCCGCCTTTCGCCTTTCGCCCTTCGCCTTTCGCCTTTCACCTTCCGCCTTCCGCCTTTCGCCTTTCGCCTTTCGCCTTTCGCCTTTCGCCTTTCGCCTTTCGCCTTTCGCCTTTCGCCTTTCGCATTTCGCCTTTCGCCTTTCGCCTTCCGCCTTTCGCCTTTCGCCTTTCGCCTTTCGCCTTTCGCCTTTCGCCTTTCGCCTTTCGCCTTTCGCCTTTCGCCTTTCGCCTTTCACCTTCCGCCTTCCGCCTTTCGCCTTTCGCCTTTCGCCTTTCGCCTTTCGCCTTTCGCCTTTCGCCTTTCGCCTTTCGCCTTTCGCCTTTCGCCTTTCACCTTCCGCCTTTCGCCTTTCGCCTTCCGCCTTTCGCCTTTCGCCTTTCGCCTTTCGCCTTTCGCCTTTCGCCTTTCGCCTTTCACCTTCCGCCTTTCGCCTTTCGCCTTTCACCTTCCGCCTTCCGCCTTTCGCCTTTCGCCTTTCGCCTTTCGCCTTTCGCCTTTCGCCTTTCGCCTTTCGCCTTTCGCCTTTCGCCTTTCGCCTTTCACCTTTCGCCTTTCGCCTTTCACCTTCCGCCTTTCGCCTTTCGCCTTCCGCCTTTCGCCTTTCGCCTTTCTCCTTTCGCCTTTCGCCTTTTGCCTTTCGCCTTTCGCCTTTCGACTTTCGCCCTTCGCCTTTCGTCTTTCGCCTTTCGCAATTCGCCTTTAGCATTTTGAAATACAAATTTATAATTTCGAATTTTCCATCTCGCATTTTCAATTTCAACTTTTGTATTTTATCTTTTGAATATCGGTTTTTTCTTTTGCTTTAGGCATTTTAAATTTCTCCATTGTCATTTCATGTTTTGAAAATCGTTTTTCCTTTTGCCTTCCGCTTTTCGCCTTCAGCCTTTCGCCTCTCGCCTTTCGCCTTTCGCCTTACGCTTTTCGCCATCCGCCTTTAGCCTTTCGCCTTTCGCCTTTCGCCTTTCGCCTTACGCTTTTCGCCATCCGCCTTTCGCCTTTCGCCTTTCGCCTTTCACCTTCCGCCTTCCGCCTTTCGCCTTTCGCCTTTCGCCTTTCGCCTTTCGCCTTTCGCCTTTCGCCTTTCACATTCCACCTTCCGCCTTTCGCCTTTCGCCTTTCGCCTTTCGCCTTTCGCCTTTCGCCTTTCGCCTTTCGCCTTTCGCCTTTTGCCTTTCGCCTTTCGCCTTTCGCCTTTCGCCTTTCGCCTTTCGCCTTTCGCCTTTCGCCTTTCGCCTTTCGCCTTTCGCCTTTCACCTTCCGCCTTTCGCCTTCCGCCTTTCGCCTTTCGCCTTTCGCCTTTCGCCTTTCGCCTTTCGCCTTTCGCCTTTCGCCTTTCACCTTCCGCCTTTCGCCTTTCTCCTTCCGCCTTTCGCCTTTCGCCTTTCGCCTTTCGCCTTTCGCCTTTCACCTTCCGCCTTTCGCCTTTCGCCTTCCGCCTTTCGCCTTTCGCCTTTCTCCTTTCGCCTTTCGCCTTTTGCCTTTCGCCTTTCGCCTTTCGACTTTCGACCTTCGCCTTTCGTCTTTCGCATTTCGCCTTTAGCATTTTGAAATACGAATTTATAATTTCGAATTTTCCATTTCGCATTTTCAATTTCAACTTTTGTATATTATCTTTTGAATATCGTTTTTTCTTTTGCTTTAGGCATTTTAAATTTCTCCATTTTCATTTGAAAATCGTTTTTCCTTTTGCCTTAGGCATTTTGACTTTTGCCTCACGCCCTTCGCCTTTCGCCTATCGCCTTTCGCCTTTCGCCTTCCGCTTTTCGCCTTTCGCCTTTCGCCTTTCGCCTTTCGCCTTTCGCCTTTCGCCTTTCGCCTTTCGCCTTTCGCCTTTCGCCTTTCACCTTCCGCCTTCCGCATTTCGCCTTTCGCCTTTCGCCTTTCGCCTTTCGCCTTTCGCCTTTCGCCTTTCGCCTTTCGCCTTTCGCCTTTCGCCTTGCGACTTTCGCCTTTCGCCTTTCGCCTTTCGCCTTTCGCCTTACGCCTTTCACCTTCCGCCTTTCGCCTTTCGCCTTTCGCCTTTCGCCTTTCGCCTTTCGCCTTTCGCCTTTCGCCTTTCGCCTTTCGCCTTTCGCCTTTCGCCTTTCACCTTTCGCCTTTCGCCTTTCGCCTTTCGCCTTTCGCCTTTCACTTTCCGCCTTTCGCCTTTCGCCTTTCGCCTTTCGCCTTTCGCCTTTCGCCTTTCGCCTTTCGCCTTTCGCCTTTCACCTTCCGCCTTTCGCCTTTCGCCTTCCGCCTTTCGCCTTTCGCCTTTCTCCTTTCGCCTTTCGCCTTTTGCCTTTCGCCTTTCGCCTTTCGACTTTCGCCCTTCGCCTTTCGTCTTTCGCCTTTCGCATTTCGCTTTAGCATTTTGAAATACGAATTTATAATTTCGAATTTTCCATTTCGCATTTTCAATTTCAACTTTTGTATATTATCTTTTGAATATCGTTTTTTCTTTTGCTTTAGGCATTTTAAATTTCTCCATTTTCATTTGAAAATCATTTTTCCTTTTGCCTTAGGCATTTTGACTTTTGCCTCACGCCCTTCGCCTTTCGCCTTTCGCCTTTCGCCTTTCACCTTCCGCCTTCCGCCTTTCGCCTTTCGCCTTTCGCCTTTCGCCTTTCGCCTTTCGCCTTTCGCCTTTCGCTTTTCGCCTTTCGCCTTTCGCCTTTCACCTTCCGCCTTCCGCCTTTCGCCTTTCGCCTTTCGCCTTTCGCCTTTCGCCTTTCGCCTTTCGCCTTTCGCCTTTCGCCTTTCGCCTTTCGCCTTTCGCCTTTCGCCTTTCGCCTTTCGCCTTTCGCCTTACGCCTTTCGCCTTCCGCCTTTCGCCTTTCGCCCTTCGCCTTTCGCCTTTCACCTTCCGCCTTCCGCCTTTCGCCTTTCGCCTTTCGCCTTTCGCCTTTCGCCTTTCGCCTTTCGCCTTTCGCCTTTCGCCTTTCGCCTTTCGCATTTCGCCTTTCGCCTTTCGCCTTCCGCCTTTCGCCTTTCGCCTTTCGCCTTTCGCCTTTCGCCTTTCGCCTTTCGCCTTTCGCCTTTCGCCTTTCGCCTTTCGCCTTTCGCCTTTCGCCTTTCGCCTTTCGCCTTTCGCCTTTCACCTTCCGCCTTCCGCCTTTCGCCTTTCGCCTTTCGCCTTTCGCCTTTCGCCTTTCGCCTTTCGCCTTTCGCCTTTCGCCTTTCGCCTTTCGCCTTTCGCCTTTCGCCTTTCGCCTTTCGCCTTTCGCCTTTCGCCTTTCGCCTTTCGCCTTTCGCCTTTCGCCTTTCGCCTTTCGCCTTTCACCTTCCGCCTTCCGCATTTCGCCTTTCGCCTTTCGCCTTTCGCCTTTCGCCTTTCGCCTTTCGCCTTTCGCCTTTCGCCTTTCGCCTTTCGCCTTGCGACTTTCGCCTTTCGCCTTTCGCCTTTCGCCTTACGCCTTTCACCTTCCGCCTTTCGCCTTTCGCCTTTCGCCTTTCGCCTTTCGCCTTTCGCCTTTCGCCTTTCGCCTTTCGCCTTTCGCCTTTCGCCTTTCACCTTTCGCCTTTCGCCTTTCGCCTTTCGCCTTTCGCCTTTCACTTTCCGCCTTTCGCCTTTCGCCTTTCGCCTTTCGCCTTTCGCCTTTCGCCTTTCGCCTTTCGCCTTTCGCCTTTCGCCTTTCGCCTTTCGCCTTTCACCTTCCGCCTTTCGCCTTTCGCCTTCCGCCTTTCGCCTTTCGCCTTTCTCCTTTCGCCTTTCGCCTTTTGCCTTTCGCCTTTCGCCTTTCGACTTTCGCCCTTCGCCTTTCGTCTTTCGCCTTTCGCATTTCGCTTTAGCATTTTGAAATACGAATTTATAATTTCGAATTTTCCATTTCGCATTTTCAATTTCAACTTTTGTATATTATCTTTTGAATATCGTTTTTTCTTTTGCTTTAGGCATTTTAAATTTCTCCATTTTCATTTGAAAATCATTTTTCCTTTTGCCTTAGGCATTTTGACTTTTGCCTCACGCCCTTCGCCTTTCGCCTTTCGCCTTTCGCCTTTCACCTTCCGCCTTCCGCCTTTCGCCTTTCGCCTTTCGCCTTTCGCCTTTCGCCTTTCGCCTTTCGCCTTTCGCCTTTCGCCTTTCGCTTTTCGCCTTTCGCCTTTCGCCTTTCACCTTCCGCCTTCCGCCTTTCGCCTTTCGCCTTTCGCCTTTCGCCTTTCGCCTTTCGCCTTTCGCCTTTCGCCTTTCGCCTTTCGCCTTTCGCCTTTCGCCTTTCGCCTTTCGCCTTACGCCTTTCGCCTTCCGCCTTTCGCCTTTCGCCCTTCGCCTTTCGCCTTTCACCTTCCGCCTTCCGCCTTTCGCCTTTCGCCTTTCGCCTTTCGCCTTTCGCCTTTCGCCTTTCGCCTTTCGCCTTTCGCCTTTCGCCTTTCGCATTTCGCCTTTCGCCTTTCGCCTTCCGCCTTTCGCCTTTCGCCTTTCGCCTTTCGCCTTTCGCCTTTCGCCTTTCGCCTTTCGCCTTTCGCCTTTCGCCTTTCGCCTTTCGCCTTTCACCTTCCGCCTTCCGCCTTTCGCCTTTCGCCTTTCGCCTTTCGCCTTTCGCCTTTCGCCTTTCGCCTTTCGCCTTTCGCCTTTCGCCTTTCGCCTTTCGCCTTTCGCCTTTCGCCTTTCGCCTTTCGCCTTTCGCCTTTCGCCTTTCGCCTTTCGCCTTTCGCCTTTCGCCTTTCGCCTTTCGCCTTTCGCCTTTCACCTTCCGCCTTTCGCCTTTCGCCTTCCGCCTTTCGCCTTTCGCCTTTCGCCTTTCGCCTTTCGCCTTTCACCTTCCGCCTTTCGCCTTTCGCCTTCCGCCTTTCGCCTTTCGCCTTTCTCCTTTCGCCTTTCGCCTTTTGCCTTTCGCCTTTCGCCTTTCGACTTTCGCCCTTCGCCTTTCGTCTTTCGCCTTTCGCAATTCGCCTTTAGCATTTTGAAATACAAATTTATAATTTCGAATTTTCCATCTCGCATTTTCAATTTCAACTTTTGTATTTTATCTTTTGAATATCGGTTTTTTCTTTTGCTTTAGGCATTTTAAATTTCTCCATTTTCATTTCATGTTTTGAAAATCGTTTTTCCTTTTGCCTTCCGCTTTTCGCCTTTCGCCTTTCGCCTTTCGCCTTTCGCCTTTCGCCTTACGCCTTTCACCTTCCGCCTTTCGCCTTTCGCCTTTCGCCTTTCGCCTTTCGCCTTTCGCCTTTCGCCTTTCGCCTTTCGCCTTTCGCCTTTCGCCTTTCTCCTTTCGCCTTTCGGCTTTCGCCTTTCGCCTTTCGCCTTTCGCCTTTCGCCTTTCGCCTTTCGCCTTTCGCCTTACGCCTTTCGCCTTTCGCCTTTCGTCTTTCGCCTTTCGCCTTTCGCCTTTCGCCATACGCCTTTCACCTTCCGCTTTCGCCTTTCGCCTTTCCCCTTTCGCCTTCCGCCTTTCGCCTTTCGCCTTTCACCTTCCGCCTTCCGCCTTTCGCCTTTCGCCTTTCGCCTTTCGCCTTTCGCCTTTCGCCTTTCGCCTTTCGCCTTTCGCCTTTCGCCTTTCGCTTTTCGCCTTTCGCCTTTCGCCTTTCACCTTCCGCCTTCCGCCTTTCGCCTTTCGCCTTTCGCCTTTCGCCTTTCGCCTTTCGCCTTTCGCCTTTCGCCTTTCGCCTTTCGCCTTTCGCCTTTCGCCTTTCGCCTTACGCCTTTCGCCTTCCGCCTTTCGCCTTTCGCCCTTCGCCTTTCGCCTTTCACCTTCCGCCTTCCGCCTTTCGCCTTTCGCCTTTCGCCTTTCGCCTTTCGCCTTTCGCCTTTCGCCTTTCGCCTTTCGCCTTTCGCATTTCGCCTTTCGCCTTTCGCCTTCCGCCTTTCGCCTTTCGCCTTTCGCCTTTCGCCTTTCGCCTTTCGCCTTTCGCCTTTCGCCTTTCGCCTTTCGCCTTTCGCCTTTCGCCTTTCGCCTTTCGCCTTTCGCCTTTCACCTTCCGCCTTCCGCCTTTCGCCTTTCGCCTTTCGCCTTTCGCCTTTCGCCTTTCGCCTTTCGCCTTTCGCCTTTCGCCTTTCGCCTTTCGCCTTTCACCTTCCGCCTTTCGCCTTTCGCCTTCCGCCTTTCGCCTTTCGCCTTTCGCCTTTCGCCTTTCGCCTTTCACCTTCCGCCTTTCGCCTTTCGCCTTCCGCCTTTCGCCTTTCGCCTTTCTCCTTTCGCCTTTCGCCTTTTGCCTTTCGCCTTTCGCCTTTCGACTTTCGCCCTTCGCCTTTCGTCTTTCGCCTTTCGCAATTCGCCTTTAGCATTTTGAAATACAAATTTATAATTTCGAATTTTCCATCTCGCATTTTCAATTTCAACTTTTGTATTTTATCTTTTGAATATCGGTTTTTTCTTTTGCTTTAGGCATTTTAAATTTCTCCATTTTCATTTCATGTTTTGAAAATCGTTTTTCCTTTTGCCTTCCGCTTTTCGCCTTTCGCCTTTCGCCTTTCGCCTTTCGCCTTACGCCTTTCACCTTCCGCCTTTCGCCTTTCGCCTTTCGCCTTTCGCCTTTCGCCTTTCGCCTTTCGCCTTTCGCCTTTCGCCTTTCGCCTTTCTCCTTTCGCCTTTCGGCTTTCGCCTTTCGCCTTTCGCCTTTCGCCTTTCGCCTTTCGCCTTTCGCCTTTCGCCTTTCGCCTTACGCCTTTCGCCTTTCGCCTTTCGTCTTTCGCCTTTCGCCTTTCGCCTTTCGCCATACGCCTTTCACCTTCCGCTTTCGCCTTTCGCCTTTCCCCTTTCGCCTTCCGCCTTTCGCCTTTCGCCTTTCGCCTTTCCCCTTTCGCCTTTCGCCATTCGCCTTTCGCCTTTCGCCTTTCGGCTTTCGCCTTTCGGCTTTCGCCTTTCGCCTTTCGCCTTTCGCCTTTCGCCTTTCGCCTTTCGCCTTTCGCCTTTCGCCTTTCGCCTTTCGCCTTTCGCCTTTCGCCTTTCGCCTTTCGCCTCTCGCCTTTCGCCTTTCGCCTTTCGTCTTTCGCCTTTCGCCTTTCGCCTTTCGCGTTTCGCCTTACGATTTTCGCCTTTCGCCTTTCGCCTTTCGCCTTTGCCTTTCGCCTTTCACCTTTCGCCTTTCGCCTTTCGCCTTCCGCCTTTCGCCTTTCGCATTTCGCCTTTCGCCTTTCACCTTCCGCCTTTCGCCTTTCGCCTTCCGCCTTTCGCCTTTCGCCTTTCTCCTTTCGCCTTTCGCCTTTCGCCTTTCGCCTTTCGACTTTCGCCCTTCGCCTTTCGTCTTTCGCCTTTCGCATTTCGCCTTTAGCATTTTGTAATACGAATTTATAATTTCGAATTTTCCATTTCGCATTTTCAATTTCAACTTTTGTATATTATCTTTTGAATATCGTTTTTTCTTTTGCTTTAGGCATTTTAAATTTCTCCATTTTCATTTGAAAATCGTTTTTCCTTTTGCCTTAGGCATTTTGACTTTTGCCTCACGCCCTTCGCCTTTCGCCTATCGCCTTTCGCCTTTCGCCTTTCGCCTTTCGCCTTTCGCCTTTCACCTTTCGCCTTACGCCTTTCACCTTTCGCCTTTCGCCTTTCGCCTTTCGCCTTTCGCCTTTCGCCTTTCGCCTTTCGCCTTTCGACTTTCGCCTTTCGCCTTACGCCTTTCACCTTCCGCCTTTCGCCTTTCGCCTTTCGCCTTTCGCCTTTCGCCTTTCACCTTCCGCCTTCCGCCTTTCGCCTTTCGCCTTTCGCCTTTCGCCTTTCGCCTTTCGCCTTTCGCCTTTCGCCTTTCGCCTTTCGCCTTTCGCCTTTCGCCTTTCGCCTTTCGCCTTTCCGCCTTTCGCCTTTCGCCTTTCGCCTTTCGCCTTTCGCCTTTCGCCTTTCGCCTTTCGCCTTTCGCCTTTCGCCTTTCGCCTTTCACCTTCCGCCTTTCGCCTTTCGCCTTCCGCCTTTCGCCTTTCGCCTTTCTCCTTTCGCCTTTCGCCTTTTGCCTTTCGCCTTTCGCCTTTCGACTTTCGCCCTTCGCCTTTCGTCTTTCGCCTTTCGCATTTCGCTTTAGCATTTTGAAATACGAATTTATAATTTCGAATTTTCCATTTCGCATTTTCAATTTCAACTTTTGTATATTATCTTTTGAATATCGTTTTTTCTTTTGCTTTAGGCATTTTAAATTTCTCCATTTTCATTTGAAAATCATTTTTCCTTTTGCCTTAGGCATTTTGACTTTTGCCTCACGCCCTTCGCCTTTCGCCTTTCGCCTTTCGCCTTTCACCTTCCGCCTTCCGCCTTTCGCCTTTCGCCTTTCGCCTTTCGCCTTTCGCCTTTCGCCTTTCGCCTTTCGCCTTTCGCCTTTCGCCTTTCGCTTTTCGCCTTTCGCCTTTCGCCTTTCACCTTCCGCCTTCCGCCTTTCGCCTTTCGCCTTTCGCCTTTCGCCTTTCGCCTTTCGCCTTTCGCCTTTCGCCTTTCGCCTTTCGCCTTTCGCCTTTCGCCTTTCGCCTTTCGCCTTTCGCCTTACGCCTTTCGCCTTTCGCCCTTCGCCTTTCGCCTTTCACCTTCCGCCTTCCGCCTTTCGCCTTTCGCCTTTCGCCTTTCGCCTTTCGCCTTTCGCCTTTCGCCTTTCGCCTTTCGCATTTCGCCTTTCGCCTTTCGCCTTCCGCCTTTCGCCTTTCGCCTTTCGCCTTTCGCCTTTCGCCTTTCGCCTTTCGCCTTTCGCCTTTCGCCTTTCGCCTTTCGCCTTTCGCCTTTCGCCTTTCGCCTTTCGCCTTTCACCTTCCGCCTTCCGCCTTTCGCCTTTCGCCTTTCGCCTTTCGCCTTTCGCCTTTCGCCTTTCGCCTTTCGCCTTTCGCCTTTCGCCTTTCGCCTTTCGCCTTTCACCTTCCGCCTTTCGCCTTTCGCCTTCCGCCTTTCGCCTTTCGCCTTTCGCCTTTCGCCTTTCGCCTTTCACCTTCCGCCTTTCGCCTTTCGCCTTCCGCCTTTCGCCTTTCGCCTTTCTCCTTTCGCCTTTCGCCTTTTGCCTTTCGCCTTTCGCCTTTCGACTTTCGCCCTTCGCCTTTCGTCTTTCGCCTTTCGCAATTCGCCTTTAGCATTTTGAAATACAAATTTATAATTTCGAATTTTCCATCTCGCATTTTCAATTTCAACTTTTGTATTTTATCTTTTGAATATCGGTTTTTTCTTTTGCTTTAGGCATTTTAAATTTCTCCATTTTCATTTCATGTTTTGAAAATCGTTTTTCCTTTTGCCTTCCGCTTTTCGCCTTTCGCCTTTCGCCTTTCGCCTTTCGCCTTTCGCCTTTCGCCTTACGCCTTTCACCTTCCGCCTTTCGCCTTTCGCCTTTCGCCTTTCGCCTTTCGCCTTTCGCCTTTCGCCTTTCGCCTTTCGCCTTTCGCCTTTCGCCTTTCTCCTTTCGCCTTTCGGCTTTCGCCTTTCGCCTTTCGCCTTTCGCCTTTCGCCTTTCGCCTTTCGCCTTACGCCTTTCGCCTTTCGCCTTTCGTCTTTCGCCTTTCGCCTTTCGCCTTTCGCCATACGCCTTTCGCCATACGCCTTTCACCTTCCGCTTTCGCCTTTCCCCTTTCGCCTTCCGCCTTTCGCCTTTCGCCTTTCGCCTTTCCCCTTTCGCCTTTCGCCTATCGCCTTTCGCCTTTCGCCTTTCGCCTTTCGCCTTTCACCTTTCGCCTTACGCCTTTCACCTTTCGCCTTTCGCCTTTCGCCTTTCGCCTTTCGCCTTTCGCCTTTCGCCTTTCGCCTTTCGACTTTCGCCTTTCGCCTTACGCCTTTCACCTTCCGCCTTTCGCCTTTCGCCTTTCGCCTTTCGCCTTTCGCCTTTCACCTTCCGCCTTCCGCCTTTCGCCTTTCGCCTTTCGCCTTTCGCCTTTCGCCTTTCGCCTTTCGCCTTTCGCCTTTCGCCTTTCGCCTTTCGCCTTTCGCCTTTCGCCTTTCGCCTTTCGCCTTTCGCCTTTCGCCTTTCGCCTTTCACCTTCCGCCTTTCGCCTTTCGCCTTCCGCCTTTCGCCTTGCGCATTTCGCCTTTCGCCTTTCACCTTCCGCCTTTCGCCTTTCGCCTTCCGCCTTTCGCCTTTCGCCTTTCTCCTTTCGCCTTTCGCCTTTCGCCTTTCGCCTTTCGACTTTCGCCCTTCGCCTTTCGTCTTTCGCCTTTCGCATTTCGCCTTTAGCATTTTGTAATACGAATTTATAATTTCGAATTTTCCATTTCGCATTTTCAATTTCAACTTTTGTATATTATCTTTTGAATATCGTTTTTTCTTTTGCTTTAGGCATTTTAAATTTCTCCATTTTCATTTGAAAATCGTTTTTCCTTTTGCCTTAGGCATTTTGACTTTTGCCTCACGCCCTTCGCCTTTCGCCTATCGCCTTTCGCCTTTCGCCTTCCGCTTTTCGCCTTTCGCCTTTCGCCTTTCGCCTTTCGCCTTTCGCCTTTCGCCTTTCGCCTTTCGCCTTTCGCCTTTCGCCTTTCGCCTTTCGCCTTTCGCCTTTCACCTTCCGCCTTCCGCCTTTCGCCTTTCGCCTTTCGCCTTTCGCCTTTCGCCTTACGCCTTTCGCCTTCCGCCTTTCTTTTTTCGCCTTTCGCCTTTCCCCTTTCGCCTTTCGCCTTTCGCCTTTCGCCTTTCGCCTTTCGCCTTTCGCCTTTCGCCTTTCGCCTTTCGCCTTTCACCTTTCGCCTTTCGCCTTTCGCCTTTCGCCTTTCGCGTTTCGCCTTACGATTTTCGCCTTTCGCCTTTCGCCTTTCGCCTTTCGCCTTTCGCCTTTCGCCTTTCGCCTTTCGCCTTTCGCCTTTCGCCTTTCGCCTTTCGCCTTTCGCCTTTCGCCTTTCGCATTTCGCCTTTCGCCTTTCGCCTTTCGACAATCGCCCTTCGCCTTTCGTCTTTCGCCTTTCGCATTTCGCCTTTAGCCTTTTGAAATACGAATTTATAATTTCGAATTTTCCATTTCGCATTTTCAATTTCAACTTTTGTATATTATCTTTTGAATATCGTTTTTTCTTTTACTTTAGGCATTTTAAATTTCTCCATTTTCATTTGAAAATCGTTTTTCCTTTTGCCTTAGGCATTTTGACTTTTGCCTCTCGCCCTTCGCATTTCGCCTTTCGCCTTTCACTTTCCGCATTTCGCCTTCCGCCTTTCGCCTTCCGCATTTCGCCTTTCGCCTTTCGCCTTTCGCCTTTCGCCTTTCGCCTTTCGCCTTTCGCCTTTCGCCTTTCGCCTTTCGCCTTTCGCTTTTCGCCTTTCGCCTTTCGCCTTCCGCCTTTCGCCTTTCGCCTTTCGCCTTTCGCCTTTCGCCTTTCGCCTTTCGCCTTTCGCCTTTCGCCTTTCGCCTTTCGCCTTTCGCCTTTCGCCTTTCACCTTCCGCCTTTCGCCTTTCGCCTTTCGCCTTTCGCCTTTCGCCTTTCGCCTTTCGCCTTTCGCCTTTCGCCTTTCGCCTTTCGCTTTTCGCCTTTCGCATTTCGCCTTTGGCCTTTCGCCTTCCCCCTTTCGCCTTTCGCCTTTCACCTTCCGCCTTTCGCCTTTCGCTTTTCGCCTTTCGCCTTTCGCCTTTCGCCTTACGCCTTTCGCCTTTCGCCTTTCGCCTTTCACCTTTCGCCTTTCGCCTTTCACCTTTCGCCTTTCGCTTTTCGCCTTTCGCCTTTTGCCTTTCGCCTTTCGCCTTTCGACTTTCGCCCTTCGCCTTTCGTCTTTCGCCTTTCGCATTTCGCCTTTAGCATTTTGAAATACGAATTTACAATTTCGTATTTTCCATTTCGCATTTTCAATTTCAACTTTTGTATATTATCTTTTGAATATCGTTTTTTCTTTTGCTTTAGGCTTTTTAAATTTCTCCATTTTCATTTGAAAATCGTTTTTCCTTTTGCCTTAGGCATTTTGACTTTTGCCTCTCGCCCTTCGCCTTTCGCCTTTCGCCTTTCGCCTTCCGCTTTTCGCCTTTCGCTTTCGCCTTTCGCCTTTCGCCTTTCGCCTTTCGCCTTTCGCCTTTCGCCTTTCGCCTTTCGCCTTTCGCCTTGCGCCTTTCGCCTTTCGCATTTCGCCTTTCGCCTTTCGCCTTTCGCCTTTCGCCTTTCGCCTTTCGCCTTTCGCCTTTCGCCTTTCGCCTTTCGCCTTTCGCCTTTCGCCTTTCGCATTTCGCCATTCGCCTTTCGCCTTTCGCCTTACGCCTTTCACCTTCCGCCTTTCGCCTTTCGCCTTTCCCCTTTCGCATTTCGCCTTTCGCCTTTCGCCTTTCGCCTTTCGCCTTTCGCCTTTCGCCTTTCGCCTTTCGCCTTTCGCCTTTCGCCTTTCGCCTTTCGCCTTTCGCCTTTCGCCTTTCGCCTTTCGCATTTCGCCATTCGCCTTTCGCCTTTCGCCTTTCGACAATCGCCCTTCGCCTTTCGTCTTTCGCCTTTCGCATTTCGCCTTTAGCCTTTTGAAATACGAATTTATAATTTCGAATTTTCCATTTCGCATTTTCAATTTCATCTTTTGTATTTTATCTTTTGAATATCGTTTTTTCTTTTGCTTTAGGCATTTTAAATTTCTCCATTTTTATTTCATGTTTTGAAAATCGTTTTTCCTTTTGCCTTAGGCATTTTGACTTTTGCCTCTCGCCCTTCACCTTTTGCCTTTCGCCTTCCGCCTTTCGCCTTTCGCCTTTCACTTTTCGCCTTTCGCCTTTCGCCTTCCGCCTTTCGCCTTTCGCCTTTCGCCTTTCGCCTTTCGCCTTTCGCCTTTCGCCTTTCGCCTTTCGCCTTTCGCCTTTCACCTTTCTCCTTTCGCCTTTCGCCTTTTGCCTTTCGCCTTTCGACTTTCGCCCTTCGCCTTTCGTCTTTCGCCTTTCGCATTTCGCCTTTAGCATTTTGAAATACGAATTTATAATTTCGAATTTTCCATTTCGCATTTTCAATTTCAACTTTTGTATATTATCTTTTGAATATCGTTTTTTCTTTTGCTTTAGGCATTTTAAATTTCTCCATTTTCATTTGAAAATCGTTTTTCCTTTTGCCTTAGGCATTTTGACTTTTGCCTCACGCCCTTCGCCTTTCGCCTATCGCCTTTCGCCTTTCGCCTTCCGCTTTTCGCCTTTCGCTTTTCGCCTTTCGCCTTTCGCCTTTCGCCTTTTGCCTTCCGCTTTTCGCCTTTCGCCTTTCGCCTTTCGCCATTCGCCTTTCGCCTTTCGCCTTTCGCCTTTCGCCTTTCGCCTTTCGCCTTTCGCCTTTCGCCTTTCGCCTTTCGCATTTCGCCATTCGCCTTTCGCCTTTCGCCTTTCGAAAATCGCCCTTCGCCTTTCGTCTTTCGCCTTTCGCATTTCGCCTTTAGCCTTTTGAAATACGAATTTATAATTTCGAATTTTCCATTTCGCATTTTCAATTTCAACTTTTGTATTTTATCTTTTGAATATCGTTTTTTCTTTTGCTTTAGGCATTTTAAATTTCTCCATTTTTATTTCATGTTTTGAAAATCGTTTTTCCTTTTGCCTTAGGCATTTTGACTTTTGCCTCTCGCCCTTCACCTTTCGCCTTTCGCCTTCCGCCTTTCGCCTTTCGCCTTTCGCCTTTCGCCTTTCGCCTTTCGCCTTTCACTTTTCGCCTTTCGCCTTTCGCCTTTCGCCTTTCGCCTTTCGCCTTTCGCCTTTCGCCTTTCGCCTTTCGCCTTTCGCCTTTCGCCTTTCGCCTTTCGCCTTTCGCCTTTCGCCTTTCGCCTTTCGCCTTTCGCCTTTCGCCTTACGCCTTTCACCTTCCGCCTTTCGCCTTTCGCCTTTCGCCTTTCGCCTTTCGCCTTTCGCCTTTCGCCTTTCGCATTTCGCCATTCGCCTTTCGCCTTTCGCCTTTCGACAATCGCCCTTCGCCTTTCGTCTTTCGCCTTTCGCATTTCGCCTTTAGCCTTTTGAAATACGAATTTATAATTTCGAATTTTCCATTTCGCATTTTCAATTTCAACTTTTGTATTTTATCTTTTGAATATCGTTTTTTCTTTTGCTTTAGGCATTTTAAATTTCTCCATTTTTATTTCATGTTTTGAAAATCGTTTTTCCCTTTGCCTTAGGCATTTTGACTTTTGCCTCTCGCCCTTCACCTTTCGCCTTTCGCCTTCCGCCTTTCGCCTTTCGCCTTTCGCCTTTCACTTTTCGCCTTTCGCCTTTCGCCTTCCGCCTTTCGCCTTTCGCCTTTCGCCTTTCGCCTTTCGCCTTTCGCCTTTCGCCTTTCGCCTTTCACCTTTCGCCTTTCACCTTTCTCCTTTCGCCTTTCGCCTTTTGCCTTTCGCCTTTCGCTTTTCGACTTTCGCCCTTCGCCTTTCGTCTTTCGCCTTTCGCATTTCGCCTTTAGCATTTTGAAATACGAATTTATAATTTCGAATTTTCCATTTCGCATTTTCAATTTCAACTTTTGTATATTATCTTTTGAATATCGTTTTTTCTTTTGCTTTAGGCATTTTAAATTTCTCCATTTTCATTTGAAAATCATTTTCCTTTTGCCTTAGGCATTTTGACTTTTGCCTCACGCCCTTCGCCTTTCGCCTATCGCCTTTCGCCTTTCGCCTTCCGCTTTTCGCCTTTCGCTTTTCGCCTTTCGCCTTTCGCCTTTCGCCTTTCGCCTTTCGCCTTTCGCCTTTCGCCTTTCGCCTTTCGCCTTTCGCCTTTCGCCTTTCGCCTTTCGCCTTTCGCCTTTCGACTTTCGCCTTTCGCCTTTCGCCTTTCGCCTTTCGCCTTTTGCCTTCCGCTTTTCGCCTTTCGCCTTTCGCCTTTCGCCTTTCGCCTTTCGCCTTTCGCCTTTCGCATTTCGCCATTCGCCTTTCGCCTTTCGACAATCGCCCTTCGCCTTTCGTCTTTCGCCTTTCGCATTTCGCCTTTAGCCTTTTGAAATACGAATTTATAATTTCGAATTTTCCATTTCGCATTTTCAATTTCAACTTTTGTATTTTATCTTTTGAATATCGTTTTTTCTTTTGCTTTAGGCATTTTAAATTTCTCCATTTTTATTTCATGTTTTGAAAATCGTTTTTCCTTTTGCCTTAGGCATTTTGACTTTTGCCTCTCGCCCTTCACCTTTCGCCTTCCGCCTTTCGCCTTTCGCCTTTCGCCTTTCGCCTTTCGCCTTTCGCCTTTCGCCTTTCGCCTTTCGCCTTTCACTTTTCGCCTTTCGCCTTTCGCCTTTCGCCTATCGCCTTTCGCCTTTCGCCTTCCGCTTTTCGCCTTTCGCCTTTCGCCTTTCGCCTTTCGCCTTTCGCCTTTCGCCTTTCGCCTTTCGCCTTTCGCCTTTCGCCTTTCGCCTTTCGCCTTACGCCTTTCACCTTCCGCCTTTCGCCTTCCGCCTTTCCCCTTTCGCCTTTCGCCTTTCGCCTTTCGCCTTTCGCCTTTCGCCTTTCGCCTTTCGCCCTTCACCTTTCGCCTTTCGCCTTCCGCCTTTCGCCTTTCGCATTTCGCCTTTCGCCTTTCGCCTTTCGCCTTTCGCCTTTCACTTTTCGCCTTTCGCCTTTCGCCTTCCGCCTTTCGCCTTTCGCCTTTCGCCTTTCGCCTTTCGCCTTTCGCCTTTCGCCTTTCGCCTTTCGCCTTTCGCCTTTCGCCTTTCGCCTTTCGCCTTTCACCTTTCTCCTTTCGCCTTTCGCCTTTTGCATTTCGCCTTTCGCCTTTCGACTTTCGCCCTTCGCCTTTCGTCTTTCGCCTTTCGCATTTCGCCTTTAGCATTTTGAAATACGAATTTATAATTTCGAATTTTCCATTTCGCATTTTCAATTTCAACTTTTGTATATTATCTTTTGAATATCGTTTTTCTTTTGCTTTAGGCATTTTAAATTTCTCCATTTTCATTTGAAAATCGTTTTTCCTTTTGCCTTAGGCATTTTGACTTTTGCCTCACGCCCTTCGCCTTTCGCCTATCGCCTTTCGCCTTTCGCCTTCCGCTTTTCGCCTTTCGCCTTTCGCCTTTCGCCTTTCGCCTTTCGCCTTTCGCCTTTCGCCTTTCACCTTTCGCCTTACGCCTTCCGCCTTTCGCCTTTCGCCTTTCGCCTTTCGCCTTTCGCCTTTCGCCTTTCACTTTTCGCCTTTCGCCTTTCGCCTTCCGCCTTTCGCCTTTCGCCTTTCGCCTTTCGCCTTTCGCCTTTCGCCATTCGCCTTTCGCCTTTCGCCTTTCGCCTTTCGCCTTTCGCCTTTCGCCTTTCACCTTTCTCCTTTCGCCCTTCGCCTTTCGTCTTTCGCCTTTCGCATTTCGCCTTTAGCATTTTGAAATACGAATTTATAATTTCGAATTTTCCATTTCGCATTTTCAATTTCAACTTTTGTATATTATCTTTTGAATATCGTTTTTTCTTTTGCTTTGGGCATTTTAAATTTCTCCATTTTCATTTGAAAATCGTTTTTCCTTTTGCCTTAGGCATTTTGACTTTTGCCTCACGCCCTTCGCCTTTCGCCTATCGCCTTTCGCCTTTCGCCTTCCGCTTTTCGCCTTTCGCCTTTCGCCTTTCGCCTTTCGCCTTTCGCCTTTCGCCTTTCGCCTTTCGCCTTTCGCCTTCCGCCTTTCGCCTTTCGCCTTTCGCCTTTCGCCTTTCGCCTTTCGCCTTTCGCCTTTCGCCTTTCATCTTTCACCTTCCGCCTTTCGCCTTTCGCCTTTCGCCTTTCGCCTTTCGCCTTTCGCCTTTCGCCTTTCGCCTTTCGCTTTCGCCTTTCGCCTTTCGAATTTCGCCTTTCGTCTTTCGCCTTTCGCCTTTCACCTTCCGCCTTTCACCTTCCGCCTTTGGCCTTTCGCCTGTCGCCTTTCGCCTTTCGCCTTTCGCCTTTCACCTTCCGCCTTTGACCTTTGGCCTTTCTCCTTTCGCCTTTCGCCTTTCGCTTTTCGCCTTTCGCCTTTCGCCTTTCGCCTTTCGACTTTCGCCTTTCGCCTTTCGCCTTTCGACTTTCGCCTTTCGCCTTTCGCTTTCGCCTTTCGCCTTTTGCCTTTTGCCTTTCGCCTTAGGCATTTTGACTTTTGCCTCTCGCCCTTGGCCTTTCGCCTTTCGCCTTTCGCTTTCGCCTTTCGCCTTTCGCCTTTCGCCTTTCGCCTTTCGCCTTTCGCCTTTCGCCTTTCGCCTTTCGCCTTTCGCATTTCGCCTTTCGCCTTTCGCCTTTCGCCTTCCGCCTTTCGCCTTTCGCCTTACGCCTTCGCCTTTCGCCTTTCGCCTTTCGCCTTTCGCCATTCGCCTTTCGCCTTTCGCCATTCGCCTTTCGCCTTTCGCCTTTCGCCTTTCGCCATTCGCTTTCACCTTTCGCCTTTCGCCTTTCGCCTTTCGCCTTTCGCCTTTCGCCTTTCGCCTTTCGCCTTTCGCCTTTCGCCTTTCGCCTTTCGCCGTTCGCCTTTCGCCTTTCGCCTTTCGCCTTTCGCCTTTCGCCTTTCGCATTTTGCCTTTCGCCTTTCGCCTTTCGCCTTTCGCCTTTCGCCTTTCACCTTCCGCCTTTCGCCTTTGGCCTTTCGCCTGTCGCCTTTCGCCTTTCGCCTTTCGCCTTTCACCTTCCGCCTTTCGCCTTTGGCCTTTCGTCTTTCGCCTTTCGCCTGTCGCCTTTCGCCTTTTGCCTTTCGCCTTAGGCATTTTGACTTTTGCCTCTCGCCCTTTCCCTTTCGCCTTTCGCCTTTCGCCTTTCGCCTTTCGCCTTTCGCCTTTCGCTTTTCGCCTTTCGCCTTTCGCCTTTCGCCTTTCACCTTTCGCCTTTCGCCATTCACCTTTCGCCTTTCACCTTCCGCCTTTCGCCTTTCGCCTTTCGCCTTTCGCCTTTCGCCTTTCGCCTTTCGCCTTTCGCTTTTCGCCTTTCGCCTTTCGCCATTCGCTTTTCGCCTTTCGCCTTTCACCTTTCGCCTTTCGCCTTTCACCTTTCGCCTTTCGCCTTTCACCTTTCGCCTTTCGGCATTCGCCTTTCGCCTTTCACCTTTCGCCTTTCGCCTTTCGCTTTCGCGTTTCGCCTTTCGCCTTTTGCCTTTCGCCTTAGGCATTTTGATTTTTGCCTCTCGCCCTTCGCCTTTCGCCTTTCGCCTTTCGCCTTTCGCTTTCCGCCTTTCGCCTTTCGCCTTTCGCCTTTCGCCTTTTGCCTTTCGCCTTTCGCCATTCGCTTTTCGCCTTTCGCCTTTCACCTTTCGCCTTTCACCTTTCACCTTTCGCCTTTCGCCTTTCACCTTCCGCCTTTTGCCTTTCATCTTTCGCCTTTCGCCTTTCGCCTTTCGCCTTTCGCCTTTCGCCATTCGCCTTTCGCCTTTCGCCTTTCGCCTTTCGCTACTCGCTTTTCGCCTTTCACCTTTCGCCTTTCGCCTTTCACCTTTCGCCTTTCGCCTTTCGCCTTTCGCCATTCGCCTTTCGCTTTTCGCCTTTCGCCTTTCGCCATTCGCATTTCGCCTTTCGCCTTTTGCCTTTCGCTTTTCGTCTTTCGCTTTTCACCTTCCGCCTTTCGCCTTTCGCCTTTCGCCTTTCACCTTTCGCCTTTCGCCTTTCACCTTTCGCCTTTCGCCTTTCACCTTTCGCCTTTCGCCATTCGCCTTTCGCCTTTCACCTTTCGCCTTTCGCCATTCACCTTTCGCCTTTCGCCTTTCACCTTCCGCCTTTCGCCTTTCGCCTTTCGCCTTTCGCCTTTCGCCTTTCGCCTTTCGCCTTTCGCCTTTCGCCTTTCGCCTTTCGCCTTTCGCATTTCGCCTTTCGCCATTCGCTTTTCGCCTTTCGCCTTTCACCTTTCGCCTTTCGCCTTTCACCTTTCGCTTTTCGCCTTTCACCTTTCGCCTTTCGCCATTCGCCTTTCGCCTTTCACCTTTCGCCTTTCGCCATTCACCTTTCGCCTTTCGCCTTTCACCTTCCGCCTTTCGCCTTTCGCACTTCGCCTTTCGCCTTTCGCCTTTCGCATTTCGCCTTTCGCCTTTCGCCTTTCGCCTTTCGCCATTCGCCTTTCGCCTTTCGACTTTCGCCCTTCGGCTTTCGTCTTTCGCCTTTCGCATTTCGCCTTTAGCCTTTTGAAATACGAATTTATAATTTCGAATTTTCCATTTCGCATTTTCAATTTCAACTTTTGTATTTTATCTTTTGAACATCGTTTTTTCTTTTGCTTTAGGCATTTTACATTTCTCCATTTTTAATTCATGTTTTGAAAATCGTTTTTCCTTTTGCCTTAGGCATTTTGAATTTTGCCTCTCGCAATTCGCCTTTCGCCTTTCGCCATTCGCCTTTCGCCTTTCACCTTTCGCCTTTCGCCTTTCGCGTTTCGCCTTTCGCCTTTCGCCTTTCGCCTTTCGCCTTTCGCCATTCGCTTTCGCTTTTCGCCTTCCGCCTTTCGCCTTTCGCATTTCACCTTCCGCCTTTCGCCTTTCGCATTTCGCCTTTCCCTTTCGCCTTTCGCCTTTCGCCTTTCGCCTTTCGCCTTTCGCCTTTCGCCTTTCGCCTTTCGCCTTTCGCCTTTCGCCTTTCGCCTTTCGCATTTCGTCTTTCGCCTTTCGCCTTTCACCTTTCGCCTTTCGGCTTTCACCTTTCGACTTTCGCCCTTCGCATTTCGTCTTTCGCCTTTCGCATTTCGTTTTTAGCCTTTTGAAATACGAATTTATAATTTCGAATTTTCCATTTCGCATTTTCAATTTCAACTTTTGTATTTTATCTTTTGAATGTCGTTTTTTCTTTTGCTTAAGCATTTTAAATTTCTCCATTTTTATTTCATGTTTTGAAAATCGGTTTTCCTTTTGCCTTAGGCATTTTGACTTTTGCCTTTCGCCTTTCGCCTTTCGCCTTTCGCCTTTCACCTTCCGCCTTTCGCCTTTGGCCTTTCGCCTTTCGTCTTTCGCCTTTCACCTTCCGCCTTTCGCCTTTCGCCTTTCGCCTTTCGCCTTTCGCCTTTCGCTTTTCGCCTTTCGCCTATCGCTTTTCGCCTTCCGCCTTTCGCCTTTCACCTTTCGCCTTTCGCATTTCGCCTTTCGCCTTTCACCTTTCGCCTTTCGCCTTTCGCCTTTCGCCTTTCGCCATTCGCCTTTCGCTTTTCGCCTTTCGCCTTTCGCCTTTCACCTTCCGCCTTTCGCCTTTGGCCTTTCGCCTTTCGCTTTTCGCCTTCCGCCTTTCGCCTTTGGCCTTTCGCCTTTCGCCTTTCGCCTTTCGCTTTTCGCCTTTCGCCTTTCGCCTTTCGCCTTTCGCCTTTCGCCTTTCGCCTTTCGCCTTTGGCCTTCGCCTTTCGCCTTTCGCCTTTCACCTTTCGCATTTCGCCTTTCGCCTTTCGCCTTTCGCCTTTCACCTTTCGCCTTTCGCCTTTCACCTTTCGCCTTTCGCCTTTCACCTTTCGCCTTTCACCTTTCGCCTTTTACCTTTCGCCTTTCGCCTTCGCCTTTCGCCTTCGCCTTTCGCCTTTCACCTTCCGCCTTTCGCCTTTCGCCTTTCGCCTTTCGCCTTTCGCCTTTCGCCTTTCGCCTTCCGCCTTTCGCCTTTCGCCTTTCGCCTTTCGCCTTTCGCCTTTCGCCTTTCGCCTTTCGCCTTTCGCCTTTCGCCTTTCGCCTTTCGCCTTTCGCCTTTCGCCTTTCGCCTTTCGCCTTTCGCCTTTCGCTTTCGCCTTTCGCCTTTCGCCTTTCACCTTTCGCGTTTCGCCTTTCAACTTTCGCCTTTCGCCTTTCGCATTTCGCCTTTCACCTTTCGTCATTCGCCTTTCGCCTTTTACCTTTCGCCTTTCGCCTTTCGCCTTTCGCCTTTCGCCTTTCGCCTTTCGCCTTTCGCCTTTCGCCTTTCGCCTTTCGCCTTTCGCCTTTCGCCTCTCGCCTTTCGCATTTCGCCTTTCGCCTTTCGCCTTTCACCTTCCGCCTTTCGCCTTTGGAATTTCGCCTTTCGCTTTCGCCTTTCACCTTCCGCCTTTCGCCTTTGGCCTTTCGCCTTTCGCCTTTCGCCATTCGCCTTTCGCCTTTCGCTTTTCGTCTTTCGCCTTTCGCCTTTCGCCCTTCGCCTTTCGCCTTTCGCCCTTCGCCTTTCGCCTTTCGCCTTTCGCCTTTCACGTTCCGCCTTTCGCCTTTCGCCTTTTGCCTTTCGCCTTTCGCCTTTCGCCTTTCGCCTTTCGCCTTTCGCCTTTCGCCTTTCGCCTTTCGCCTTTCGCCTTTCGCCTTTCGCCTTTCGCCTTTCGCTTTCGCCTTTCGCCTTTCGCCTTTCGCCTTTCGCCTTGCGCCTTTCGCCTTTCGCCTTTCTCCTTCCGACTATTGCCTTTCGCCTTTCGCCTTTCGCCTTTCGCCTTCCGCCTTTCACTTTCCGCCTTTCGCCTTTGGCCTTTCGCCTTTGGCCTTTCGCCTTTCGCCTTTCGCCTTTCGCCTTTCGCCTTTCGCCTTTCGCCTTTCGCCTTTCGCCTTTCGCCTTTCGCCTTTCGCCTTTCGCCTTTCTCCTTCCGACTTTTGCCTTTCGCCTTTCGCCTTTCGCCTTTCGCCTTTCGCATTTCGCCTTTCGCCTCTCGCCTTAGGCCTTTCACCTTCCGCCTTTCACCTTCCGCCTTTCGCCTTTGGCCTTTCGCCTTTCGCCTTTCGCCTTTCGCTTTTCGCCTTTCGCCTTTCGCCTTTCGCCTTTCGACTTTCGCCCTTCGCCTTTCGTCTTTCGCGTTTCGCATTTCGCCTTTAGCATTTTGAAATACGAATTTATAATTTCGAATTTTCCATTTCGCATTTTCAATTTCAACTTTTGTATTTTATCTTTTGAATATCGTTATTTCTTTTGCTTTAGGCATTTTAAATTTCCCCATTTTCATTTCATGTTTTGAAAATCGTTTTTCCTTTTGCCTTAGACATTTTGACTTTTGCCTCTCGCCCTTCGCCTTACGGCTTTCGCCTTTTGCCTTTCGCCTTTCGCCTTTTGCCTTTCGCCTTTCGCCTTTCGCATTTCGCTTTTAGCATTTTGAAATACGAATTTATAATTTCGAATTTTCCATTTCGCATTTTCAATTTCAACTTTTGTATTTTATCTTTTGACTATCGTTTTTTCTTTTGCTTTAGGCATTTTAAATTTCTCCATTTTCATTTCATGTTTTGAAAATTGTTTTTCCTTTTGCCTTAGACATTTTGACTTTTGCCTCTCGCCCTTCGCCTTACGCCTTTCGCCTTTTGCCTTTCGCCTTTCGCCTTTCGCCTTTCGCCTTTCGCCTTTCGCCTTTCGCCTTTCGCCTTTCGCCTTTCGCCTTTCGCCTTTCGCCTTTCGCCTTTCGCCTTTCGTCTTTCGCCTTTCGCCATTCGCTTTTCGCCTTTCGCCTTTCACCTTTCGCCTTTCGCCTTTCACCTTTCGCCTTTCACCTTTTGCCTTTCGCCATTCGCCTTTCGCCTTTCACCTTTCGCCTTTCGCCTTTCGCTTTGGCCTTTCGCCTTTCGCCTTTTGCCTTTCGTCTTAGGCATTTTGACTTTTGCCTCTCGCGCTTCGCCTTTCGCCTTTCGCCTTTCGCCTTTCGCCTTTCGCCTTTCGCCTTTCGCCTTTCGCCTTTCGCCTTTCGCCTTTCGCCTTTCGCCTTTCGCCTTTCGCCTTTCGCCATTCGCTTTTCGCCTTTCGCCTTTCACCTTTCGCCTTTCACCTTTCACCTTTCGCCTTTCGCCTTTCACCTTCCGCCTTTTGCCTTTCGCCTTTCGCCTTTCGCCTTTCGCCTTTGGCCTTTCGCCTTTCGCCTTTCGCCTTTCGCCTTTCGCCTTTCGCCTTTCGCCACTCGCTTTTCGCCTTTCGCCTTTCACCTTTCGCCTTTCGCCTTTCACCTTTCGCCTTTCGCCTTTCGCCTTTCGCCATTCGCCTTTCGCTTTTCGCCTTTCGCCTTTCGCATTTCGCCTTTCGCTTTTCGCCTTTCGCTTTTCACCTTCCGCCTTTCGCCTTTCGCCTTTCGCCTTTCACCTTTCGCCTTTCGCCTTTCACCTTTCGCCTTTCGCCTTTCACCTTTCGCCTTTCGCCATTCGCCTTTCGCCTTTCACCTTTCGCCTTTCGCCATTCACCTTTCGCCTTTCGCCTTTCACCTTCCGCCTTTCGCCTTTCGCCTTTCGCCTTTCGCCTTTCTCCTTTCGCCTTTCGCCTTTCGCCTTTCGCCTTTCGCCTTTCGCCTTTCGCCTTTCGCCTTTCGCCTTTCGCCTTTCGCCTTTCGCCTTTCGCATTTCGCCTTTCGCCATTCGCTTTTCGCCTTTCGCCTTTCACCTTTCGCCTTTCGCCTTTCACCTTTCGCTTTTCGCCTTTCACCTTTCGCCTTTCGCCATTCGCCTTTCGCCTTTCACCTTTCGCCCTTCGCCATTCACCTTTCGCCTTTCGCTTTTCACCTTCCGCCTTTCGCCTTTCGCCTTTCGCCTTTCGCCTTTCGCCTTTCGCATTTCGCCTTTCGCCTTTCGCCTTTCGCCTTTCGCCTTTCGCCATTCGCTTTCGCATTTCGTCATCCGCCTTTCGCCTTTCGCCTTTCGCCTTTCACCTTCCCCCTTTCGCCTTTCGCATTTCGCCTTTCCCTTTCGCCTTTCGCCTTTCGCCTTTCGCCTTTCGCCTTTCGCCTTTCGCTTTCGCCTTTCGCCTTTTGCCTTTCGCATTTCGTCTTTCGCCTTTCGCCTTTCACCTTTCGCCTTTCGGCTTTCAGCTTTCGACTTTCGCCCTTCGCATTTCGTCTTTCGCCTTTCGAATTTCGTTTTTAGCCTTTTGAAATACGAATTTATAATTTCGAATTTTCCATTTCGCATTTTCAATTTCAACTTTTGTATTTTATCTTTTGAATGTCGTTTTTTCTTTTGCTTAAGCATTTTAAATTTCTCCATTTTTATTTCATGTTTTGAAAATCGTTTTTCCTTTTGCCTTAGGCATTTTGACTTTTGCCTTTCGCCTTTCGCCTTTCGCCTTACACCTTCCGCCTTTCGCCTTTGGCCTTTCGCCTTTCGTCTTTCGCCTTGCACCTTCCGCCTTTCGCTTTTGGCCTTTCGCCTTTCGCCTTTCGCCTTTCGCCATTCGTCTTTCGCTTTTCGCCTTTCGCCTTTCGCCTTTCACCTTCCGCCTTTCGCCTTTGGCCTTTCGCCTTTCGCCTTTCGCCTTTCGCCTTTCACCTTCCGCCTTTCGCCTTTCGCCTTTCGCCTTTCGCCTTCCGCCTTTCACTTTCCGCCTTTCGCCTTTGGCCTTTCGCCTTTCGCCTTTCGCCTTTCGCCTTTCGCCTTTCGCCTTTCTCCTTCCGACTTTTGCCTTTCGCCTTTCGCCTTTCGCCTTTCGCCTTTCGCATTTCGCCTTTCGCCTTTCGCCTTTCGCATTTCGTCTTTAGCATTTTGAAATACGAATTTATAATTTCGAATTTTCCATTTCGCATTTTCAATTTCAACTTTTGTATTTTATCTTTTGAATATCGTTTTTTCTTTTGCTGCAGGCATTTCAAATTTCTGCATTTTCATTTCATTCTTTGAAAATCGTTTTTCCCTTTGCCTTGGACATTTTGACTTATGCCTCTCGCCCTTCGCCTTACCCCTTTCGCCTTCCGCCTTTCGCCTTTCGCCTTTCGCCTTTCGCCTTTCGCCTTTCGCCTTTCGCCTTTCGCCTTTCGCCTTTCGCCTTTCGCCTTTCGCCTTTCGCCTTGCGCCTTTCGCCTTTCGCCTTTCGCCTTGCGCCTTTCGCCTTTCGCCTTTCTCCTTCCGACTTTTGCCTTTCGCCTTTCGCCTTTCGCCTTTCGCCCTTCCCCTTACGCCTTTCGCCTTTCGCCTTCCGCCTTTCGCCTTTCGCCTTTCGCCTTTCGCCTTTCGCCTTTCGCCTTTCGCCTTTCGCCTTTCGCCTTTCGCCTTTCGCCTTCCGCCTTTCGCCTTTCACCTTCCGCCTTTCGCCTTTCGCCTTTCGCCTTTCGCCTTTCGCCTTTCGCCTTTCGCCTTTCGCCTTTTGCCTTTCGCCTTTCGCCTTTCGCCTTTCGCCTTTCGCCTTTCGCCTTTCGCCTTTCGCCTTTCGCCTTTCGCCTTTCACCTTTCGCCTTTCGCCTTTCGCCTTTCGCCTTTCGCCTTTCGCCTTTTACCTTTCGCCTTTCGCCCTTCGCCTTTCGTCTTTCGCCTTTCGCCTTTCGCCTTTCGCCTTTCGCTTTTCACCTTTCGCATTTCGCCTTCCGCCTTTCGCCTTTCGCCTTCCGCCGTCCGCCTTTCGCCTTTCGCCTTCCGCCTATCGCCTTTCGCCTTTCGCCTTTCGCCTTTCGCCTTTCGCCTTTCGCCTTTCGCCTTTCGCCTTTCGCCTTTCGCCTTTCGCCTTTCGCCTTTCGCCTTTCGCCTTTCGCCTTTCGCCTTTCGCCTTTCGCCTTTCGCCTTTCGCCTTTCGCCTTTCGCCTTTCGCCTTTCGCCTTTCGCCTTTCGCCTTTCGCCTTTCGCCTTTCGCCTTTCGCTTTCGCCTTTCGCCTTTCGCCTTTCGCCTTTCGCTTTTCGCTTTTCGCCTTTCGCCTTTCGCCTTTCGCCTTTCGCCATTCGCCTTTCGACTTTCGCCCTTCGCCTTTCGTCTTTCGTCTTTCGCCTTTCGCATTTCGCCTTTAGCCTTTTGAAATACGAATTTATAATTTCGAATTTTCCATTTCGCATTTTCAATTTCAACTGTTGTATTTTATCTTTTGAATATCGTTTTTTCTTTCGCTTTAGGCATTTTAAATTTCTCCATTTTTATTTCATGTTTTGAAAATCGTTTTTCCTTTTGCCTTAGGCATTCTGACTTTTGCCTCTCGCCCTTCGCATTTCGCCTTTCGCCTTCCGCCTTTCTCCTTTCGCCTTTCGCCATTCAACTTTCGCCTTTCGCCTTTCGGCTTTCGCCTTTCGCCTTTCACCTTCCGCCTTTCGCCTTTCGCCTTTCGCCTTTCGCCTTTCGCCTTTCACCTTTCGCCTTTCAATTTCGCCTTTCGCCTTTCGCCTTTCGCCTTTCACCTTTCGCCTTTCGACTTTCGCCCTTCGCCTTTCGTCTTTCGCATTTCGCCTTTAGCATTTTGAAATACGAATTTACAGTTTCGAATTTTCCATTTCGCATTTTCAATTTCAACTTTTGTATATTATCTTTTGAATATCGTTTTTTCTTTTGCTTTAGGCATTTTAAATTTCTCCAGTTTCATTTGAAAATCGTTTTTCCTTTTGCCTTAGGCATTTTGACTTTTGCCTCTCGCCCTTCTCCTTTCGCCTTTCGCCTTTCACTTTCCGCCTTTCGCCTTTCGCCTTTCGCCTTCCGCATTTCGCCTTTCGCCTTTCACCTTTCGCATTTCGCCTTCCGCCTTTCGCCTTTCGCCTTTCACCTTCCGCCTTTCGCCTTTCGCCTTTCGTCTTTCGCCTTTCGCATTTCGCCTTTAGCCTTTTGAAATACGAATTTATAATTTCGAATTTTCCATTTCGCATTTTCAATTTCAATTTTTGTATTTTATCTTTTGAATATCGTTTTTTCTTTTGCTTTAGGCATTTTAAATTTCTCCATTTTTATTTCATGTTTTGAAAATCGTTTTTCCTTTTGCCTTAGGCATTTTTACTTTTGCCTCTCGCCCTTCGCCTTTCGCCTTTCGCCTTTCGCCTTTTGCCTTTCGCCTTTCGCCTTTCGCCTTTCGCCTTTCGCCTTTCGCCTTTCGCCTTTCGCCTTCCGCCTTTCGCCTTTCGCCTTCCGCTTTTCGCCTTTCGCCTTTCGCCTTTCGCCTTTCGCCTTTCGCCTTCCGCCTTTCGCCTTTCGCCTTTCGCCTTTCGCCTTTCGCCTTTCGCCTTCCGCCTTTCGCCTTTCGCCTTTCGCCTTTCGCCTTTCGCCTTTCGCATTTCGCCTTTAGCATTTTGAATTTTCCATTTCGCATTTTCAATTTCAACTTTTGTATATTATCTTTTGAATATCGTTTTTTCTTTTGCTTTAGGCATTTTAAATTTCTCCATTTTCATTTGAAAATCGTTTTTCCTTTTGCCTTAGGCATTTTGACTTTTGCCTCTCGCCCTTCGCCTTTCGCCTTTCGCCTTTCACTTTCCTCCTTTCGCCTTTCGCCTTCCGCATTTAGCCTTTCGCCTTTCACCTTTCGCATTTCGCCTTCCGCCTTTCGCCTTTCGCCTTTCACCTTCCGCCTTTCGCCTTTCGCCTTTCGCCTTTCGTCTTTCGCCTTTCGCATTTCGCCTTTAGCCTTTTGAAATACGAATTTATAATTTCGAATTTTCCATTTCGCATTTTCAATTTCAATTTTTGTATTTTATCTTTTGAATATCGTTTTTTCTTTTGCTTTAGGCATTTTAAATTTCTCCATTTTTATTTCATGTTTTGAAAATCGTTTTTCCTTTTGCCTTAGGCATTTTTACTTTTGCCTCTCGCCCTTCGCCTTTCGCCTTTCGCCTTTCGCCTTTCGCCTTTCGCCTTTCGCCTTTCGCCTTTCGCCTTTCGCTTTTCGCCTTTCGCCTTTCGCCTTCCGCCTTTCGCCTTTCGCCTTTCGCCTTTCGCCTTTCGCCTTTCGCCTTTCGCCTTTCGCCTTTCACCTTCCGCCTTTTGCCTTTCGCCGTTCGCCTTTCGCCTTTCGCCTTTCGCCTTTCGCCTTTCGCCTTTCGCCTTTCGCCTTTTGCCTTGCGCGTTTCGCCTTTCGCCTTTCGCCTTTCGCCTTTCGCCTTTCGCCTTTCGCCTTTCGCCTTTCGCTTTTCGCATTTCGCCTTTCGCCTTTCACTTTCGCCTATCGCCTTTCGCCTTTCGCCTTTCGCCTTTCGCCTTTCGCGTTTCGCCTTTCGCCTTTCGCCTTTCGCCTTTCGCCTTTCGCCTTTCGCCTTTAGCATTTTGAAATACGAATTTATAATTTCGAATTTTCCATTTCGCATTTTAATTTCAACTTTTGTATATTATCTTTTGAATATCGTTTTTTATTTTGCTTTAGGCATTTTAAATTTCTCCATTTTCATTTGAAAATCGTTCTTCCTTTTGCCTTAGGCATTTTGACTTTTGCCTCTCGCCTTTCGCCTTTCGCCTTCCGCTTTTCGCCTTTCGCCTTTCGCCTTTCGCCTTTCGCTTTTCGCCTTTCGCCTTTCGCCTTCCGCCTTTCGCCTTTCGCCTTTCGCCTTTCGCCTTTCGCCTTTCGCCTTTCGCCTTTCGCCTTTCGCCTTTCACCTTCCGCATTTTGCCTTTCGCCTTTCGCCTTTCGCCTTTCGCCTTTCGCCTTTCGCCTTTCGCCTTTCGCCTTTCGCCTTTCGCCTTTCGCCTTTCGCCTTTCGCCTTTCGCCTTTCGCCTTTCGCCTTTCGCCTTTCGCCTTTCGCCTTTCGCCTTTCGCCTTTCGCCTTTCGCCTTTCGCTTTTCGCCTTCCCCCTTTCGCCTTTCGCCTTTCGCCTTTCGCCTTTCGCCTTTCGCCTTTCGCCTTTCGCCTTTCACCTTTCGCCTTTCACTTTTCGCCTTTCGCCTTTCGCCTTTCGCCTTTCGCCTTTCGCCTTTCACTTTTCGCCTTTCGCCTTTCACCTTTCGCTTTTCGCCTTTCGCCTTTCGCCTTTTGCCTTTCGCCTTTCGCCTTTCGCCTTTCGACTTTCACCCTTCGCCTTTCGTCTTTCGCCTTTCGCATTTCGCCTTTCGCCTTTCGCCTTTCGACTTTCACCCTTCGCCTTTCGCATTTCGCCTTTAGCATTTTGAAATACGAATTTACAATTTCGTATTTTCCATTTCGCATTTTCAATTTCAACTTTTGTATATTATCTTTTGAATATCGTTTTTTCTTTTGCTTTAGGCATTTTAAATTTCTCCATTTTCATTTGAAAATCGTTTTTCCTTTTGCCTTAGGCATTTTGACTTTTGCCTCTCGCCCTTCGCCTTTCGCCTTTCGCCTTTCCCCTTCCGCTTTTCGCGTTTCGCTTTCGCCTTTCGCCTTTCGCCTTTCGCCTTTCGCCTTTCGCCTTTCGCCTTTCGCCTTTCGCCTTTCGCCTTTCGCCTTTCGCCTTTCGCCAAATTTATAATTTCGAATTTTCCATTTCGCATTTTCAATTTCAACTTTTGTATATTATCTTTTGAATATCGTTTTTTCTTTTGCTTTAGGCATTTTAAATTTCTCCATTTTCATTTGAAAATCATTTTTCCTTTTGCCTTAGGCATTTTGACTTTTGCCTCTCGCCCTTCGCCTTTCGCCTTTCACTTTCCGCTTTTCGCCTTTCGCCTTCCGCCTTTCGCCTTTCGCCTTTCGTCTTTCGCCTTTCGCATTTCGCCTTTAGCCTTTTGAAATACGAATTTATAATTTCGAATTTTCCATTTCGCATTTTCAATTTCAATTTTTGTATTTTATCTTTTGAATATCGTTTTTTCTTTTGCTTTAGGCATTTTAAATTTCTCCATTTTCATTTGAAAATCGTTTTTCCTTTTGCCTTAGGCATTTTTACTTTTGCCTCTCGCCCTTCGCCTTTCGCCTTTCGCCTTCCGCCTTTCGCCTTTCGCCTTTCGCCTTTCGCCTTTCGCCTTTCGCCTTTCGCCTTTCGCATTTTGCCTTTCGCCTTTCGCCGTTCGAGTTTCGCCCTTCGCCTTTCGTCTTTCGCTTTTCGCATTTCGCCTTTAGCATTTTGAAATACGAATTTACAATTTCGAATTTTCCATTTCGCATTTTCAATTTCAACTTTTGTATATTATCTATTGAATATGGTTTTTTCTTTTGCTTTACGCATTTTAAATTTCTCCATTTTCATTCATTTTTCGCCTTTCGCATTTCGCCTTTCGCCTTTCGCCTTTCGTCTTCCGCCGTTCGCCTTTCGCCTTTCGCCTTTCGCTTTTCGCCTTTCGCCTTTCGCCTTCCGCCTTTCGCCTTTTGCTTTTCGCCTTTCGCCTTTCGCCTTTTGCCTTTCGCCTTTCGCCTTTCGACTTTCGCCCTTCGCCTTTCGTCTTTCGCCTTTCGCATTTCGCCTTTAGCATTTTGAAATACAAATTTATAATTTCGAATTTTCCATTACGCATTTTTAATTTCAACTTTTGTATTTTATCTTTTGAATATCGTTTTTTCTTTTGCTTTAGGCATTTTACATTTCTCCATTTTTATTTCATGTTTTGAAAATCGTTTTTCTTTTTGCCTTAGGCATTTTGACTTTTGCAGCTCGCCCTTCGCCTTTCGCTTTTCGCCTTTCGCCTTTCACCTTCCGCCTTTTGCCTTTCGCCTTTCGCCTTTCGCATTTCGCCTTTCGCCTTTCGCCTTTCGCCTTCCGCCTTACGCCTTTCGCCTTTCGCCTTTCGCCTTTCACCTTCCGCCTTTCGCCTTTCGCTTTTAGCCTTTCGCGTTTCGCCTTTCGCCTTCCGCGTTTCGCCTTTCGCCTTTCGCCTTACGCCTTTCGCCTTACGCCTTTCGCCTTTCGCCTTTCGCCTTTCGCTTTCGCCTTTCGCCTTTCGCCTTTCGCCTTTCGCCTTTCGCCTTTCGCCTTTCGCCTTTCGCCTTTCGCCTTTCGCCTTTCGCCCTTCCCCTTACGCCTTTCGCCTTTCGCCTTCCGCCTTTCGCCTTTCGCCTTACGCCTTTCGCCTTTCGCCTTTCGCCTTTCGCCTTTCGCCTTTCGCCTTTCGCCTTTCGCCTTCCGCCTTACGCCTTTCGCCTTTCGCCTTTCGCCTTTCACCTTCCGCCTTTCGCCTTTCGCCTTTTACCTTTCGCCTTTCGCCCTTCGCCTTTCGTCTTTCGCCTTTCGCCTTTCGCCTTTCGCCTTTCGCCTTTCATCTTTCGCATTTCGCCTTCCGCCTTTCGCCTTTCGCCTTCCGCCGTCCGCCTTTCGCCTTTCGCCTTCCGCCTATCGCCTTTCGCCTTTCGCCTTTCGCCTTTCGCCTTTCGCCTTTCGCCTTTCGCCTTTCGCCTTTCGCCTTTCGCCTTTCGCCTTCCGCCTTTCGCCTTTCGCCTTCCGCTTTTCGCCTTTCGCCTTTCGCCTTTCGCCTTTCGCCTTTCGCCTTTCGCCTTTCGCCTTTCGCCTTCCGCCTATCGCCTTTCGCCTTTCGCCTTTCGCCTTTCGCCTTTCGCCTTTCGCCTTTCGCCTTTCGCCTTTCGCCTTTCGCCTTTCGCCTTTCGCCTTTCGCCTTTCGCCTTTCGCCTTTCGCCTTTCGCCTTTCGCTTTTCGCCTTTCGCCTTTCGCCTTTCGCCTTTCGCCTTTCGCCTTTCGCCTTTCGCCTTCCGCCTTTCGCCTTTCGCCTTTCGCCTTTCGCCTTTCGCCTTTCGCCTTCCGCCTTTCGCCTTTCGCCTTTCGCCTTTCGTCTTTCGCCTTTCGCATTTCGCCTTTAGCATTTTGAATTTTCCATTTCGCATTTTCAATTTCAACTTTTGTATATTATCTTTTGAACATCGTTTTTTCTTTTGCTTTAGGCATTTTAAATTTCTCCATTTTCATTTGAAAATCGTTTTTCCTTTTGCCTTAGGCATTTTGACTTGTGCCTCTCGCCCTTCGCCTTTCGCCTTTCGCCTTTCACTTTCCGCCTTTCGCCTTTCGCCTTTCACTTTCCGCCTTTCGCCTTTCGCCTTTCGCCATTCGCCTTCCGCCTTTCGCCTTTCGCCTTTCGCCTTTCGCCTTTCGCCTTTCGCCTTTCGCCTTTCGCCTTTCGCCTTCCGCCTTTCGCCTTCCGCTTTTCGCCTTTCGCCTTTCGCCTTTCGCCTTTCGCCTTTCGCCTTTCGCCTTTCGCCTTTCGCCTTCCGCCTTTCGCCTTTCGCCTTTCGCCTTTCGCCTTTCGCCTTTCGCCTTCCGCCTTTCGCCTTTCGCCTTTCGCCTTTCGCCTTTCGCCTTTCGCCTTTCGCATTTCGCCTTTAGCATTTTGAATTTTCCATTTCGCATTTTCAATTTCAACTTTTGTATATTATCTTTTGAATATCGTTTTTTCTTTTGCTTTAGGCATTTTAAATTTCTCCATTTTCATTTGAAAATCGTTTTTCCTTTTGCCTTAGGCATTTTGACTTTTGCCTCTCGCCCTTCTCCTTTCGCCTTTCGCCTTTCACTTTCCGCCTTTCGCCTTTCGCCTTTCGCCTTCCGCATTTCGCCTTTCGCCTTTCACCTTTCGCATTTCGCCTTCCGCCTTTCGCCTTTCGCCTTTCACCTTCCGCCTTTCGCCTTTCGCCTTTCGCCTTTCGTCTTTCGCCTTTCGCATTTCGCCTTTAGCCTTTTGAAATACGAATTTATAATTTCGAATTTTCCATTTCGCATTTTCAATTTCAATTTTTGTATTTTATCTTTTGAATATCGTTTTTTCTTTTGCTTTAGGCATTTTAAATTTCTCCATTTTTATTTCATGTTTTGAAAATCGTTTTTCCTTTTGCCTTAGGCATTTTTACTTTTGCCTCTCGCCCTTCGCCTTTCGCCTTTCGCCTTTCGCCTTTCGCCTTTCGCCTTTCGCCTTTCGCCTTTCGCCTTTCGCCTTTCGCCTTTCGCCTTTCGCCTTTCGCCTTTCGCCTTTCGCCTTTCGCCTTTCGCCTTTCGCCTTTCGCCTTTCGCCTTTCGCATTTCGCCTTTCGCCTTTCGCCTTTCGCCTTTCGCCTTTCGCCCTTCCCCTTACGCCTTTCGCCTTTCGCCTTCCGCCTTTCGCCTTTCGCCTTTCGCCTTTCGCCTTTCGCCTTTCGCCTTTCGCCTTTCGCCTTTCGCCTTTCGCCTTTCGCCTTTCGCCTTTCACCTTCCGCCTTTCGCCTTTCGCCTTTCGCCTTTCGCCTTTCGCCTTTCGCCTTTTGCCTTTCGCCTTTCACCTTTCGCCTTTCGCCTTTCGCCTTTCGCCTTTCACCTTTCGCCTTTCGCCTTTCGCCTTTCGCCTTTCGCCTTTCGCCTTTCGCCTTTCGCTTTTCGCCTTTCGCCTTTCGCCTTTCGCCTTTCGCCTTTCGCCTTTCACCTTTCGCCTTTCGCCTTTCGCCTTTCGCCTTTCGCCTTTCGCCTTTCGCCTTTCGCCTTTTACCTTTCGCCTTTCGCCCTTCGCCTTTCGTCTTTCGCCTTTCGCCTTTCGCCTTCCGCCTTTCGCCTTTCACCTTTCGCATTTCGCCTTCCGCCTTTCGCCTTTCGCCTTCCGCCGTCCGCCTTTCGCCTTTCGCCTTCCGCCTATCGCCTTTCGCCTTTCGCCTTTCGCCTTTCGCCTTTCGCCTTTCGCCTTTCGCCTTTCGCCTTTCGCCTTTCGCCATTCGCCTTTCGCCTTTCGCCTTTCGCCTTTCGCCTTTCGCCTTTAGCCTTTCGCCTTTCGCCTTTCGCCTTTCGCCTTTCGCCTTTCGCCTTTCGCCTTTCGCCTTTTGCCTTTCGCTTTCGCCTTTCGCCTTTCGCCTTTCGCCTTTCGCCTTTCGCCTTTTACCTTTCGCCTTTCGCCTTTCGCCTTCGCCTTTCACCTTTCACCTTCCGCCTTTCGCCTTTCGCCTTTCGCCTTTCACCTTCGCCTTTCGCCTTTCAGCTTTTACCTTTCGCATTTCGCCTTTCGCCTTCGCCTTTCGCCTTTCACCTTTCGCCTTTCGCCTTTCGCCATTCGCCTTTCGCCTTTCGCCTTTCGCCTTTCACCTTTTACCTTTCGCCTTTCGCCTTTCGCCTTTCGCCTTTCGCCTTTCGCCTTTCGCCTTTCGCCTTTCGCCTTTCGCCTTTCGCCTTTCGCCTTTCGCCATTCGCCTTTCGCCTTTCGCCTTTCGCCTTTCGCCATTCGCCTTTCGCCTTTCGCCTTTCGCCATTCGCTTTCGCCTTTCGCCTTTCGCCTTTCGCCTTTCGCCTTTCGCCTTTCGCCTTTCGCCTTTCGCCATTCGCCTTTCGCCTTTCGCCTTTCGCCTTTCGCCTTTCGCCATTCGCCTTTCGCTTTTCGCTTTCGCCTTTCGCCTTTCGCCTTTCGCCGTTCGCCTTTCGCCTTTCGCCTTTCGCATTTTGCCTTTCGCCTTTCGCCTTTCGCCTTTCGCCTTTCGCCTTTCGCCTTTCACCTTCCGCCTTTCGCCTTTGGCCTTTCGCCTTTCGCCTTTCGCCTGTCGCCTTTCGCCTTTTGCCTTTCGCCTTAGGCATTTTGACTTTTGCCTCTCGCCCTTCCCCTTTCGCCTTTCGCCTTTCGCCTTTCGCCTTTCACCTTTCGCCTTTCGCCATTCACCTTTCGCCTTTCGCCTTTCACCTTCCGCCTTTCGCCTTTCGCCTTTCGCCTTTCGCCTTTCGCCTTTCGCCTTTCGCCTTTCGCCTTTCGCCTTTCGCCTTTCGCCATTCGCTTTTCGCCTTTCGCCTTTCACCTTTCGTCTTTCGCCTTTCACCTTTCGCCTTTCACCTTTCGCCTTTCGCCATTCGCCTTTCGCCTTTCACCTTTCGCCTTTCGCTTTCGCCTTTCGCCTTTCGCCTTAGGCATTTTGATTCTTGCCTCTCGCCCTTCGCCTTTCGCCTTTCGCCTTTCGCCTTTCGCCTTTCGCCTTTCGCCTTTCGCCTTTCGCCTTTCGCCTTTCGCCTTTCGCCTTTCGCCTTTCGCCATTCGCTTTTCGCCTTTCGCCTTTCACCTTTCGCCTTTCACCTTTCACCTTTCGCCTTTCGCCTTTCACCTTCCGCCTTTTGCCTTTCACCTTTCGCCTTTCGCCTTTCGCCTTTCGCCTTTCGCCTTTCGCCTTTCGCCATTCGCCTGTCGCCTTTCGCCTTTCGCCTTTCGCTACTCGCTTTTCGCCTTTCACCTTTCGCCTTTCGCCTTTCACCTTTCGCCTTTCGCCTTTCGCCTTTCGCCATTCGCCTTTCGCTTTTCGCCTTTCGCCTTTCGCATTTCGCCTTTCGCCTTTTGCCTTTCGCTTTTCGTCTTTCGCTTTTCACCTTCCGCCTTTCGCCTTTCGCCTTTCGCCTTTCACCTTTCGCCTTTCGCCTTTCACCTTTCGCCTTTCGCCTTTCACCTTTCGCCTTTCGCCATTCGCCTTTCGCCTTTCACCTTTCGCCTTTCGCCATTCACCTTTCGCCTTTCGCCTTTCACCTTCCGCCTTTCGCCTTTCGCCTTTCGCCTTTCGCCTTTCGCCTTTCGCCTTTCGCCTTTCGCCTTTCGCCTTTCGCCTTTCGCCTTTCGCATTTCGCCTTTCGCCATTCGCTTTTCGCCTTTCGCCTTTCACCTTTCGCCTTTCGCCTTTCACCTTTCGCTTTTCGCCTTTCACCTTTCGCCTTTCGCCATTCGCCTTTCGCCTTTCACCTTTCGCCTTTCACCTTTCGCCTTTCGCCTTTCACCTTCCGCCTTTCGCCTTTCGCACTTCGCCTTTCGCCTTTCGCTTTTCGCATTTCGCCTTTCGCCTTTCGCCTTTCGCCTTTCGCCTTTCGCCTTTCGCATTTCGCCTTTCGCCTTTCGCATTTCGCCTTTCGCCTTTCGCCTTTCGACTTTCGCCCTTCGGCTTTCGTCTTTCGCCTTTCGCATTTCGCCTTTAGCCTTTTGAAATACGAATTTATAATTTCGAATTTTCCATTTCGCATTTTCAATTTCAACTTTTGTATTTTATCTTTTGAACATCGTTTTTTCTTTTGCTTTAGGCATTTTACATTTCTCCATTTTTAATTCATGTTTTGAAAATCGTTTTTCCTTTTGCCTTAGGCATTTTGAATTTTGCCTCTCGCACTTCGCCTTTCGCCATTCGCCTTTCGCCTTTCACCTTTCGCCTCTCGCCTTTCGCCTTTCGCCATTCGCCTTTCGCCTTTCACCTTTCGCCTTTCGCCATTCACCTTTCGCCTTTCGCCTTTCACCTTCCGCCTTTCGCCTTTCGCACTTCGCCTTTCGCCTTTCGCTTTTCGCATTTCGCCTTTCGCCTTTCGCCTTTCGCCTTTCGCCTTTCGCCTTTCGCATTTCGCCTTTCGCCTTTCGCATTTCGCCTTTCGCCTTTCGCCTTTCGACTTTCGCCCTTCGCATTTCGTCTTTCGCCTTTCGCATTTCGTTTTTAGCCTTTTGAAATACGAATTTATAATTTCGAATTTTCCATTTCGCATTTTCAATTTCAACTTTTGTATTTTATCTTTTGAATGTTGTTTTTTCTTTTGCTTAAGCATTTTAAATTTCTCCATTTTTATTTCATGTTTTGAAAATCGGTTTTCCTTTTGCCTTAGGCATTTTGACTTTTGCCTTAGGCATTTTGACTTTTGCCTTTCGCCTTTCGCCTTTCGCCTTTCACCTTCCGCCTTTCGCCTTAGGCCTTTCGCCTTTCGTCATTCGCCTTTCACCTTCCGCCTTTCGCCTTTCGCCTTTCGCCTTTCGCCTTTCGCTTTTCGCCTTTCGCCTTTCGCTTTTCGCCTTTCGCCTTTCGCCTTTCACCTTTCGCCTTTCGCCTTTCGCCTTTCGCCTTTCGCCTTTCGCCTTTCGCCATTCGCCTTTCGCTTTTCGCCTTTCGCCTTTCGCCTTTCACCTTCCGCCTTTCGCCTTTGGCCTTTCGCCTTTCGCCTTTCGCCTTTCACCTTCCGCCTTTCGCCTTTGGCCTTTCGCCTTTCGCCTTTCGCCTTTCGCTTTTCGCCTTTCGCCTTTCACCTTTCGCCTTTCGCCTTTCACCTTTCGCCTTTCACCTTTCGCCTTTTACCTTTCGCCTTTCGCCTTCGCCTTTCGCCTTCGCCTTTCGCCTTTCACCTTCCGCCTTTCGCCTTTCGCCTTTCGCCTTTCGCCTTTCGCCTTTGGCCTTTCGCCTTTCGCCTTCCGCCTTTCGCCTTTCGCCTTTCGCCTTTCGCCTTTCGCCTTTCGCCTTTCGCCTTTAGCCTTTCGCCTTTCGCCTTTCGCCTTTCGCCTTTCGCCTTTCGCCTTTCGCCTTTCGCCTTTCGCCTTTCGCCTTTCGCCTTTCGCTTTCGCCTTTCGCTTTCGCCTTTCGCCTTTGGCCTTTCGCCTTTCGCCTTTCGCCTTTCGCTTTTCGCCTTTCGCCTTTCGCCTTTCGCCTTTCGCCTTTCGCCTTTCGCCTTTCGCTTTCGCCTTTCGCTTTCGCCTTTCGCCTTTGGCCTTTCGCCTTTCGCCTTTCGCCTTTCGCTTTTCGCCTTTCGCCTTTCGCCTTTCACCTTTCGCCTTTCGCCTTTCGCCTTTCGCCTTTCGCCTTTCGCCATTCGCCTTTCGCTTTTCGCCTTTCGCCTTTCGCCTTTCACCTTCCGCCTTTCGCCTTTCGCCTTTCGCCTTTCGCCTTTCGCTTTTCGCCTTTCGCCTTTCACCTTTCGCCTTTCGCCTTTCACCTTTCGCCTTTCACCTTTCGCCTTTTACCTTTCGCCTTTCGCCTTCGCCTTTCGCCTTTCGCCTTTCGTCATTCGCCTTTCACCTTCCGCCTTTCGCCTTTCGCCTTTCGCCTTTCGCCTTTCGCTTTTCGCCTTTCGCCTTTCGCTTTTCGCCTTTCGCCTTTCGCCTTTCGCCTTTCGCCTTTCGCCTTTCGCCTTTCGCCTTTCGCTTTTCGCCTTTCGCCTTTCGCTTTTCGCCTTTCGCCTTTCGCCTTTCACCTTTCGCCTTTCGCCTTTCGCCTTTCGCCTTTCGCCTTTCGCCTTTCGCCATTCGCCTTTCGCTTTTCGCCTTTCGCCTTTCGCCTTTCACCTTCCGCCTTTCGCCTTTGGCCTTTCGCCTTTCGCCTTTCGCCTTTCACCTTCCGCCTTTCGCCTTTGGCCTTTCGCCTTTCGCCTTTCGCCTTTCGCTTTTCGCCTTTCGCCTTTCACCTTTCGCCTTTCGCCTTTCACCTTTCGCCTTTCACCTTTCGCCTTTTACCTTTCGCCTTTCGCCTTCGCCTTTCGCCTTCGCCTTTCGCCTTTCACCTTCCGCCTTTCGCCTTTCGCCTTTCGCCTTTCGCCTTTCGCCTTTCGCCTTTCGCCTTTCGCCTTTGGCCTTTCGCCTTTCGCCTTTCGCCTTTCGCCTTTCGCCTTTCGCCTTTCGCCTTTCGCCTTTCGCCTTTCGCTTTCGCCTTTCGCTTTCGCCTTTCGCCTTTGGCCTTTCGCCTTTCGCCTTTCGCCTTTCGCTTTTCGCCTTTCGCCTTTCACCTTTCGCCTTTCGCCTTTCGCCTTTCGCCTTTCGCCTTTCGCCTTTCGCCTTTCGCCTTTCGCCTTTGGCCTTTCGCCTTTCGCCTTGCGCCTTTCGCTTTTCGCCTTTCGCCTTTCGCCTTTGGCCTTTCGCCTTTCGCCTTCCGCCTTTCGCCTTTCGCCTTTCGCCTTTCGCCTTTCGCCTTTCGCCTTTCGCCTTTCGCCTTTCGCCTTTCGCCTTTTGCCTTTCGCCTTTCGCCTTTCGCCTTTCGCCTTTCGCCTTTCGCCTTTCGCTTTCGCCTTTCGCTTTCGCCTTTCGCCTTTGGCCTTTCGCCTTTCGCCTTTCGCCTTTCGCTTTTCGCCTTTCGCCTTTCGCCTTTCGCCTTTCGCCTTTCGCCTTTCGCCTTTCGCCTTTCGCTTTCGCCTTTCGCTTTCGCCTTTCGCCTTTGGCCTTTCGCCTTTCGCCTTTCGCCTTTCGCTTTTCGCCTTTCGCCTTTCACCTTTCGCCTTTCGCCTTTCACCTTTCGCCTTTCACCTTTCGCCTTTTACCTTCCGCCTTTCGCCTTAGGCCTTTCGCCTTTCGTCATTCGCCTTTCACCTTCCGCCTTTCGCCTTTCGCCTTTCGCCTTTCGCCTTTCACCTTTCGCCTTTCGCCTTTCACCTTTCGCCTTTCGCCTTTCACCTTCCGCCTTTCGCCTTTCGCCTTTCGCCTTTCGCCTTTCGCCTTTCGCTTTTCGCCTTTCGCCTTTCGCTTTTCGCCTTTCGCCTTTCGCCTTTCACCTTTCGCCTTTCGCCTTTCGCCTTTCGCCTTTCGCCTTTCGCCTTTCGCCATTCGCCTTTCGCTTTTCGCCTTTCGCCTTTCGCCTTTCACCTTCCGCCTTTCGCCTTTGGCCTTTCGCCTTTCGCCTTTCGCCTTTCACCTTCCGCCTTTCGCCTTTGGCCTTTCGCCTTTCGCCTTTCGCCTTTCGCTTTTCGCCTTTCGCCTTTCACCTTTCGCCTTTCGCCTTTCACCTTTCGCCTTTCACCTTTCGCCTTTTACCTTTCGCCTTTCGCCTTCGCCTTTCGCCTTCGCCTTTCGCCTTTCACCTTCCGCCTTTCGCCTTTCGCCTTTCGCCTTTCGCCTTTGGCCTTTCGCCTTTCGCCTTCCGCCTTTCGCCTTTCGCCTTTCGCCTTTCGCCTTTCGCCTTTCGCCTTTCGCCTTTCGCCTTTCGCCTTTCGCCTTTCGCCTTTCGCCTTTCGCCTTTCGCCTTTCGCCTTTCGCCTTTCGCCTTTCGCCTTTCGCTTTCGCCTTTCGCTTTCGCCTTTCGCCTTTGGCCTTTCGCCTTTCGCCTTTCGCCTTTCGCTTTTCGCCTTTCGCCTTTCACCTTTCGCCTTTCGCCTTTCACCTTTCGCCTTTCACCTTTCGCCTTTTACCTTCCGCCTTTCGCCTTAGGCCTTTCGCCTTTCGTCATTCGCCTTTCACCTTCCGCCTTTCGCCTTTCGCCTTTCGCCTTTCGCCTTTCGCCTTTCACCTTTCGCCTTTCGCCTTTCACCTTTCGCCTTTCGCCTTTCACCTTTCGCCTTTCGCCTTTCGCCTTTCGCCTTTCGCCTTTCGCCTTTCGCCTTTCGCCTTTGGCCTTTCGCCTTTCGCCTTGCGCCTTTCGCTTTTCGCCTTTCGCCTTTCACCTTTCGCCTTTCGCCTTTCACCTTTCGCCTTTCACCTTTCGCCTTTTACCTTCCGCCTTTCGCCTTAGGCCTTTCGCCTTTCGTCATTCGCCTTTCACCTTCCGCCTTTCGCCTTTCGCCTTTCGCCTTTCGCCTTTCACCTTTCGCCTTTCACCTTTCGCCTTTCGCCTTTCACCTTTCGCCTTTCGCCTTTCACCTTTCGCCTTTCGCCTTTCACCTTTCGCCTTTCGGCTTTCACCTTTCGACTTTCGCCCTTCGCATTTCGTCTTTCGCCTTTCGCATTTCGTTTTTAGCCTTTTGAAATACGAATTTATAATTTCGAATTTTCCATTTCGCATTTTCAATTTCAACTTTTGTATTTTATCTTTTGAATGTCGTTTTTTCTTTTGCTTAAGCATTTTAAATTTCTCCATTTTTATTTCATGTTTTGAAAATCGGTTTTCCTTTTGCCTTAGGCATTTTGACTTTTGCCTTAGGCATTTTGACTTTTGCCTTTCGCCTTTCGCCTTTCGCCTTTCACCTTCCGCCTTTCGCCTTAGGCCTTTCGCCTTTCGTCATTCGCCTTTCACCTTCCGCCTTTCGCCTTTCACCTTCCGCCTTTCGCCTTTCGCCTTTCGCCTTTCACCTTTCGCCTTTCGCCTTTCGCCTTTGGCCTTTCGCCTTTCGCCTTCCGCCTTTCGCCTTTCGCCTTTCGCCTTTCGCCTTTCGCCTTTCGCCTTTCGCCTTTCGCCTTTCGCCTTTCGCTTTCGCCTTTCGCCTTTCGCCTTTCGCCTTTGGCCTTTCGCCTTTCGCCTTTCGCCTTTCGCTTTTCGCCTTTCGCCTTTCACCTTTCGCCTTTCGCCTTTCACCTTTCGCCTTTCACCTTTCGCCTTTTACCTTCCGCCTTTCGCCTTAGGCCTTTCGCCTTTCGTCATTCGCCTTAGGCCTTTCGCCTTTCGTCATTCGCCTTTCACCTTCCGCCTTTCACCTTTCGCCTTTTACCTTTCGCCTTTCGCCTTCGCCTTTCGCCTTCGCCTTTCGCCTTTCACCTTCCGCCTTTCGCCTTTCGCCTTTCGCCTTTCGCCTTTGGCCTTTCGCCTTTCGCCTTCCGCCTTTCGCCTTTCGCCTTTCGCCTTTCGCCTTTCGCCTTTCGCCTTTCGCCTTTCGCCTTTCGCCTTTCGCCTTTCGCTTTCGCCTTTCGCCTTTCGCCTTTCACCTTTCGCGTTTCGCCTTTCAACTTTCGCCTTTCGCCTTTTGCATTTCGCCTTTCACCTTTCGTCTTTCGCCTTTCGCCTTTTACCTTTCGCCTTTCGCCTTTCGCCTTTCGCCTTTCGCCTTTCGCCTTTCGCCTTTCGCCATTCGCTTTCGCCTTTCGCCTTTCGCCTTTCGCCTTTCGCCTTTCGCCTTTCGCCTTTCGCCATTCGCCTTTCGCTTTTCGCTTTCGCCTTTCGCCTTTCGCCTTTCGCCGTTCGCCTTTCGCCTTTCGCCTTTCGCATTTTGCCTTTCGCCTTTCGCCTTTGGCCTTTCGCCTTTGGCCTTTCGCCTTTGGCCTTTCGCCTTTCGCCTTCCGCCTTTCGCCTTTCGCCTTTCGCCTTTCGCCTTTCGCCTTTCGCCTTTCGCCTTTCGCCTTTCGCCTTTCGCCTTTCGCCTTTCGCCTTTCGCCTTTCGCTTTCGCCTTTCGCCTTTCGCCTTTCGCCTTTCGCCTTTCGCCCTTCCCCTTACGCCTTTCGCCTTTCGCCTTCCGCCTTTCGCCTTTCGCCTTTGGCCTTTCGCCTTTCGCCTTTCGTCTCTTGCCTTTCGCCTTTGGCCTTTCGCCTTTGGCCTTTCGCCTTTCGCCTTTCGCCTTTCGCCTTCCGCCTTTCGCCTTTCGCCTTTCGCCTTACGCCTTTCGCCTTTCGCCTTTCGCCTTTCGCCTTTCGCCTTTCGCCTTTCGCCTTTCGCCTTTCGCCTTTCGCCTTTCGCCTTTCGCCTTTCGCCTTTCGCTTTCGCCTTTCGCCTTTCGTCTTTCGCCTTTCGCCTTTCACCTTCCGCCTTTCACCTTCCGCCTTTGGCCTTTCGCCTGTCGCCTTTCGCCTTTCGCCTTTCGCCTCTCGCCTTTCGCCTTTCGCCTTTCACTTTCCGCCTTTGACCTTTGGCCTTTCGCCTTTCGCCTTTCGCTTTTCGCCTTTCGCCTTTCGCCTTTCGCCTTTCGCCTTTCGCTTTTCGCCTTTCGCCTTTCGCCTTTCGCCTTTCTACTTTCGCCTTTCGCCTTTCGCTTTCGCCTTTCGCCTTTCGCCTTTAGCCTTTTGCCTTTCGCCTTAGGCATTTTGACTTTTGCCTCTCGCCTTGGCCTTTCGCCTTTCGCCTTTCGCTTTCGCCTTTCGCCTTTCGCCTTTCGCCTTTCGCCTTTCGCCTTTCGCCTTTCGCCTTACGCCTTTTACCTTTCGCCTTTCGCCTTTCGCCTTCGCCATTCGCCTTTCGCCTTTCACCATTCGCCTTTCGCCTTTCGCCTTTCGCCTTTCGCCTTTCGCCTTTCGCCATTCGCCTTTCGCTTTTCGCCTTTCGCCTTTCGCCTTTCGCATTTCGCCTTTCGCCTTTCGCCTTTGGCCTTTCGCCTTTCGCCTTTCGCTTTTCGCCTTTCGCCTTTCACCTTCCGCCTTTGGCCTTTCGCCTGTCGCCTTTCGCCTTTCGCCTCTCGCCTTTCGCCTTTCGCCTTTCGCCTTTCGCCTTTCGCCTTTCGCATTTCGCCTTTCGCCTTTTGCCTTTCGCTTTTCAGCTTTCGCCTTTCGTCTTTCGCCTTTCGCCTTCCGCCTTTCGCCTTTCGCCTTTCGCCTTTCGCCTTTCGCTTTCGCTTTCGCCTTTCGCCTTTCGCCTTTCGCCTTTCGCCTTTCGCCTTTCGCCTTTCGCCTTTCGCCTTTCGCCTTTCGCCTTTCACCTTCGCCTTTCGCCTTTCAGCTTTTACCTTTCGCCTTTCGCCTTCCGCCTTTCGCCTTTCGCCTTTCGCCTTTCGCCTTTCGCTTTCGCTTTCGCCTTTCGCCTTTCGCCTTTCGCCTTTCGCCTTTCGCCTTTCGCCTTTCGCCTTTCGCCTTTCGCCTTTCACCTTCGCCTTTCGCCTTTCAGCTTTTACCTTTCGCCTTTCGCCTTTCGCCTTCGCCTTTCGCCTTTCACCTTTCGCCTTTCGCCTTTCGCCTTTCGCTTTTCGCCTTTCGCCTTTCACCTTCCGCCTTTGGCCTTTCGCCTGTCGCCTTTCGCCTTTCGCCTCTCGCCTTTCGCCTTTCGCCTTTCGCCTTTCGCCTTTCGCCTTTCGCATTTCGCCTTTCGCCTTTTGCCTTTCGCTTTTCAGCTTTCGCCTTTCGTCTTTCGCCTTTCGCCTTCCGCCTTTCGCCTTTCGCCTTTCGCCTTTCGCCTTTCGCTTTCGCTTTCGCCTTTCGCCTTTCGCCTTTCGCCTTTCGCCTTTCGCCTTTCGCCTTTCGCCTTTCGCCTTTTACCTTTCGCCTTTCGCCTTTCGCCTTCGCCTTTCGCCTTTCACCTTCCCCCTTTCGCCTTTCGCCTTTCACCTTCGCCTTTCGCCTTTCAGCTTTTACCTTTCGCCTTTCGCCTTCGCCTTTCGCCTTTCACCTTTCGCCTTTCGCCTTTCGCCTTTCGCCTTTCGCCATTCGCCTTTCGCCTTTCGCCTTTCGCCTTTCACCTTTTACCTTTCGCCTTTCGCCTTTCGCCTTTCGCCTTTCGCCTTTCGCCTTTCGCCTTTCGCCTTTCGCCTTTCGCCTTTCGCCTTTCGCCATTCGCCTTTCGCCTTTCGCCTTTCGCCTTTCGCCATTCGCCTTTCGCCTTTCGCCTTTCGCCATTCGCTTTCGCCTTTCGCCTTTCGCCTTTCGCCTTTCGCCTTTCGCCTTTCGCCTTTCGCCATTCGCCTTTCGCCTTTCGCCTTTCGCCTTTCGCCTTTCGCCTTTCGCCATTCGCCTTTCGCTTTTCGCTTTCGCCTTTCGCCTTTCGCCTTTCGCCTTTCGCCTTTCGCCTTTCGCGTTTTGCCTCTCGCCTTTCGCCTTTCGCCTTTCGCCTTTCGCCTTTCACCTTCCGCCTTTCGCCTTTGGCCTTTCGCCTTTCGCCTTTCGCCTTTTGCCTTTCGCCTTAGGCATTTTGACTTTTGCCTCTCGCCCTTCGCCTTTCGCCTTTCGCCTCTCGCCCTTCGCCTTTCGCCTTTCACCTTTCGCCTTTCGCCTTTCGCCTTTCGCCTTTCGCCTTTCGCCTTTCACCTTTCGCCTTTCGCCTTTCGCCTTTCACCTTTCGCCTTTCGCCATTCACCTTTCGCCTTTCGCCTTTCACCTTCCGCCTTTCGCCTTTCGCCTTTCGCCTTTCGCCTTTCGCCTTTCGCCTTTCGCCTTTCGCCTTTCGCCTTTCGCCTTTCGCTTTCGCCTTTCGCCTTTCGCCTTTCGCTTTCGCCTTTCGCCCTTCCCCTTACGCCTTTCGCCTTTCGCCTTCCGCCTTTCGCCTTTCGCCTTTGGCCTTTCGCCTTTCGCCTTTCGTCTTTTGCCTTTCGCCTTTGGCCTTTCGCCTTTGGCCTTTCGCCTTTCGCCTTTCGCCTTTCGCCTTCCGCCTTTCGCCTTTCGCCTTTCGCCTTTCGCCTTTCGCCTTTCGCCTTTCGCCTTTCGCCTTTCGCCTTTCGCCTTTCGCCTTTCGCCTTTCGCCTTTCGCTTTCGCCTTTCGCCTTTCGCCTTTCGCCTTTCGCCTTTCGCCCTTCCCCTTACGCCTTTCGCCTTTCGCCTTCCGCCTTTCGCCTTTCGCCTTTGGCCTTTCGCCTTTCGCCTTTCGTCTTTTGCCTTTCGCCTTTGGCCTTTCGCCTTTGGCCTTTCGCCTTTCGCCTTTCGCCTTTCGCCTTCCGCCTTTCGCCTTTCGCCTTTCGCCTTACGCCTTTCGCCTTTCGCCTTTCGCCTTTCGCCTTTCGCCTTTCGCCTTTCGCCTTTCGCCTTTCGCCTTTCGCCTTTCGCCTTTCGCCTTTCGCCTTTCGCTTTCGCCTTTCGCCTTTCGTCTTTCGCCTTTCGCCTTTCACCTTCCGCCTTTCACCTTCCGCCTTTGGCCTTTCGCCTGTCGCCTTTCGCCTTTCGCCTTTCGCCTCTCGCCTTTCGCCTTTCGCCTTTCACTTTCCGCCTTTGACCTTTGGCCTTTCGCCTTTCGCCTTTCGCTTTTCGCCTTTCGCCTTTCGCCTTTCGCCTTTCGCCTTTCGCCTTTCGCCTTTCGCCTTTCGCCTTTCGCCTTTCTACTTTCGCCTTTCGCCTTTCGCTTTCGCCTTTCGCCTTTCGCCTTTAGCCTTTTGCCTTTCGCCTTAGGCATTTTGACTTTTGCCTCTCGCCTTGGCCTTTCGCCTTTCGCCTTTCGCTTTCGCCTTTCGCCTTTCGCCTTTCGCCTTTCGCCTTTCGCCTTTCGCCTTTCGCCTTTCGCCTTACGCCTTTTACCTTTCGCCTTTCGCCTTTCGCCTTCGCCATTCGCCTTTCGCCTTTCACCATTCGCCTTTCGCCTTTCGCCTTTCGCCTTTCGCCTTTCGCCTTTCGCCATTCGCCTTTCGCTTTTCGCCTTTCGCCTTTCGCCTTTCGCATTTCGCCTTTCGCCTTTCGCCTTTGGCCTTTCGCCTTTCGCCTTTCGCTTTTCGCCTTTCGCCTTTCACCTTCCGCCTTTGGCCTTTCGCCTGTCGCCTTTCGCCTTTCGCCTCTCGCCTTTCGCCTTTCGCCTTTCGCCTTTCGCCTTTCGCCTTTCGCATTTCGCCTTTCGCCTTTTGCCTTTCGCTTTTCAGCTTTCGCCTTTCGTCTTTCGCCTTTCGCCTTCCGCCTTTCGCCTTTCGCCTTTCGCCTTTCGCCTTTCGCTTTCGCTTTCGCCTTTCGCCTTTCGCCTTTCGCCTTTCGCCTTTCGCCTTTCGCCTTTCGCCTTTCGCCTTTCGCCTTTCACCTTCGCCTTTCGCCTTTCAGCTTTTACATTTCGCCTTTCGCCTTCCGCCTTTCGCCTTTCGCCTTTCGCCTTTCGCCTTTCGCTTTCGCTTTCGCCTTTCGCCTTTCGCCTTTCGCCTTTCGCCTTTCGCCTTTCGCCTTTCGCCTTTCGCCTTTCGCCTTTCACCTTCGCCTTTCGCCTTTCAGCTTTTACCTTTCGCCTTTCGCCTTTCGCCTTCGCCTTTCGCCTTTCACCTTTCGCCTTTCGCCTTTCGCCTTTCGCCTTTCGCTTTTCGCCTTTCGCCTTTCACCTTCCGCCTTTGGCCTTTCGCCTGTCGCCTTTCGCCTTTCGCCTCTCGCCTTTCGCCTTTCGCCTTTCGCCTTTCGCCTTTCGCCTTTCGCATTTCGCCTTTCGCCTTTTGCCTTTCGCTTTTCAGCTTTCGCCTTTCGTCTTTCGCCTTTCGCCTTCCGCCTTTCGCCTTTCGCCTTTCGCCTTTCGCCTTTCGCTTTCGCTTTCGCCTTTCGCCTTTCGCCTTTCGCCTTTCGCCTTTCGCCTTTCGCCTTTCGCCTTTCGCCTTTCGCCTTTTACCTTTCGCCTTTCGCCTTTCGCCTTCGCCTTTCGCCTTTCACCTTCCCCCTTTCGCCTTTCGCCTTTCACCTTCGCCTTTCGCCTTTCAGCTTTTACCTTTCGCCTTTCGCCTTCGCCTTTCGCCTTTCACCTTTCGCCTTTCGCCTTTCGCCTTTCGCCTTTCGCCTTTCGCCATTCGCCTTTCGCCTTTCGCCTTTCGCCTTTCACCTTTTACCTTTCGCCTTTCGCCTTTCGCCTTTCGCCTTTCGCCTTTCGCCTTTCGCCTTTCGCCTTTCGCCTTTCGCCTTTCGCCTTTCGCCATTCGCCTTTCGCCTTTCGCCTTTCGCCTTTCGCCATTCGCCTTTCGCCTTTCGCCTTTCGCCATTCGCTTTCGCCTTTCGCCTTTCGCCTTTCGCCTTTCGCCTTTCGCCTTTCGCCTTTCGCCTTTCGCCATTCGCCTTTCGCCTTTCGCCTTTCGCCTTTCGCCTTTCGCCATTCGCCTTTCGCTTTTCGCTTTCGCCTTTCGCCTTTCGCCTTTCGCCTTTCGCCTTTCGCCTTTCGCCTTTCGCCATTCGCTTTGCGCCTTTCGCCTTTCACCTTTCGCCTTTCGCCTTTCACCTTTCGCCTTTCGCCTTTCACCTTTCGCCTTTCGCCATTCGCCTTTCGACTTTCACCTTTCGCCTTTCGCCTTTCGCTTACGCCTTTCGCCTTTCACCTTCGCCTTTCGCCTTTCAGCTTTTACCTTTCGCCTTTCGCCTTCCGCCTTTCGCCTTTCGCCTTTCGCCTTTCGCCTTTCGCCTTTCGCTTTCGCTTTCGCCTTTCGCCTTTCGCCTTTCGCCTTTCGCCTTTCGCCTTTCGCCTTTCGCCTTTCGCCTTTCGCCTTTCGCCTTTCACCTTCGCCTTTCGCCTTTCAGCTTTTACCTTTCGCCTTTCGCCTTTCGCCTTCGCCTTTCGCCTTTCACCTTTCGCCTTTCGCCTTTCGCCTTTCGCCTTTCGCTTTTCGCCTTTCGCCTTTCACCTTCCGCCTTTGGCCTTTCGCCTGTCGCCTTTCGCCTTTCGCCTCTCGCCTTTCGCCTTTCGCCTTTCGCCTTTCGCCTTTCGCCTTTCGCATTTCGCCTTTCGCCTTTTGCCTTTCGCTTTTCAGCTTTCGCCTTTCGTCTTTCGCCTTTCGCCTTCCGCCTTTCGCCTTTCGCCTTTCGCCTTTCGCCTTTCGCTTTCGCTTTCGCCTTTCGCCTTTCGCCTTTCGCCTTTCGCCTTTCGCCTTTCGCCTTTCGCCTTTTACCTTTCGCCTTTCGCCTTTCGCCTTCGCCTTTCGCCTTTCACCTTCCCCCTTTCGCCTTTCGCCTTTCACCTTCGCCTTTCGCCTTTCAGCTTTTACCTTTCGCCTTTCGCCTTCGCCTTTCGCCTTTCACCTTTCGCCTTTCGCCTTTCGCCTTTCGCCTTTCGCCTTTCGCCATTCGCCTTTCGCCTTTCGCCTTTCGCCTTTCACCTTTTACCTTTCGCCTTTCGCCTTTCGCCTTTCGCCTTTCGCCTTTCGCCTTTCGCGTTTTGCCTCTCGCCTTTCGCCTTTCGCCTTTCGCCTTTCGCCTTTCACCTTCCGCCTTTCGCCTTTGGCCTTTCGCCTTTCGCCTTTCGCCTTTTGCCTTTCGCCTTAGGCATTTTGACTTTTGCCTCTCGCCCTTCGCCTTTCGCCTTTCGCCTCTCGCCCTTCGCCTTTCGCCTTTCACCTTTCGCCTTTCGCCTTTCGCCTTTCGCCTTTCGCCTTTCGCCTTTCACCTTTCGCCTTTCGCCTTTCGCCTTTCGCCTTTCGCCTTTCGCCTTTCGCCTTTCGCCTTTCGCCATTCGCTTTGCGCCTTTCGCCTTTCACCTTTCGCCTTTCGCCTTTCACCTTTCGCCTTTCGCCTTTCACCTTTCGCCTTTCGCCATTCGCCTTTCGACTTTCACCTTTCGCCTTTCGCCTTTCGCTTACGCCTTTCGCCTTTCGCCTTTTGCCTTTCGCCTTAGGCATTTTGACTTTTGCCTCTCGCCCTTCGCCTTTCGCCTTTCGCCTTTCGCTTTTCGCCTTTCTCCTTTCGCCTTTCGCCTTTCGCCTTTCGCCTTTCGACTTTCGCCTTTCGCCTTTCGCTTTCGCCTTTCGCCTTTTGCCTTTTGCCTTTCGCCTTAGGCATTTTGACTTTTGCCTCTCGTCTTGGCCTTTCGCCTTTCGCCTTTCGCCTTTCGCCTTACGCCTTTTACCTTTCGCCTTTCGCCTTTCGCCTTTCGCCTTTCGCCTTTCGCCATTCGCCTTTCGCCTTTCGCCTTTCGCCTTTCGCCTTTCGCCATTCGCCTTTCGCATTTCGCCTTTCGCCTTTCGCCTTTGGCCTTTCGCCTTTCGCCTTTCGCCTTTCGCTTTTCGCCTTTCGCCTTTCGCCTTTCGCCTTTCGCCTTTCGCCTTTCGCCTTTCGCCTTTCGCCTTTCGCCTTTCGCCTTTCGCTTTTCGCCTTTCGCCTTTCGCCTTTCGCCCTTCGCCATTCGCCTTTCGCTTTTCGCATTTCGCCTTTCGCCTTTCGCATTTCGCCTTTCGCCTTTTGCCTTTCGCTTTTCAGCTTTCGCTTTTCAGCTTTCGCCTTTCGCCTTTCGCCTTCCGCCTTTCGCCTTTCGCCTTTCGCCTTTCGCCTTTCGCTTTCGCCTTTCGCCTTTCGCATTTCGCCTTTCGCCTTTCGCCTTTTACCTTTCGCCTTTCGCCTTCGCCTTTCGCCTTTCACCTTCCGCCTTTCGCCTTTCGCCTTTCGCCTTTCGCCTTTCGCCTTTCGCCTTTCGCCTTTCACCTTCGCCTTTCGCCTTTCAGCTTTTACCTCTCGCCTTTCGCCTTCGCCTTTCGCCTTTCACCTTTCGCCTTTCGCCTTTCGCCTTTCGCCATTCGCCTTTCGCCTTTCGCCTTTCGCCTTTCGCCTTTCGCCTTTCTCCTTTTACCTTTCGCCTTTCGCGTTTCGCCTTTCGCCTTTCGCCTTTCGCCTTTCGCCTTTCGCCTTTCGCCTTTCGCCTTTCGCCTTTCGCCTTTCGCCATTCGCCTTCCGCCTTTCGCCTTTCGCCTTTCGCCATTCGCCTTTCGCCTTTCGCCTTTCGCCATTCGCTTTCGCCTTTCGCCTTTCGCCATTCGCCTTTCGCCTTTCGCCTTTCGCCATTCGCCTTTCGCCTTTCGCCTTTCGCCATTCGCCTTTCGCTTTTCGCTTTCGCCTTTCGCCTTTCGCCTTTCGCCTTTCGCCTTTCGCCTTTCACCTTTTACCTTTCGCCTTTCGCCTTTCGCCTTTCGCCTTTCACCTTTCGCCTTTCGCCATTCACCTTTCGCCTTTCGCCTTTCACCTTCCGCCTTTCGCCTTTCGCCTTTCGCCTTTCGCCTTTCGCCTTTCGCCTTTCGCCTTTCGCCTTTCGCCTTTCGCCTTTCGCCTTTCGCCTTTCGCCTTTCGCCTTTCGCCTTTCGCCATTCGCTTTTCGCCTTTCGCCTTTCACCTTTCGCCTTTCGCCTTTCACCTTTCGCCTTTCGCCTTTCACCTTTCGCCTTTCGCCATTCGCCTTTCGCCTTTCACCTTTCGCCTTTCGCCTTTCGCTTTCGCCTTTCGCCTTTTGCCTTTCGCCTTAGGCATTTTGACTTTTGCCTCTCGCCCTTCGCCTTTCGCCTTTCGCCTTTCGCCTTTCGCCTTTCGCATTTCGCCTTTCGCCTTTCGCCTTTCGCCTTTCGCCTTTCGCCTTTCGCCATTCGCTTTTCGCTTTTCGCCTTTCACCTTTCGCCTTTCACCTTTCACCTTTCGCCTTTCGCCTTTCACCTTCCGCCTTTTGCCTTTCGCCTTTCGCCTTTCGCCTTTCGCCTTTCGCCTTTCGCCTTTCGCCTTTCGCCTTTCGCCTTTCGTCTTTCACCTTTCGCCTTTCGCCTTTCGCCTTTCGCAATTCGCCTTTCGCTTTTCGCCTTTCGCCTTTCGCCTTTCGCCTTTCGCCTTTCGCATTTCGCCTTTCGCCTTTTGCCTTTCGCTTTTCGCCTTTGGCTTTTCACCTTCCGCCTTTCGCCTTTCGCCTTTCGCCTTTCGCCTTTCGTCTTTCGCCTTTCGCCATTCGCTTTTCGCCTTTCGCCTTTCACCTTTCGCCTTTCACATTTCACCTTTCGCCTTTCGCCTTTCACCTTCCGCCTTTTGCCTTTCGCCTTTCGCCTTTCGCCTTTCGCCTTTCGCCTTTCGCCTTTCACCTTCTGCCTTTCGCCTTTCGCCTTTCGCCTTTCGCCACTCGCTTTTCGCCTTTCGCCTTTCACCTTTCGCCTTTCGCCTTTCACCTTTCGCCTTTCTCCTTTCGCCTTTCGCCATTCGCCTTTCGCTTTTCGCCTTTCGCCTTTCGCCTTTCGCCTTTCGCCTTCGCCTTTCGCCTTTCGCATTTCGCCTTTCGCCATTCGCTTTTCGCCTTTCACCTTTCGCCTTTCGCCATTCACCTTTCGCCTTTCGCCTTTCACCTTCCGCCTTTCGCCTTTCGCCTTTCGCCTTTCGCCTTTCGCATTTCGCCTTTCGCCTTTTGCTTTTCGCCTTTCGCCTTTCGCCTTTCACCTTCTGCTTTTCGCCTTTCACCTTCTGCCTTTCGCCTTTCGCCTTTCGCCTTTCGCCTTTCGCCTTTCGCCTTTCGCCTTTCGCCTTTCGCCTTTCGCCTTTCGCCTTTCGCCTTTCGCCTTTGCCTTTCGCCTTTCGCATTTCGCCTTTCGCCATTCGCTTTTCGCCTTTCACCTTTCGCCTTTCGCCATTCTCCTTTCGCCTTTCGCATTTCACCTTCCGCCTTTCGCCTTTCGCCTTTCGCCTTTCGCCTTTCGCCTTTCGCCTTTCGCATTTCGCCTTTCGCCTTTTGCCTTTCGCCTTTCGCCTTTCGCCTTTCGCCTTTCGCCTTTCACCTTTCGCCTTTCACCTTTCGCGTTTCGCCTTTCACCTTTCGCCTTTCGCCATTCGCCTTTCGCCTTTCATCTTTCGCCTTTCGCCATTCACCTTTCGCCTTTCGCCTTTCACCTTCCGCCTTTCGCCTTTCGCCTTTCGCCTTTCGCCTTTCGCCTTTCGCCTTTCGCCTTTCGCCTTTCGCCTTTCGCATTTCGCCTTTCGCCTTTCGCCTTTCGCCTTTCGCCTTTCGCCATTCGCCTTTCGCCTTTCACCTTTCGCCTTTCGCCATTCGCCTTTCGCCTTTCACCTTTCGCCTTTCGCCATTCACCTTTCGCCTTTCGCCTTTCACCTTCCGCCTTTCGCCTTTCGCCTTTCGCCTTTCGCCTTTCGCCTTTCACCTTCGCCTTTCGCCTTTCAGCTTTTACCTTTCGCCTTTCGCCTTTCGCCTTCGCCTTTCGCCTTTCACCTTTCGCCTTTCGCCTTTCGCCTTTCGCCTTTCGCCATTCGCCTTTCGCCTTTCGCCTTTCACCTTTTACCTTTCGCCTTTCGCCTTTCGCCTTTCGCCTTTCGCCTTTCGCCTTTCGCCTTTCGCCTTTCGCCTTTCGCCTTTCGCCTTTCGCCTTTCGCCTTTCGCCTTTCGCCTTTCGCCATTCGCCTTTCGCCTTTCGCCTTTCGCCTTTCGCCATTCGCCTTTCGCCTTTCGCCTTTCGCCTTTCGCCATTCGCTTTCGCCTTTCGCCTTTCGCCTTTCGCCTTTCGCCTTTCGCCTTTCGCCTTTCGCCTTTCGCCATTCGCCTTTCGCCTTTCGCCTTTCGCCTTTCGCCATTCGCCTTTCGCTTTTCGCTTTCGCCTTTCGCCTCTCGCCTTTCGCATTTTGCCTCTCGCCTTTCGCCTTTCGCCTTTCGCCTTTCGCCTTTCGCCTTTCACCTTCCGCCTTTCGCCTTTGGCCTTTCGCCTTTCGCCTTTCGCCTTTTGCCTTTCGCCTTAGGCATTTTGACTTTTGCCTCTCGCCCTTCGCCTTTCGCCTTTCGCCTCTCGCCCTTCGCCTTTCGCCTTTCGCCTTTCGTCATTCACCTTTCGCCTTTCGCCTTTCGCCTTTCACCTTTCGCCTTTCGCCATTCACCTTTCGCCTTTCGCCTTTCACCTTCCGCCTTTCGCCTTTCGCCTTTCGCCTTTCGCCTTTCGCCTTTCGCCTTTCGCCTTTCGCCTTTCGCCTTTCGCCTTTCGCCTTTCGCCTTTCGCCTTTCGCCTTTCGCCTTTCGCCTTTCGCCTTTCGCCTTTCGCCATTCGCTTTTCGCCTTTCGCCTTTCACCTTTCGCCTTTCGCCTTTCACCTTTCGCCTTTCGCCTTTCACCTTTCGCCTTTCGCCATTCGCCTTTCGACTTTCACCTTTCGCCTTTCGCCTTTCGCTTACGCCTTTCGCCTTTCGCCTTTTGCCTTTCGCCTTAGGCATTTTGACTTTTGCCTCTCGCCCTTCGCCTTTCGCCTTTCGCCTTTTGCCTTTCGCCATTCGCCTTTCGCCTTTCGCCTTTCACCTTTTACCTTTCGCCTTTCGCCTTTCGCCTTTCGCCTTTCGCCTTTCGCCTTTCGCCTTTCGCCTTTCGCCTTTCGCCTTTCGCCTTTCGCCATTCGCCTTTCGCCTTTCGCCTTTCGCCATTCGCCTTTCGCCTTTCGCCTTTCGCCTTTCGCCATTCGCTTTCGCCTTTCGCCTTTCGCCTTTCGCCTTTCGCCTTTCGCCTTTCACCTTTCGCCTTTCGCCATTCGCCTTTCGCCTTTCGCCTTTCGCCTTTCGCCTTCGCCTTTCGCCTTTCGCCTTTCGCCTTTCGCCTTTCGCCTTTCGCCTTTCGCCTTTCGCCTTTCGCCTTTCGCCTTTCGTCTTTCGCCTTTTGCCTTTCGCCTTTCACCTTTCGCCTTTCGCCTTTCGCCTTTCGCCTTTCGCCTTTCGCCCTTCGCCTTTCGTCTTTCGGCTTTCGCATTTCGCCTTTAGCATTTTGAAATACAAATTTATAATTTCGAATTTTCCATTTCGCATTTTCAATTTCAGCTTTTGTATATTATCTTTTGAATATCGTTTTTTCTTTTGCTTTAGGCATTTTAAATTTCTCCATTTTCATTTGAAAATCGTTTTTCCTTTTGCCTTAGGCATTTTGACTTTCGCCTATCGCCTTTCGCCTTTCGCCTTCCGCTTTTCGCCTTTCGCCTTTCGCCTTTCGCCTTTCGCCTTTCGCCTTTCGCCTTTCGCCTTTCGCCTTTCGCCTTTCGCCTTTCGCCTTTCGCCTTTCGCCTTTCACCATTCGCATTTCGCCTTCCGCCCTTCGCCTTTCGCCTTTCGCCTTCCGCCTTTCGCCTTTCGCCTTTCGACTTTCGCCTTTCGCCTTTCAACTTTCGCCTTTCGCCTTTCGGCTTTCGCCTTTCGCCTTTCGCCTTTCACCTTCCGCCTTTCGCCTTTCGCCTTTCGCCTTTCGCCTTTCTCCTTTCGCCTTTCGCCTTTCGCCTTTCACCTTTCGCCTTTCGCCCTTCGCCTTTCGCCTTTCGTCTTTCGCCTTTCGCATTTCGCCTTTAGCATTTTGAAATACGAATTTACAGTTTCGAATTTTCCATTTCGCATTTTCAATTTCAACTTTTGTATATTATCTTTTGAATATCGTTTTTTCTTTTGCTTTAGGCATTTTAAATTTCTCCATTTTCATTTGAAAATCGTTTTTCCTATTGCCTTAGGCATTTTGACTTTTGCCTCTCGCCCTTCGCCCTTCGCCTTTCGCCTTTCGCCTTCCGCTTTTCGCCTTTCGCCTTTCGCCATTCGCCTTTCGCCTTTCGCCTTTTGCTTTTGCCTTTCGCCTTTCGACTTTCGCCTTTCGCTTTTCGCCTTTCACCTTCCGCCTTTCGCCTTTCGCTTTTCGCCTTTCGCCTTTCGCCTTTCGCCTTTCGCCTTTCGCTTCCGCCTTTCGCCTTTCGCCTTTCGCCTTTCACCTTTCGCCTTTCGCATTTCACCTTTCGCCTTTCGCCTTTCGCCTTTCGCCTTTTGCCTTTCGCCTTTCGAATTTCGCCCTTCGCCTTTCGTCTTTCGCCTTTTGCTTTTGCCTTTCGCCTTTCGCCTTTCGCCTTTCGCCTTTCACCTTTCGCCTTTCGCCTTTCGCCTTTCGCCTTCCGCCTTTCGCCTTTCGCCTTCCGCTTTTCGCCTTTCGCCTTTCGCCTTTCGCCTTTCGCCTTTCGCCTTTCGCCTTTCGCCTTTCGCCTTTCGCCTTTCACCTTTCGCATTTCGCCTTCCGCCCTTCGCCTTTCGCCTTTCGCCTTTCGCCTTCCGCCTTTCGCCTTTCGCCTTTCAACTTTCGCCTTTCGCCTTTCGGCTTTCGCTTTTCGCCTTTCGCCTTTCACCTTCCGCCTTTCGCCTTTCGCCTTTCGCCTTTCGCCTTTCGCCTTTCTCCTTTCGCCTTTCGCCTTTCGCCTTTCACCTTTCGCCTTTCGCCTTTCGCCTTTCGCCTTTCGACTTTCGCCTTTCGCCTTTCGCCTTTCGCCTTTCTCTTTTCGCCTTTCGCCTTTCGCCTTTCTCTTTTCGCCTTTCGCCTTTCGACTTTCGCCCTTCGCCTTTCGCCTTTCGTCTTTCGCCTTTCGCATTTCGCCTTTAGCTTTTTGAAATACGAATTTACAGTTTCGAATTTTCCATTTCGCATTTTCAATTTCAACTTTTGTATATTATCTTTTGAATATCGTTTTTTCTTTTGCTTTAGGCATTTTAAATTTCTCCATTTTCATTTGAAAATCGTTTTTCCTTTTGCCTTAGGCATTTTGACTTTTGCCTCTCGCCCTTCGCCCTTCGCCTTTCGCCTTTCGCCTTTCGCCTTCCGGTTTTCGCCTTCCGCTTTTCGCCTTTCCCCTTTCGCCATTCGCCTTTCGCCTTTCGTCTTTCGCCTTTCGCCTTTCGCCTTTCGCCTTTTGCTTTTGCCTTTCGCCTTTCGCCTTGCGCCTTTCGCCTTTCGCATTTCGCCTTTCACCTTCCGCCTTTCACCTTTCGCTTTTCGCCTTTCGCCTTTCGCCTTTCGCCTTTTGCTTTTGCCTTTCGCCTTTCGCCTTTCGCCTGTCACCTTTCGCCTTTCACTTTCGCCTTTCACCTTCCGCCTTTTGCCATTCGCCTTTCGCCTTTCGCCTTTCGCCTTTCGCCTTTCGCCTTTCGCCTTTCGCCTTTCGCCTTTTGCCTTTCGCCTTTCGCCTTCCGCCTTTCGCCTTTCGCCTTTCGCCTTCCGCCTTTCGCCTTTCGCCATTCGCCTTTCGCCTTTCGAATTTCGCCTTTCGCCTTTCGCCTTTTGCCTTTCGCCTTTCGCCTTTTGACTTTCGCCCTTCGCCTTTCGTCTTTCGCCTTTCGCAATTCGCCTTTAGCATTTTGAAATACGAATTTATAATTTCGAATTTTCCATTTCGCATTTTCAAATTCAACTTTTGTATATTATCTTTTGAATATCGTTTTTTCTTTTGCTTTGGGCATTTTAAATTTCTCCATTTTTATTTCATGTTTTGAAAATCGTTTTTCCTTTTGCCTTAGGCATTTTGACTTTTGCATCTCGCCCTTCGCCTTTCGCATTTCGCGTTTTCCTTTCACCTTCCGCCTTTTGCCTTTCGCCTATCGCCTTTCGCCTTTCGCCTTTCGCCTTTCGCCTTTCGCCTTTCGCCTTTCGCCTTTCGCCTTCCACATTTCGCCTTTCGCCTTCCGCTTTTCGCCTTTCGCCTTTCGCCTTTCGCTTTCGCCTTTCGCCTTTCGCCTTTTGCTTTTGCCTTTTGCCTTTCGCCTTTCGCCTTTCACCTTTCGCCTTTCACTTTCGCCTTTCACCTTCCGCCTTTTGCCATTCGCCTTTCGCCTTTCGCCTTTCGCCTTTCGCCTTTCGCCTTTCGCCTTTCGCCTTTCGCCTTTCGCCTTTCGCCTTTCGCCTTTCGCCTTTCGCCTTCCGCCTTTCGCCTTTCGCCTTTCGCCTTCCGCCTTTCGCCTTTCGCCTTTCTCCTTTCGCCTTTCGCCTTTCGCCTTTCGACTTTCGCCTTTCGCCTTTCGCCTTTCGCCTTTTGCCTTTCGCCTTTCGCCTTTCGACTTTCGCCCTTCGCCTTTCGTCTTTCGCCTTTCGCATTTCGCCTTTAGCATTTTGAAATACGAATTTATAATTTCGAATTTTCCATTTCGCATTTTCAAATTCAACTTTTGTATATTATCTTTTGAATATCGTTTTTTCTTTTGCTTTAGGCATTTTAAATTTCTCCATTTTTATTTCATGTTTTGAAAATCGTTTTTCCTTTTGCCTTAGGCATTTTGACTTTTGCATCTCGCCCTTCGCCTTTCGCATTTCGCCTTTCGCCTTTCACCTTCCGCCTTTTGCCTTTCGCCTCTCGCCTTTCGCCTTTCGCCTTTCGCCTTTCGCCTTTCGCCTTTCGCCTTTCGCCTTTCGCCTTTCGCATTTCGCCTTTCGCCTTTCGCCTTTCGCCTTTCGCCTTTCACCTTCCGTCTTTCGCCTTTCGCTTTTCGCCTTTCGCCTTTCGCCTTTCGCCTTTCGCCTTTCGCCTTCCGCCTTTCGCCTTTCGCATTTCGCCTTTAGCATTTTGAAATACGAATTTACAATTTCGAATTTTCCATTTCGCATTTTCAATTTCAACTTTTGTATATTATCTTTTCAATATCGTTTTTTCTTTTGCTTTAGGCATTTTAAATTTCTCCATTTTCATTTGAAAATCGTTTTTCCTTTTGCCTTAGGCATTTTTACTTTTGCCTCTCGCCCTTCGCCTTTCGCCTTTCACCTTTCACTTTCCGCCTTTCGCCTTTCGCCTTTCGCCTTCCGCATTTCGCCTTTCGCCTTTCACCTTTCGCATTTCGCCTTCCGCCTTTCGCCTTTCGCTTTTCACCTTCCGCCTTTCGCCTTTCGCCTTTCGCCTTTCGTCTTTCGCCTTTCGCATTTCGCCTTTAGCCTTTTGAAATACGAATTTATAATTTCGAATTTTCCATTTCGCATTTTCAATTTCAATTTTTGTATTTTATCTTTTGAATATCGTTTTTTCTTTTGCTTTAGGCATTTTAAATTTCTCCATTTTTATTTCATGTTTTGAAAATCGTTTTTCCTTTTGCCTTAGGCATTTTTACTTTTGCCTCTCGCCCTTCGCCTTTCGCCTTTCGCCTTTCGCCTTTCGCCTTTCGCCTTTCGCCTTTCGCCTTTCGCCTTTCGCCTTTCGCCTTTCGCCTTTCGCCTTCCGCCTTTCGCCTTTCGCCTTCCGGTTTTCGCCTTTCGCCTTTCGCCTTTCGCCTTTCGCCTTTCGCCTTTCGCCTTTCGCCTTTCGCCTTTCGCCTTTCGCCTTTCGCCTTTCGCCTTTCGCCTTTCGCCTTTCGCATTTCGCCTTTCGCCTTTCGCCTTTCGCCTTTCGCCTTTCGCCTTTCGCCTTTCGCCTTTCACCTTCCGCCTTTCGCCTTTCGCTTTTCGCCTTTCGCCTTTCGCCTTTCGCCTTCCGCCTTTCGCCTTTCGCCTTTCGCCTTTCCCCTTTCGCATTTCGCATTTTGCCTTTCGCCTTTCACCTTTCGCCTTTCGCCTTTCACCTTTCGCCTTTCGCCTTTCGCCTTTCGTCTTTCGCCTTTCGCCTTTCGCCCTTCGCCTTTCGTCTTTCGGCTTTCGCATTTCGCCTTTAGCATTTTGAAATACAAATTTATAATTTCGAATTTTCCATTTCGCATTTTCAATTTCAGCTTTTGTATATTATCTTTTGAATATCGTTTTTTCTTTTGCTTTAGGCATTTTAAATTTCTCCATTTTCATTTGAAAATCGTTTTTCCTTTTGCCTTAGGCATTTTGACTTTTGCCTCACGCCCTTCGCCTTTCGCCTATCGCCTTTCGCCTTTCGCCTTCCGCTTTTCGCCTTTCGGCTTTCGCCTTTCGCCTTTCGCCTTTCGCCTTTCGCCTTTCGCCTTTCGCCTTTCGCCTTTCACCATTCGCATTTCGCCTTCCGCCCTTCGCCTTTCGCCTTTCGCCTTTCGCCTTCCGCCTTTCGCCTTTCGCCTTTCGCCTTTCGCCTTTCGCCTTTCGCCTTTCAACTTTCGCCTTTCGCCTTTCGGCTTTCGCCTTTCGCCTTTCGCCTTTCACCTTCCGCCTTTCGCCTTTCGCCTTTCGCCTTTCGCCTTTCGCCTTTCTCCTTTCGCCTTTCGCCTTTCGCCTTTCGCCTTTCACCTTTCGCCTTTCACTTTCGCCTTTCGCCTTTCGACTTTCGCCTTTCGCCTTTCGCCTTTCGCCTTTCTCTTTTCGCCTTTCGCCTTTCGCCTTTTGCCTTTCGCCTTTCGCCTTTCGACTTTCGCCCTTCGCCTTTCGCCTTTCGTCTTTCGCCTTTCGCATTTCGCCTTTAGCATTTTGAAATACGAATTTACAGTTTCGAATTTTCCATTTCGCATTTTCAATTTCAACTTTTGTATATTATCTTTTGAATATCGTTTTTTCTTTTGCTTTAGGCATTTTAAATTTCTCCATTTTCATTTGAAAATCGTTTTTCCTATTGCCTTAGGCATTTTGACTTTTGCCTCTCGCCCTTCGCCCTTCGCCTTTCGCCTTTCGCCTTCCGCTTTTCGCCTTTCGCCATTCGCCTTTCGCCTTTCGCCTTTCGCCTTTCGCCTTTCGCCTTTCGCCTTTCGCCTTTTGCTTTTGCCTTTCGCCTTTCGCCTTTCGCCTTTCGCTTTTCGCCTTTCACCTTCCGCCTTTCGCCTTTCGCTTTTCGCCTTTCGCCTTTCGCCTTTCGCCTTTCGCCTTTCGCTTCCGCCTTTCGCCTTTCGCCTTTCGCCTTTCACCTTTCGCCTTTCGCCTTTCACCTTTCGCCTTTCGCCTTTCGCCTTTCGCCTTTCGCCTTTTGCCTTTCGCCTTTCGAATTTCGCCCTTCGCCTTTCGTCTTTCGCCTTTTGCTTTTGCCTTTCGCCTTTCGCCTTTCGCCTTTCGCCTTTCACCTTTCGCCTTTCGCCTTTCGCCTTTCGCCTTCCGCCTTTCGCCTTTCGCCTTCCGCTTTTCGCCTTTCGCCTTTCGCCTTTCGCCTTTCGCCTTTCGCCTTTCGCCTTTCGCCTTTCGCCTTTCACCTTTCGCATTTCGCCTTCCGCCCTTCGCCTTTCGCCTTTCGCCTTTCGCCTTCCGCCTTTCGCCTTTCAACTTTCGCCTTTCGCCTTTCGGCTTTCGCTTTTCGCCTTTCGCCTTTCACCTTCCGCCTTTCGCCTTTCGCCTTTCGCCTTTCGCCTTTCTCCTTTCGCCTTTCGCCTTTCGCCTTTCACCTTTCGCCTTTCACTTTCGCCTTTCGCCTTTCGACTTTCGCCTTTCGCCTTTCGCCTTTCGCCTTTCGCCTTTCGCCTTTCTCTTTTCGCCTTTCGCCTTTCGCCTTTTGCCTTTCGCCTTTCGCCTTTCGACTTTCGCCCTTCGCCTTTCGCCTTTCGTCTTTCGCCTTTCGCCTTTCGCCTTTCGCCTTCCGCCTTTCGCCTTTCGCCTTTCGCCTTTCGCCTTTCGCCTTTCAACTTTCGCCTTTCGCCTTTCGGCTTTCGCCTTTCGCCTTTCGCCTTTCACCTTCCGCCTTTCGCCTTTCGCCTTTCGCCTTTCGCCTTTCGCCTTTCTCCTTTCGCCTTTCGCCTTTCGCCTTTCGCCTTTCACCTTTCGCCTTTCACTTTCGCCTTTCGCCTTTCGACTTTCGCCTTTCGCCTTTCGCCTTTCGCCTTTCTCTTTTCGCCTTTCGCCTTTCGCCTTTTGCCTTTCGCCTTTCGCCTTTCGACTTTCGCCCTTCGCCTTTCGCCTTTCGTCTTTCGCCTTTCGCATTTCGCCTTTAGCATTTTGAAATACGAATTTACAGTTTCGAATTTTCCATTTCGCATTTTCAATTTCAACTTTTGTATATTATCTTTTGAATATCGTTTTTTCTTTTGCTTTAGGCATTTTAAATTTCTCCATTTTCATTTGAAAATCGTTTTTCCTTTTGCCTTAGGCATTTTGACTTTTGCCTCTCGCCCTTCGCCCTTCGCCTTTCGCCTTTCGCCTTTCGCCTTCCGCTTTTCGCCTTTCGCCTTTCGCCATTCGCCTTTCGCCTTTCGCCTTTCGCCTTTCGCCTTTCGCCTTTCGATTTTTGCTTTTGCCTTTCGCCTTTCGCCTTGCGCCTTTCGCCTTTCGCATTTCGCCTTTCACCTTCCGCCTTTCACCTTTCGCTTTTCGCCTTTCGCCTTTCGCCTTTCGCCTTTCGCCTTTCGCCTTTTGCTTTTGCCTTTCGCCTTTCGCCTTTCGCCTTTCACCTTTCGCCTTTCACTTTCGCCTTTCACCTTCCGCCTTTTGCCATTCGCCTTTCGCCTTTCGCCTTTCGCCTTTCGCCTTTCGCCTTTTGCCTTTCGCCTTTCGCCTTCCGCCTTTCGCCTTTCGCCTTTCGCCTTCCGCCTTTCGCCTTTCGCCAATCGCCTTTCGCCTTTCGCCTTTCGCCTTTCGCCTTTCGCCTTTCGCCTTTTGCCTTTCGCCTTTCGCCTTTCGAATTTCGCCCTTCGCCTTTCGTCTTTCGCCTTTCGCAATTCGCCTTTAGCATTTTGAAATACGAATTTATAATTTCGAATTTTCCATTTCGCATTTTCAATTTCAACTTTTGTATATTATCTTTTGAATATCGTTTTTTCTTTTGCTTTGGGCATTTTAAATTTCTCCATTTTTATTTCATGTTTTGAAAATCGTTTTTCCTTTTGCCTTAGGCATTTTGACTTTTGCATCTCGCCCTTCGCCTTTCGCATTTCGCCTTTCGCCTTTCACCTTCCGCCTTTTGCCTTTCGCCTATCGCCTTTCGCCTTTCGCCTTTCGCCTTTCGCCTTTCGCCTTCCACCTTTCGCCTTTCGCCTTCCGCTTTTCGCCTTTCGCCTTTCGCCTTTCGCTTTCGCCTTTCGCCTTTCGCCTTTTGCTTTTGCCTTTCGCCTTTCGCCTTTCGCCTTTCACCTTTCGCCTTTCACTTTCGCCTTTCACCTTCCGCCTTTTGCCATTCGCCTTTCGCCTTTCGCCTTTCGCCTTTCGCCTTTCGCCTTTCGCCTTTCGCCTTTCGCCTTTCGCCTTTCGCCTTTCGCCTTTCGCCTTTCGCCTTTCGCCTTTCGCCTTTCGCCTTCCGCCTTTCGCCTTCCGCCTTTCGCCTTTCGCCTTTCGCCTTTCGCCTTTCGCCTTTCGCCTTTCGCCTTTCGCCTTTCTCCTTTCGCCTTTCGACTTTCGCCTTTCGCCTTTCGCCTTTTGCCTTTCGCCTTTCGCCTTTCGACTTTCGCCCTTCGCCTTTCGTCTTTCGCCTTTCGCATTTCGCCTTTAGCATTTTGAAATACGAATTTATAATTTCGAATTTTCCATTTCGCATTTTCAATTTAAACTTTTGTATATTATCTTTTGAATATCGTTTTTTCTTTTGCTTTAGGCATTTTAAATTTCTCCATTTTTATTTCATGTTTTGAAAATCGTTTTTCCTTTTGCCTTAGGCATTTTGACTTTTGCATCTCGCCCTTCGCCTTTCGCATTTCGCCTTTCACCTTCCGCCTTTTGCCTTTCGCCTCTCGCCTTTCGCCTTTCGCCTTTCGCCTTTCGCCTTTCGCCTTTCGCCTTTCGCCTTTCGCCTTTCGCCTTTCGCATTTCGCCTTTCGCCTTTCGCCTTTCGCCTTTCGCCTTTCGCCTTTCGCCTTTCACCTTCCGTCTTTCGCCTTTCGCTTTTCGCCTTTCGCCTTTCGCCTTTCGCCTTTCCCCTTCCGCCTTTCGCCTTTCGCATTTCGCCTTTAGCATTTTGAAATACGAATTTACAATTTCGAATTTTCCATTTCGCATTTTCAATTTCAACTTTTGTATATTATCTTTTCAATATCGTTTTTTCTTTTGCTTTAGGCATTTTAAATTTCTCCATTTTCATTTGAAAATCGTTTTTCCTTTTGCCTTAGGCATTTTGACTTTTGCCTCTCGCCCTTCGCCTTTCGCCTTTCACCTTTCACTTTCCGCCTTTCGCCTTTCGCCTTTCGCCTTCCGCATTTCGCCTTTCGCCTTTCACGTTTCGCATTTCGCCTTCCGCCTTTCGCTTTTCACCTTCCGCCTTTCGCCTTTCGCCTTTCGCCTTTCGTCTTTCGCCTTTCGCATTTCGCCTTTAGCCTTTTGAAATACGAATTTATAATTTCGAATTTTCCATTTCGCATTTTCAATTTCAATTTTTGTATTTTATCTTTTGAATATCGTTTTTTCTTTTGCTTTAGGCATTTTAAATTTCTCCATTTTTATTTCATGTTTTGAAAATCGTTTTTCCTTTTGCCTTAGGCATTTTTACTTTTGCCTCTCGCCCTTCGCCTTTCGCCTTTCGCCTTTCGCCTTTCGCCTTTCGCCTTTCGCCTTTCGCCTTTCGCCTTTCGCCTTTCGCCTTTCGCCTTCCGCCTTTCGCCTTTCGCCTTCCGCTTTTCGCCTTTCGCCTTTCGCCTTTAGCCTTTCGCCTTTCGCCTTTCGCCTTTCGCCTTTCGCCTTTCGCCTTTCGCATTTCGCCTTTCGCCTTTCGCCTTTCGCCTTTCGCCTTTCGCCTTTCGCCTTTCGCCTTTCGCCTTTCACCTTCCGCCTTTCGCCTTTCGCTTTTCGCCTTTCGCCTTTCGCCTTTCGCCTTCCGCCTTTCGCCTTTCGCCTTTCGCCTTTCCCCTTTCGCCTTTCGCATTTTGCTTTTAGCATTTTGAAATACGAATTTACAAATTCGAATTTTCCATTTCGCATTTTCAATTTCAACTTTTGTATATTATCATTTGAATATCGTTTTTTCTTTTACTTTAGGCATTTTAAATTTCTCCATTTTCATTTGAAAATCGTTTTTCCTTTTGCCTTAGGCATTTTGACTTTTGCCTCTCGCCCTTCGCATTTCGCCTTTCGCCTTTCACTTTCCGCATTTCGCCTTTCGCCTTTCGCCTTCCGCATTTCGCCTTTCGCCTTTCGCCTTTCGCCTTTCGCCTTTCGCCTTTCGCCTTTCGCCTTTCACCTTCCGCCTTTTGTCTTTCGCATTTCGCCTTTCGCCTTTCGCTTTTCGCCTTTCGCCTTTCGCCTTTCGCCTTTCGCCTTTCGCCTTTCGCCTTTCGCCTTTCGCATTTCGCCTTTCGCCTTTCGCCTTCCCCCTTTCGCCTTTCGCCTTTCGCCTTTCACCTTCCGCCTTTCGCCTTTCGCTTTTCGCCTTTCGCCTTTCGCCATTCGCCTTTCGCCTTACGCCTTTCGCCTTTCGCCTTTCGCCTTTCGCCTTTCGCCTTTCACCTTTCGCCTTTCGCCTTTCACCTTTCGCCTTTCGCCTTTCGCCTTTCGCCTTTTGCCTTTCGCCTTTCGCCTTTCGACTTTCGCCCTTCGCCTTTCGTCTTTCGCCTTTCGCATTTCGCCTTTAGCATTTTGAAATACGAATTTACAATTTCTTATTTTCCATTTCGCATTTTCAATTTCAACTTTTGTATATTATCTTTTGAATATCGTTTTTTCTTTTGCTTTAGGCATTTTAAATTTCTCCATTTTCATTTGAAAATCGTTTTTCCTTTTGCCTTAGGCATTTTGACTTTTGCCTCTCGCCCTTCGCCTTTCGCCTTTCGCCTTCCGCTTTTCGCCTTTCGCTTTCGCCTTTCGCCTTTCGCCTTTCGCCTTTCGCCTTTCGCCTTTCGCCTTTCGCCTTTCGCCTTTCGCCTTTCGCCTTTCGCCTTTCGCCTTTCGCCTTTCGCCTTTCGCCTTTCGCATTTCGCCTTTCGCCTTTCGCCTTTCGCCTTTCGCCTTTTGCCTTTCACCTTCCGCCTTTCGCCTTTCGCTTTTCGCCTTTCGCCTTTCGCCTTTCTCCTTTCGACTTTCACCTTTCGCCTTTCGCCTTTCGCTTTTCGCCTTTTGCCTTTCGCCTTTCGCCTTTCGAATTTCGCCCTTCGCCTTTCGAATTTCGCCTTTAGCATTTTGAAATACAAATTTATAATTTCGAATTTTCCATTTCGCATTTTCATTTTCAACTTTTGTCTATTATCTTTTGAATATCGTTTTTTCTTTTGCTTTAGGCATTTTACATTTCTCCATTTTTATTTCATGTTTTGAAAATCGTTTTTCCTTTTGCCTTAGGCATTTTGACTTTTGCCTCACGCCCTTCGCTTTCGCCTATCGCCTTTCGCCTTTCGCCTTCCGCTTTTCGCATTTCGCCTTTCGCCTTTCGCCTTTCGCCTTTCGCCTTTCGCCTTTCGCCTTTCGCCTTTCGCCTTTCGCCTTTCGCCTTTCGCCTTTCGCCTTACGCCTTTCACCTTCCGCCTTTCGCCTTTCGCCTTTCGCCTTTCGCCTTTCCCCTTTCGCCTTTCGCCTTTCGCCTTTCGCCTTTCGCCTTTCGCCTTTCGCCTTTCGCCTTTCGCCTTTCGCATTTCGCCATTCGCCTTTCGCCTTTCGCCTTTCGACAATCGCCCTTCGCCTTTCGTCTTTCGCCTTTCGCATTTCGCCTTTAGCCTTTTGAAATACGAATTTATAATTTCGAATTTTCCATTTCGCATTTTCAATTTCAACTTTTGTATTTTATCTTTTGAATATCGTTTTTTCTTTTGCTTTAGGCATTTTAAATTTCTCCATTTTTATTTCATGTTTTGAAAATCGTTTTTCCTTTTGACTTAGGCATTTTGACTTTTGCCTCTCGCCCTTCACCTTTCGCCTTTCGCCTTCCGCCTTTCGCCTTTCGCCTTTCGCCTTTCGCCTTTCGCCTTCCACCTTTCGCCTTTCGCCTTCCGCTTTTCGCCTTTCGCCTTTCGCCTTTCGCTTTCGCCTTTCGCCTTTCGCCTTTTGCTTTTGCCTTTTGCCTTTCGCCTTTCGCCTTTCACCTTTCGCCTTTCACTTTCGCCTTTCACCTTCCGCCTTTTGCCGTTCGCCTTTCGCCTTTCGCCTTTCGCCTTTCGCCTTTCGCCTTTCGCCTTTCGCCTTTCGCCTTTCGCCTTTCGCCTTTCGCCTTTCGCCTTTCGCCTTTCGCCTTTCGCCTTTCGCCTTTCGCCTTTCGCCTTTCGCCTTTCGCCTTTCGCCTTTCGCCTTTCGCCTTTCGCCTTTCGCCTTACGCCTTTCACCTTCCGCCTTTCGCCTTTCGCCTTTCGCCTTTCGCCTTTCGCCTTTCCCCTTTCGCCTTTCGCCTTTCGCCTTTCGCCTTTCGCCTTTCGCCTTTCGCCTTTCGCCTTTCGCCTTTCGCCTTTCGCCTTTCGCATTTCGCCATTCGCCTTTCGCCTTTCGCCTTTCGACAATCGCCCTTCGCCTTTCGTCTTTCGCCTTTCGCATTTCGCCTTTAGCCTTTTGAAATACGAATTTATAATTTCGAATTTTCCATTTCGCATTTTCAATTTCAACTTTTGTATTTTATCTTTTGAATATCGTTTTTTTCTTTTGCTTTAGGCATTTTAAATTTCTCCATTTTTATTTCATGTTTTGAAAATCGTTTTTCCTTTTGACTTAGGCATTTTGACTTTTGCCTCTCGCCCTTCACCTTTCGCCTTTCGCCTTCCGCCTTTCGCCTTTCGCCTTTCGCCTTTCGCCTTTCGCCTTCCACCTTTCGCCTTTCGCCTTCCGCTTTTCGCCTTTCGCCTTTCGCCTTTCGCTTTCGCCTTTCGCCTTTCGCCTTTTGCTTTTGCCTTTTGCCTTTCGCCTTTCGCCTTTCACCTTTCGCCTTTCACTTTCGCCTTTCACCTTCCGCCTTTTGCCGTTCGCCTTTCGCCTTTCGCCTTTCGCCTTTCGCCTTTCGCCTTTCGCCTTTCGCCTTTCGCCTTTCGCCTTTCGCCTTTCGCCTTTCGCCTTTCGCCTTTCGCCTTTCGCCTTTCGCCTTTCGCCTTTCGCCTTTCGCCTTCCGCCTTTCGCCTTTCGCCTTCCGCCTTTCGCCTTTCGCCTTTCGCCTTTCGCCTTTCGCCTTTCGCCTTTCGCCTTTCGCCTTTCGCCTTTCGCCTTTCGACTTTCGCCTTTCGCCTTTCGCCTTTTGCCTTTCGCCTTTCTCCTTTCGACTTTCGCCCTTCGTCTTTCGTCTTTCGCCTTTCGCATTTCGCCTTTAGCATTTTGAAATACGAATTTATAATTTCGAATTTTCCATTTCGCATTTTCAATTTCAACTTTTGTATATTATCTTTTGAATATCGTTTTTTCTTTTGCTTTAGGCATTTTAAATTTCTCCATTTTTATTTCATGTTTTGAAAATCGTTTTTCCTTTTGCCTTAGGCATTTTGACTTTTGCCTCTCGCCCTTCACCTTTCGCCTTTCGTCTTTCGCCTTTCGCTTTTCGCCTTTCGCCTTTCGCCTTTCGCCTTTCCCCTTCCGCCTTTCGCCTTTCGCATTTCGCCTTTAGCATTTTGAAATACGAATTTACAATTTCGAATTTTCCATTTCGCATTTTCAATTTCAACTTTTGTATATTATCTTTTCAATATCGTTTTTTCTTTTGCTTTAGGCATTTTAAATTTCTCCATTTTCATTTGAAAATCGTTTTTCCTTTTGCCTTAGGCATTTTGACTTTTGCCTCTTGCCCTTCGCCTTTCGCCTTTCACCTTTCACTTTCCGCCTTTCGCCTTTCGCCTTTCGCCTTCCGCATTTCGCCTTTCGCCTTTCACGTTTCGCATTTCGCCTTCCGCCTTTCGCTTTTCACCTTCCGCCTTTCGCCTTTCGCCTTTCGCCTTTCGTCTTTCGCCTTTCGCATTTCGCCTTTAGCCTTTTGAAATACGAATTTATAATTTCGAATTTTCCATTTCGCATTTTCAATTTCAATTTTTGTATTTTATCTTTTGAATATCGTTTTTTCTTTTGCTTTAGGCATTTTAAATTTCTCCATTTTTATTTCATGTTTTGAAAATCGTTTTTCCTTTTGCCTTAGGCATTTTTACTTTTGCCTCTCGCCCTTCGCCTTTCGCCTTTCGCCTTTCGCCTTTCGCCTTTCGCCTTTCGCCTTTCGCCTTTCGCCTTTCGCCTTTCGCCTTTCGCCTTCCGCCTTTCGCCTTTCGCCTTCCGCTTTTCGCCTTTCGCCTTTCGCCTTTCGCCTTTCGCCTTTCGCCTTTCGCCTTTCGCCTTTCGCCTTTCGCCTTTCGCATTTCGCCTTTCGCCTTTCGCCTTTCGCCTTTCGCCTTTCGCCTTTCGCCTTTCGCCTTTCGCCTTTCACCTTCCGCCTTTCGCCTTTCGCTTTTCGCCTTTCGCCTTTCGCCTTTCGCCTTCCGCCTTTCGCCTTTCGCCTTTCGCCTTTCCCCTTTCGCCTTTCGCATTTTGCTTTTAGCATTTTGAAATACGAATTTACAAATTCGAATTTTCCATTTCGCATTTTCAATTTCAACTTTTGTATATTATCATTTGAATATCGTTTTTTCTTTTACTTTAGGCATTTTAAATTTCTCCATTTTCATTTGAAAATCGTTTTTCCTTTTGCCTTAGGCATTTTGACTTTTGCCTCTCGCCCTTCGCATTTCGCCTTTCGCCTTTCACTTTCCGCATTTCGCCTTTCGCCTTTCGCCTTCCGCATTTCGCCTTTCGCCTTTCGCCTTTCGCCTTTCGCCTTTCGCCTTTCGCCTTTCGCCTTTCACCTTCCGCCTTTTTTCTTTCGCATTTCGCCTTTCGCCTTTCGCTTTTCGCCTTTCGCCTTTCGCCTTTCGCCTTTCGCCTTTCGCCTTTCGCCTTTCGCCTTTCGCATTTCGCCTTTCGCCTTCCCCCTTTCGCCTTTCGCCTTTCGCCTTTCACCTTCCGCCTTTCGCCTTTCGCTTTTCGCCTTTCGCCTTTCGCCATTCGCCTTTCGCCTTACGCCTTTCGCCTTTCGCCTTTCGCCTTTCGCCTTTCGCCTTTCGCCTTTCACCTTTCGCCTTTCGCCTTTCACCTTTCGCCTTTCGCCTTTCGCCTTTCGCCTTTTGCCTTTCGCCTTTCGCCTTTCGACTTTCGCCCTTCGCCTTTCGTCTTTCGCCTTTCGCATTTCGCCTTTAGCATTTTGAAATACGAATTTACAATTTCTTATTTTCCATTTCGCATTTTCAATTTCAACTTTTGTATATTATCTTTTGAATATCGTTTTTTCTTTTGCTTTAGGCATTTTAAATTTCTCCATTTTCATTTGAAAATCGTTTTTCCTTTTGCCTTAGGCATTTTGACTTTTGCCTCTCGCCCTTCGCCTTTCGCCTTTCGCCTTCCGCTTTTCGCCTTTCGCTTTCGCCTTTCGCCTTTCGCCTTTCGCCTTTCGCCTTTCGCCTTTCGCCTTTCGCCTTTCGCCTTTCGCCTTTCGCCTTTCGCCTTTCGCCTTTCGCCTTTCGCCTTTCGCCTTTCGCCTTTCGCATTTCGCCTTTCGCCTTTCGCCTTTCGCCTTTCGCCTTTTGCCTTTCACCTTCCGCCTTTCGCCTTTCGCTTTTCGCCTTTCGCCTTTCGCCTTTCTCCTTTCGACTTTCACCTTTCGCCTTTCGCCTTTCGCTTTTCGCCTTTTGCCTTTCGCCTTTCGCCTTTCGAATTTCGCCCTTCGCCTTTCGAATTTCGCCTTTAGCATTTTGAAATACAAATTTATAATTTCGAATTTTCCATTTCGCATTTTCATTTTCAACTTTTGTCTATTATCTTTTGAATATCGTTTTTTCTTTTGCTTTAGGCATTTTACATTTCTCCATTTTTATTTCATGTTTTGAAAATCGTTTTTCCTTTTGCCTTAGGCATTTTGACTTTTGCCTCACGCCCTTCGCTTTCGCCTATCGCCTTTCGCCTTTCGCCTTCCGCTTTTCGCATTTCGCCTTTCGCCTTTCGCCTTTCGCCTTTCGCCTTTCGCCTTTCGCCTTTCGCCTTTCGCCTTTCGCCTTTCGCCTTTCGCCTTTCGCCTTTCGCCTTACGCCTTTCACCTTCCGCCTTTCGCCTTTCGCCTTTCGCCTTTCGCCTTTCCCCTTTCGCCTTTCGCCTTTCGCCTTTCGCCTTTCGCCTTTCGCCTTTCGCCTTTCGCCTTTCGCCTTTCGCATTTCGCCATTCGCCTTTCGCCTTTCGCCTTTCGACAATCGCCCTTCGCCTTTCGTCTTTCGCCTTTCGCATTTCGCCTTTAGCCTTTTGAAATACGAATTTATAATTTCGAATTTTCCATTTCGCATTTTCAATTTCAACTTTTGTATTTTATCTTTTGAATATCGTTTTTTCTTTTGCTTTAGGCATTTTAAATTTCTCCATTTTTATTTCATGTTTTGAAAATCGTTTTTCCTTTTGACTTAGGCATTTTGACTTTTGCCTCTCGCCCTTCACCTTTCGCCTTTCGCCTTCCGCCTTTCGCCTTTCGCCTTTCGCCTTTCGCCTTCCACCTTTCGCCTTTCGCCTTCCGCTTTTCGCCTTTCGCCTTTCGCCTTTCGCTTTCGCCTTTCGCCTTTCGCCTTTTGCTTTTGCCTTTTGCCTTTCGCCTTTCGCCTTTCACCTTTCGCCTTTCACTTTCGCCTTTCACCTTCCGCCTTTTGCCGTTCGCCTTTCGCCTTTCGCCTTTCGCCTTTCGCCTTTCGCCTTTCGCCTTTCGCCTTTCGCCTTTCGCCTTTCGCCTTTCGCCTTTCGCCTTTCGCCTTTCGCCTTTCGCCTTTCGCCTTTCGCCTTTCGCCTTTCGCCTTTCGCCTTTCGCCTTTCGCCTTTCGCCTTTCGCCTTTCGCCTTACGCCTTTCACCTTCCGCCTTTCGCCTTTCGCCTTTCGCCTTTCGCCTTTCGCCTTTCCCCTTTCGCCTTTCGCCTTTCGCCTTTCGCCTTTCGCCTTTCGCCTTTCGCCTTTCGCCTTTCGCCTTTCGCCTTTCGCATTTCGCCATTCGCCTTTCGCCTTTCGCCTTTCGACAATCGCCCTTCGCCTTTCGTCTTTCGCCTTTCGCATTTCGCCTTTAGCCTTTTGAAATACGAATTTATAATTTCGAATTTTCCATTTCGCATTTTCAATTTCAACTTTTGTATTTTATCTTTTGAATATCGTTTTTTCTTTTGCTTTAGGCATTTTAAATTTCTCCATTTTTATTTCATGTTTTGAAAATCGTTTTTCCTTTTGACTTAGGCATTTTGACTTTTGCCTCTCGCCCTTCACCTTTCGCCTTTCGCCTTCCGCCTTTCGCCTTTCGCCTTTCGCCTTTCGCCTTTCGCCTTCCACCTTTCGCCTTTCGCCTTCCGCTTTTCGCCTTTCGCCTTTCGCCTTTCGCTTTCGCCTTTCGCCTTTCGCCTTTTGCTTTTGCCTTTTGCCTTTCGCCTTTCGCCTTTCACCTTTCGCCTTTCACTTTCGCCTTTCACCTTCCGCCTTTTGCCGTTCGCCTTTCGCCTTTCGCCTTTCGCCTTTCGCCTTTCGCCTTTCGCCTTTCGCCTTTCGCCTTTCGCCTTTCGCCTTTCGCCTTTCGCCTTTCGCCTTTCGCCTTTCGCCTTTCGCCTTTCGCCTTTCGCCTTCCGCCTTTCGCCTTTCGCCTTCCGCCTTTCGCCTTTCGCCTTTCGCCTTTCGCCTTTCGCCTTTCGCCTTTCGCCTTTCGCCTTTCGCCTTTCGCCTTTCGCCTTTCGACTTTCGCCTTTCGCCTTTCGCCTTTCGCCTTTCGCCTTTCTCCTTTCGACTTTCGCCCTTCGTCTTTCGTCTTTCGCCTTTCGCATTTCGCCTTTAGCATTTTGAAATACGAATTTATAATTTCGAATTTTCCATTTCGCATTTTCAATTTCAACTTTTGTATATTATCTTTTGAATATCGTTTTTTCTTTTGCTTTAGGCATTTTAAATTTCTCCATTTTTATTTCATGTTTTGAAAATCGTTTTTCCTTTTGCCTTAGGCATTTTGACTTTTGCATCTCGCCCTTCGCCTTTCGCATTTCGCCTTTCGCCTTTCACCTTCCGCCTTTTGCCTTTCGCCTCCCGCCTTTCGCCTTTCGCCTTTCGCCTTTCGCCTTTCGCCTTTCGCCTTTCGCCTTTCGCCTTTCGTCTTTCGCATTTCGCCTTTCGCCTTTCGCCTTTCGCCTTTCGCCTTTCGCCTTTCACCTTCCGTCTTTCGCCTTTCGCTTTTCGCCTTTCGCCTTTCGCCTTTCGCCTTTGGCCTTTCGCCTTCCGCCTTTCGCCTTTCGCCTTTCGCATTTCGCCTTTAGCATTTTGAAATACGAATTTACAATTTCGAATTTTCCATTTCGCATTTTCAATTTCAACTTTTGTATATTATCTTTTCAATATCGTTTTTTCTTTTGCTTTAGGCATTTTAAATTTCTCCATTTTCATTTGAAAATCGTTTTTCCTTTTGCCTTAAGCATTTTTACTTTTGCCTCTCGCCCTTCGCCTTTCGCCTTTCACCTTTCACTTTCCGCCTTTCGCCTTTCGCCTTTCGCCTTCCGCATTTCGCCTTTCGCCTTTCACCTTTCGCATTTCGCCTTCCGCCTTTCGCCTTTCGCTTTTCACCTTCCGCCTTTCGCCTTTCGCCTTTCGCCTTTCGTCTTTCGCCTTTCGCATTTCGCCTTTAGCCTTTTGAAATACGAATTTATAATTTCGAATTTTCCATTTCGCATTTTCAATTTCAATTTTTGTATTTTATCTTTTGAATATCGTTTTTTCTTTTGCTTTAGGCATTTTAATTTTCTCCATTTTTATTTCATGTTTTGAAAATCGTTTTTCCTTTTGCCTTAGGCATTTTTACTTTTGCCTCTCGCCCTTCGCCTTTCGCCTTTCGCCTTTCGCCTTTCGCCTTTCGCCTTTCGCCTTTCGCCTTTCGCCTTTCGCCTTTCGCCTTTCGCCTTCCGCCTTTCGCCTTTCGCCTTCCGCTTTTCGCCTTTCGCGTTTCGCCTTTCGCCTTTCGCCTTTCGCCTTTCGCCTTTCGCCTTTCGCCTTTCGCCTTTCGCCTTTCGCCTTTCGCATTTCGCCTTTCGCCTTTCGCCTTTCGCCTTTCGCCTTTCACCTTCCGCCTTTCGCCTTTCGCTTTTCGCCTTTCGCCTTTCGCCTTTCGCCTTCCGCCTTTCGCCTTTCGCCTTTCGCCTTCCCCCTTTCGCCTTTCGCATTTTGCCTTTCGCCTTTCACCTTTCGCCTTTCGCCTTTCGCCTTTCGCCTTTCGCCTTCCGCCTTTCGCCTTTCGCCTTTCGCCTTTCCCCTTTCGCCTTTCGCATTTTGCCTTTCTCCTTTCACCTTTCGCCTTTCGCCTTTCACCTTTCGCCTTTCGCCTTTCGCCTTTCGCCTTTCGCCTTTCGCCTTTCGCCTTTCGCCTTTCGCCTTTCGCCTTTCGCCTTTCGCCTTTCGCCTTTCGCCTTTCGCCTTTCACCTTCCGCCTTTCGCCTTTCGCTTTTCGCCTTTCGCCTTTCGCCTTTCGCCTTCCGCCTTTCGCCTTTCGCCTTTCGCCTTTCCCCTTTCGCCTTTCGCATTTTGCCTTTCGCCTTTCACCTTTCGCCTTTCGCCTTTCACCTTTCGCCTTCCGCCTTTCGCCTTTCGCCTTTCGCCTTTCGTCTTTCGCCTTTCGCATTTCGCCTTTAGCCTTTTGAAATACGAATTTATAATTTCGAATTTTCCATTTCGCATTTTCAATTTCAATTTTTGTATTTTATCTTTTGAATATCGTTTTTTCTTTTGCTTTAGGCATTTTAAATTTCTCCATTTTTATTTCATGTTTTGAAAATCGTTTTTCCTTTTGCCTTAGGCATTTTTACTTTTGCCTCTCGCCCTTCGCCTTTCGCCTTTCGCCTTTCGCCTTTCGCCTTTCGCCTTTCGCCTTTCGCCTTCCGCCTTTCGCCTTTCGCCTTCCGCTTTTCGCCTTTCGCCTTTCGCCTTTCGCCTTTCGCCTTTCGCCTTTCGCCTTTCGCCTTTCGCCTTCCGCCTTTCGCCTTTCGCCTTTCGCCTTTCCCCTTTCGCCTTTCGCATTTTGCCTTTCGCCTTTCACCTTTCGCCTTTCGCCTTTCGCCTTTCGCCTTACGCCTTTCACCTTCCGTCTTTCGCCTTTCGCCTTTCGCCTTTCGCCTTTCGCCTTTCGCCTTTCGCCTTTCGCCTTTCGCCTTTCGCCTTTCGCCTTTCGCCTTTCGCCTTTCGCCTTTCACCTTTCGCCTTTCGCCTTTCACCTTTCGCCTTTCGCCTTTCGCCTTTCGCCTTTCGCCTTTCGCCGTTCGCCTCTCGCCCTTCACCTTTCGCCTTTCGCCTTTCGCCTTCCGCCTTTCGCCTTTCGCCTTTCGCCTTTCGCCTTTCGCCTTTCGCCTTTCGCCGTTCGCCTTTCGCCTTTCGCCTTTCACCTTTCGCCTTTCGCCTTTCACCTTTCGCCTTTCGCCTTTCGCCTTTCGCCTTTCGCCGTTCGCCTTTAGCCGTTCGCCTCTCGCCCTTCACCTTTCGCCTTTCGCCTTTCGCCTTTCGCCTTTCGCCTTTCGCCTTTCGCCTTTCGCCCTTCGCCTTTCGCCTTTCGCCTTTCGCCTTTCGCCTTTCGCCTTTCGCCTTTCGCCTTTCGCCTTTCGCCTTTCGCCTTTCGCCTTACGCCTTTCGCCTTTCGCCTTTCGCCTTTCGCCTTTCGCATTTCGCCATTCGCCTTTCGCCTTTCGACAATCGCCCTTCGCCTTTCGTCTTTCGCCTTTCGCATTTCGCCTTTAGCCTTTTGAAATACGAATTTATAATTTCGAATTTTCCATTTCGTATTTTCAATTTCAACTTTTGTATTTTATCTTTTGAATATCGTTTTTTCTTTTGCTTTAGGCATTTTAAATTTCTCCATTTTTATTTCATGTTTTGAAAATCGTTTTTCCTTTTGCCTTAGGCATTTTGACTTTTGCCTCTCGCCCTTCACCTTTCGCCTTCCGCCTTTCGCCTTTCGCCTTTCGCCTTTCGCCTTTCGCCTTTCGCCTTTCACTTTTCGCCAGTCGCCTTTCGCCTTTCGCCTATCGCCTTTCGCCTTTCGCCTTCCGCTTTTCGCCTTTCGCCTTTCGCCTTTCGCCTTTCGCCTTTCGCCTTTCGCCTTTCGCCTTTCGCCTTTCGCCTTTCGCCTTTCGCCTTTCGCCTTTCGCCTTTCGCCTTTCGCCTTTCGCCTTTCGCCTTTCGCCTTTCGCCTTTCGCCTTTCGCCTTTCGCCTTTCGCCTTTCGCCTTACGCCTTTCACCTTCCGCCTTTCGCCTTTCGCCTTTCCTATTTCGCCTTTCGCCTTTCGCCTTTCGCCTTTCGCCTTTCGCCTTTCGCCTTTCGCCTTTCGCCCTTCACCTTTCGCCTTTCGCCTTCCGCCTTTCGCCTTTCGCCTTTAGCCTTTCGCCTTTCGCCTTTCGCCTTTCGCCTTTCGCCTTTCACTTTTCGCCTTTCGCCTTTCGCCTTCCGCCTTTCGCCTTTCGCCTTTCGGCTTTCGCCTTTCGCCTTTCGCCTTTCGCCTTTCGACTTTCGCCCTTCGCCTTTCGTCTTTCGCCTTTCGCATTTCGCCTTTCGCCTTTCGACTTTCGCCCTTCGCCTTTCGCCTTTCGCCTTTCGCATTTCGCCTTTAGCATTTTGAAATACGAATTTATAATTTCGAATTTTCCATTTCGCATTTTCAATTTCAACTTTTGTATATTATCTTTTGAATATCGTTTTTTCTTTTGCTTTAGGCATTTTAAATTTCTCCATTTTCATTTGAAAATCGTTTTTCCTTTTGCCTTAGGCATTTTGACTTTTGCCTCACGCCCTTCGCCTTTCGCCTATCGCCGTTCGCCTTTCGCCTTCCGCTTTTCGCCTTTCGCCTTTCGCCTTTCGCCTTTCGCCTTTCGCCTTTCGCCTTTCGCCTTTCGCCTTTCGACTTTCGCCTTTCGCCTTTCGCCTTTCGCCTTTCGCCTTTCGCCTTTCGCCTTTCGCCTTTCACCTTTCGCCTTACGCCTTCCGCCTTTCGCCTTTCGCCTTTCGCCTTTCGCCTTTCGCCTTTCACTTTTCGCCTTTCGCCTTTCGCCTTCCGCCTTTCGCCTTTCGCCTTTCGCCTTTCGCCTTTCGCCTTTCGCCTTTCGCCTTTCGCCTTTCGCCTTTCGCCTTTCGCCTTTCGCCTTTCGCCTTTCGCCTTTCGCCTTTCGCCTTTCACCTTTCTCCTTTCGCCTTTCGCCTTTTGCCTTTCGCCTTTCGCCTTTCGACTTTCGCCCTTCGCCTTTCGTCTTTCGCCTTTCGCATTTCGCCTTTAGCATTTTGAAATACGAATTTATAATTTCGAATTTTCCATTTCGCATTTTCAATTTCAACTTTTGTATATTATTTTTTGAATATCGTTTTTTCTTTTGCTTTAGGCATTTTAAATTTCTCCATTTTCATTTGAAAATCGTTTTTCCTTTTGCCTTAGGCATTTTGACTTTAGCCTCAGGCCCTTCGCCTTTCGCCTTTCGCCTTTCGCCTTTCGCCTTTCACTTTTCGCCTTTCGCCTTTCGCCTTCCGCCTTTCGCCTTTCGCCTTTCGGCTTTCGCCTTTCGCCTTTCGCCTTTCGCCTTTCGACTTTCGCCTTTCGCCTTTCGTCTTTCGCCTTTCGCATTTCGCCTTTCGCCTTTCGACATTCGCCCTTCGCCTTTCGTCTTTCGCCTTTCGCATTTCGCCTTTAGCATTTTGAAATACGAATTTATAATTTCGAATTTTCCATTTCGCATTTTCAATTTCAACTTTTGTATATTATCTTTTGAATACCGTTTTTTCTTTTGCTTTAGGCATTTTAAATTTCTCCATTTTCATTTGAAAATCGTTTTTCCTTTTGCCTTAGGCATTTTGACTTTTGCCTTACGCCCTTCGCCTTTCGCCTATCGCCGTTCGCCTTTCGCCTTCCGCTTTTCGCCTTTCGCCTTTCGCCTTTCGCCTTTCGACTTTCGCCTTTCGCCTTTCGCCTTTCGCCTTTCGCCTTTCGCCTTTCGCCTTTCGCCTTTCGCCTTTCGCCTTTCACCTTTCGCCTTACGCCTTCCGCCTTTCGCCTTTCGCCTTTCGCCTTTCGCCTTTCGCCTTTCACTTTTCGCCTTTCGCCTTTCGCCTTCCGCCTTTCGCCTTTCGCCTTTCGCCTTTCGCCTTTCGCCTTTCGCCTTTCGCCTTTCGCCTTTCGCCTTTCGCCTTTCGCCTTTCGCCTTTCGCCTTTCGCCATTCGCCTTTCGCCTTTCGCCTTACGCCTTTCACCTTCCGCCTTTCGCCTTTCGCCTTTCGCCTTTCCCCTTTCGCCTTTCGCCTTTCGCCTTTCGCCTTTCGCCTTTCGCCTTTCGCCTTTCGCCTTTCGCCTTTCGCCTTTCGCATTTCGCCATTCGCCTTTCGCCTTTCGCCTTTCGACAATCGCCCTTCGCCTTTCGTCTTTCGCCTTTCGCATTTCGCCTTTAGCCTTTTGAAATACGAATTTATAATTTCGAATTTTCCATTTCGCATTTTCAATTTCAACTTTTGTATTTTATCTTTTGAATATCGTTTTTTCTTTTGCTTTAGGCATTTTAAATTTCTCCATTTTTATTTCATGTTTTGAAAATCGTTTTTCCTTTTGCCTTAGGCATTTTGACTTTTGCCTCTCGCCCTTCACCTTTCGCCTTTCGCCTTCCGCCTTTCGCCTTTCGCCTTTCGCCTTTCCCCTTTCGCCTTTCGCCTTTCACTTTTCGCCTTTCGCCTTCCGCCTTTCGCCTTTCGCCTTTCGCCTTTCGCCGTTCGCCTTTCGCCTTTCGCCTTTCGCCTTTCGCCTTTCGCCTTTCGCCTTTCGCCTTTCGCCTTTCGCCTTTCACCTTCCGCCTTTCGCCTTTCGCCTTTCCCCTTTCGACTTTCGCCTTTCGCCTTTCGCCTTTCGCCTTTCGCCTTTCGCCTTTCGCCTTTCGCCTTTCGCCTTTCGCCTTTCACCTTTCTCCTTTCGCCTTTCGCCTTTTGCCTTTCGCCTTTCGCCTTTCGACTTTCGCAATTCGCCTTTCGTCTTTCGCCTTTCGCATTTCGCCTTTAGCATTTTGAAATACGAATTTATAATTTCGAATTTTCCATTTCGCATTTTCAATTTCAACTTTTGTATTTTATCTTTTGAATATCGTTTTTTCTTTTGCTTTAGGCATTTTAAATTTCTCCATTTTTATTTCATGTTTTGAAAATCGTTTTTCCTTTTGCCTTAGGCATTTTGACTTTTGCCTCTCGCCCTTCACCTTTCGCCTTTCGCCTTCCGCCTTTCGCCTTTCGCCTTTCGCCTTTCCCCTTTCGCCTTTCGCCTTTCACTTTTCGCCTTTCGCCTTCCGCCTTTCGCCTTTCGCCTTTCGCCTTTCGCCTTTCGCCGTTCGCCTTTCGCCTTTCGCCTTTCGCCTTTCGCCTTTCGCCTTTCGCCTTTCGCCTTTCGCCTTTCGCCTTTCACCTTCCGCCTTTCGCCTTTCGCCTTTCCCCTTTCGACTTTCGCCCTTCGCCTTTCGCCTTTCGCCTTTCGCCTTTCGCCTTTCGCCTTTCGCCTTTCACCTTTCTCCTTTCGCCTTTCGCCTTTTGCCTTTCGCCTTTCGCCTTTCGACTTTCGCAATTCGCCTTTCGTCTTTCGCCTTTCGCATTTCGCCTTTAGCATTTTGAAATACGAATTTATAATTTCGAATTTTCCATTTCGCATTTTCAATTTCAACTTTTGTATATTATCTTTTGAATATCGTTTTTTCTTTTGCTTTAGGCATTTTAAATTTCTCCATTTTCATTTGAAAATCGTTTTTCCTTTTGCCTTAGGCATTCTGACTTTTGCCTCACGCCCTTCGCCTTTCGCCTATCGCCTTTCGCCTTTCGCCTTCCGCTTTTCGCCTTTCGCCTTTCGCCTTTCGCCTTTCGCCTTTCGCCTTTCGCCTTTCGCCTTTCGCCTTTCGCCTTTCGCCTTTCGCCTTTCGCCTTCCGCCTTTCGCCTTTCGCCTTCCGCTTTTCGCCTTTCGCGTTTCGCCTTTCGCCTTTCGCCTTTCGCCTTTCGCCTTTCGCCTTTCGCCTTTCGCCTTTCGCCTTTCGCCTTTCGCATTTCGCCTTTCGCCTTTCGCCTTTCGCCTTTCGCCTTTCACCTTCCGCCTTTCGCCTTTCGCTTTTCGCCTTTCGCCTTTCGCCTTTCGCCTTCCGCCTTTCGCCTTTCGCCTTTCGCCTTCCCCCTTTCGCCTTTCGCATTTTGCCTTTCGCCTTTCACCTTTCGCCTTTCGCCTTTCGCCTTTCGCCTTTCGCCTTCCGCCTTTCGCCTTTCGCCTTTCGCCTTTCCCCTTTCGCCTTTCGCATTTTGCCTTTCTCCTTTCACCTTTCGCCTTTCGCCTTTCACCTTTCGCCTTTCGCCTTTCGCCTTTCGCCTTTCGCCTTTCGCCTTTCGCCTTTCGCCTTTCGCCTTTCGCCTTTCGCCTTTCGCCTTTCGCCTTTCGCCTTTCGCCTTTCACCTTCCGCCTTTCGCCTTTCGCTTTTCGCCTTTCGCCTTTCGCCTTTCGCCTTCCGCCTTTCGCCTTTCGCCTTTCGCCTTTCCCCTTTCGCCTTTCGCATTTTGCCTTTCGCCTTTCACCTTTCGCCTTTCGCCTTTCACCTTTCGCCTTCCGCCTTTCGCCTTTCGCCTTTCGCCTTTCGTCTTTCGCCTTTCGCATTTCGCCTTTAGCCTTTTGAAATACGAATTTATAATTTCGAATTTTCCATTTCGCATTTTCAATTTCAATTTTTGTATTTTATCTTTTGAATATCGTTTTTTCTTTTGCTTTAGGCATTTTAATTTTCTCCATTTTTATTTCATGTTTTGAAAATCGTTTTTCCTTTTGCCTTAGGCATTTTTACTTTTGCCTCTCGCCCTTCGCCTTTCGCCTTTCGCCTTTCGCCTTTCGCCTTTCGCCTTTCGCCTTTCGCCTTCCGCCTTTCGCCTTTCGCCTTCCGCTTTTCGCCTTTCGCCTTTCGCCTTTCGCCTTTCGCCTTTCGCCTTTCGCCTTTCGCCTTTCGCCTTCCGCCTTTCGCCTTTCGCCTTTCGCCTTTCCCCTTTCGCCTTTCGCATTTTGCCTTTCGCCTTTCACCTTTCGCCTTTCGCCTTTCGCCTTTCGCCTTACGCCTTTCACCTTCCGTCTTTCGCCTTTCGCCTTTCGCCTTTCGCCTTTCGCCTTTCGCCTTTCGCCTTTCGCCTTTCGCCTTTCGCCTTTCGCCTTTCGCCTTTCGCCTTTCGCCTTTCGCCTTTCGCCTTTCACCTTTCGCCTTTCGCCTTTCACCTTTCGCCTTTCGCCTTTCGCCTTTCGCCTTTCGCCTTTCGCCGTTCGCCTCTCGCCCTTCACCTTTCGCCTTTCGCCTTTCGCCTTCCGCCTTTCGCCTTTCGCCTTTCGCCTTTCGCCTTTCGCCTTTCGCCTTTCGCCGTTCGCCTTTCGCCTTTCGCCTTTCACCTTTCGCCTTTCGCCTTTCACCTTTCGCCTTTCGCCTTTCGCCTTTCGCCTTTCGCCGTTCGCCTTTAGCCGTTCGCCTCTCGCCCTTCACCTTTCGCCTTTCGCCTTTCGCCTTTCGCCTTTCGCCTTTCGCCTTTCGCCCTTCGCCTTTCGCCTTTCGCCTTTCGCCTTTCGCCTTTCGCCTTTCGCCTTTCGCCTTTCGCCTTTCGCCTTTCGCCTTTCGCCTTACGCCTTTCGCCTTTCGCCTTTCGCCTTTCGCCTTTCGCATTTCGCCATTCGCCTTTCGCCTTTCGACAATCGCCCTTCGCCTTTCGTCTTTCGCCTTTCGCATTTCGCCTTTAGCCTTTTGAAATACGAATTTATAATTTCGAATTTTCCATTTCGTATTTTCAATTTCAACTTTTGTATTTTATCTTTTGAATATCGTTTTTTCTTTTGCTTTAGGCATTTTAAATTTCTCCATTTTTATTTCATGTTTTGAAAATCGTTTTTCCTTTTGCCTTAGGCATTTTGACTTTTGCCTCTCGCCCTTCACCTTTCGCCTTCCGCCTTTCGCCTTTCGCCTTTCGCCTTTCGCCTTTCGCCTTTCGCCTTTCGCCTTTCACTTTTCGCCAGTCGCCTTTCGCCTTTCGCCTATCGCCTTTCGCCTTTCGCCTTCCGCTTTTCGCCTTTCGCCTTTCGCCTTTCGCCTTTCGCCTTTCGCCTTTCGCCTTTCGCCTTTCGCCTTTCGCCTTTCGCCTTTCGCCTTTCGCCTTTCGCCTTTCGCCTTTCGCCTTTCGCCTTTCGCCTTTCGCCTTTCGCCTTTCGCCTTTCGCCTTTCGCCTTTCGCCTTTCGCCTTTCGCCTTACGCCTTTCACCTTCCGCCTTTCGCCTTTCGCCTTTCCTATTTCGCCTTTCGCCTTTCGCCTTTCGCCTTTCGCCTTTCGCCTTTCGCCTTTCGCCCTTCACCTTTCGCCTTTCGCCTTCCGCCTTTCGCCTTTCGCCTTTAGCCTTTCGCCTTTCGCCTTTCGCCTTTCGCCTTTCGCCTTTCACTTTTCGCCTTTCGCCTTTCGCCTTCCGCCTTTCGCCTTTCGCCTTTCGGCTTTCGCCTTTCGCCTTTCGCCTTTCGACTTTCGCCCTTCGCCTTTCGTCTTTCGCCTTTCGCATTTCGCCTTTCGCCTTTCGACTTTCGCCCTTCGCCTTTCGCCTTTCGCCTTTCGCATTTCGCCTTTAGCATTTTGAAATACGAATTTATAATTTCGAATTTTCCATTTCGCATTTTCAATTTCAACTTTTGTATATTATCTTTTGAATATCGTTTTTTCTTTTGCTTTAGGCATTTTAAATTTCTCCATTTTCATTTGAAAATCGTTTTTCCTTTTGCCTTAGGCATTTTGACTTTTGCCTCACGCCCTTCGCCTTTCGCCTATCGCCGTTCGCCTTTCGCCTTCCGCTTTTCGCCTTTCGCCTTTCGCCTTTCGCCTTTCGCCTTTCGCCTTTCGCCTTTCGCCTTTCGCCTTTCGCCTTTCGACTTTCGCCTTTCGCCTTTCGCCTTTCGCCTTTCGCCTTTCGCCTTTCGCCTTTCGCCTTTCACCTTTCGCCTTACGCCTTCCGCCTTTCGCCTTTCGCCTTTCGCCTTTCGCCTTTCGCCTTTCACTTTTCGCCTTTCGCCTTTCGCCTTCCGCCTTTCGCCTTTCGCCTTTCGCCTTTCGCCTTTCGCCTTTCGCCTTTCGCCTTTCGCCTTTCGCCTTTCGCCTTTCGCCTTTCGCCTTTCGCCTTTCGCCTTTCGCCTTTCACCTTTCTCCTTTCGCCTTTCGCCTTTTGCCTTTCGCCTTTCGCCTTTCGACTTTCGCCCTTCGCCTTTCGTCTTTCGCCTTTCGCATTTCGCCTTTAGCATTTTGAAATACGAATTTATAATTTCGAATTTTCCATTTCGCATTTTCAATTTCAACTTTTGTATATTATTTTTTGAATATCGTTTTTTCTTTTGCTTTAGGCATTTTAAATTTCTCCATTTTCATTTGAAAATCGTTTTTCCTTTTGCCTTAGGCATTTTGACTTTTGCCTCACGCCCTTCGCCTTTCGCCTTTCGCCTTTCGCCTTTCACTTTTCGCCTTTCGCCTTTCGCCTTCCGCCTTTCGCCTTTCGCCTTTCGGCTTTCGCCTTTCGCCTTTCGCCTTTCGCCTTTCGACTTTCGCCTTTCGCCTTTCGTCTTTCGCCTTTCGCATTTCGCCTTTCGCCTTTCGACATTCGCCCTTCGCCTTTCGTCTTTCGCCTTTCGCATTTCGCCTTTAGCATTTTGAAATACGAATTTATAATTTCGAATTTTCCATTTCGCATTTTCAATTTCAACTTTTGTATATTATCTTTTGAATACCGTTTTTTCTTTTGCTTTAGGCATTTTAAATTTCTCCATTTTCATTTGAAAATCGTTTTTCCTTTTGCCTTAGGCATTTTGACTTTTGCCTTACGCCCTTCGCCTTTCGCCTATCGCCGTTCGCCTTTCGCCTTCCGCTTTTCGCCTTTCGCCTTTCGCCTTTCGCCTTTCGCCTTTCGCCTTTCGACTTTCGCCTTTCGCCTTTCGCCTTTCGCCTTTCGCCTTTCGCCTTTCGCCTTTCGCCTTTCGCCTTTCGCCTTTCACCTTTCGCCTTACGCCTTCCGCCTTTCGCCTTTCGCCTTTCGCCTTTCGCCTTTCGCCTTTCACTTTTCGCCTTTCGCCTTTCGCCTTCCGCCTTTCGCCTTTCGCCTTTCGCCTTTCGCCTTTCGCCTTTCGCCTTTCGCCTTTCGCCTTTCGCCTTTCGCCTTTCGCCTTTCGCTTTCGCCTTTCGCCTTTCGCCTTTCGCCTTTCGCCTTACGCCTTTCACCTTCCGCCTTTCGCCTTTCGCCTTTCGCCTTTCCCCTTTCGCCTTTCGCCTTTCGCCTTTCGCCTTTCGCCTTTCGCCTTTCGCCTTTCGCCTTTCGCCTTTCGCCTTTCGCCTTTCGCATTTCGCCATTCGCCTTTCGCCTTTCGCCTTTCGACAATCGCCCTTCGCCTTTCGTCTTTCGCCTTTCGCATTTCGCCTTTAGCCTTTTGAAATACGAATTTATAATTTCGAATTTTCCATTTCGCATTTTCAATTTCAACTTTTGTATTTTATCTTTTGAATATCGTTTTTTCTTTTGCTTTAGGCATTTTAAATTTCTCCATTTTTATTTCATGTTTTGAAAATCGTTTTTCCTTTTGCCTTAGGCATTTTGACTTTTGCCTCTCGCCCTTCACCTTTCGCCTTTCGCCTTCCGCCTTTCGCCTTTCGCCTTTCGCCTTTCCCCTTTCGCCTTTCGCCTTTCACTTTTCGCCTTTCGCCTTCCGCCTTTCGCCTTTCGCCTTTCGCCTTTCGCCTTTCGCCGTTAGCCTTTCGCCTTTCGCCTTTCGCCTTTCGCCTTTCGCCTTTCGCCTTTCGCCTTTCGCCTTTCGCCTTTCACCTTCCGCCTTTCGCCTTTCGCCTTTCCCCTTTCGACTTTCGCCTTTCGCCTTTCGCCTTTCGCCTTTCGCCTTTCGCCTTTCGCCTTTCGCCTTTCGCCTTTCGCCTTTCGCCTTTCACCTTTCTCCTTTCGCCTTTCGCCTTTTGCCTTTCGCCTTTCGCCTTTCGACTTTCGCAATTCGCCTTTCGTCTTTCGCCTTTCGCATTTCGCCTTTAGCATTTTGAAATACGAATTTATAATTTCGAATTTTCCATTTCGCATTTTCAATTTCAACTTTTGTATTTTATCTTTTGAATATCGTTTTTTCTTTTGCTTTAGGCATTTTAAATTTCTCCATTTTTATTTCATGTTTTGAAAATCGTTTTTCCTTTTGCCTTAGGCATTTTGACTTTTGCCTCTCGCCCTTCACCTTTCGCCTTTCGCCTTCCGCCTTTCGCCTTTCGCCTTTCGCCTTTCCCCTTTCGCCTTTCGCCTTTCACTTTTCGCCTTTCGCCTTCCGCCTTTCGCCTTTCGCCTTTCGCCTTTCGCCTTTCGCCGTTCGCCTTTCGCCTTTCGCCTTTCGCCTTTCGCCTTTCGCCTTTCGCCTTTCGCCTTTCGCCTTTCGCCTTTCACCTTCCGCCTTTCGCCTTTCGCCTTTCCCCTTTCGACTTTCGCCCTTCGCCTTTCGCCTTTCGCCTTTCGCCTTTCGCCTTTCGCCTTTCGCCTTTCACCTTTCTCCTTTCGCCTTTCGCCTTTTGCCTTTCGCCTTTCGCCTTTCGACTTTCGCAATTCGCCTTTCGTCTTTCGCCTTTCGCATTTCGCCTTTAGCATTTTGAAATACGAATTTATAATTTCGAATTTTCCATTTCGCATTTTCAATTTCAACTTTTGTATATTATCTTTTGAATATCGTTTTTTCTTTTGCTTTAGGCATTTTAAATTTCTCCATTTTCATTTGAAAATCGTTTTTCCTTTTGCCTTAGGCATTCTGACTTTTGCCTCACGCCCTTCGCCTTTCGCCTATCGCCTTTCGCCTTTCGCCTTCCGCTTTTCGCCTTTCGCCTTTCGCCTTTCGCCTTTCGCCTTTCGCCTTTCGCCTTTCGCCTTTCGCCTTTCGCCTTTCGCCTTTCGCCTTTGGCCTTTCGCCTTTCGCCTTTCGCCTTTCGCCTTTCGCCTTACGCCTTTCACCTTCCGCCTTTCGCCTTTCGCCTTTCCCCTTTCGACTTTCGCCTTTCGCCTTTCGCCTTTCGCCTTTCGCCTTTCGCCTTTCGCCTTTCGCCTTTCGCCTTTCGCCCTTCACCTTTCGCCTTTCGCCTTCCGCCTTTCGCCTTTCGCCTATCGCCTTTCGCCTTTCGCCTTCCGCTTTTCGCCTTCCGCTTTTCGCCTTTCGCCTTTCGCCTTTCGCCTTTCGCCTTTCGCCTTTCGCCTTTCGCCTTTCGCCTTTCGCCTTTCGCCTTTCGCCTTACGCCTTTCACCTTCCGCCTTTCGCCTTTCCCCTTTCGACTTTCGCCTTTCGCCTTTCGCCTTTCGCCTTTCGCCTTTCGCCCTTCACCTTTCGCCTTTCGCCTTTCGCCTTTCGCCTTTCGCCTTTCGCCTTTCGCCTTTCACTTTTCGCCTTTCGCCTTTCGCCTTCCGCCTTTCGCCTTTCGCCCTTCGCCTTTCGCCTTTCGCCTTTCGCCTTTCGCCTTTCGCCTTTCGCCTTTCGCCTTTCGCCTTTCGCCTTTCGCCTTTCGCCTTTCGCCTTTCGCCTTTCGCCTTTCGCCTTTCACCTTTCTCCTTTCGCCTTTCGCCTTTCGCCTTTCGATTTTCGCCTTTCGCCTTTCGCCTTTCGCCTTTCGCCTTTCGCCTTTCACCTTTCGCCTTTCACCTTTCGCTTTTCGCCTTTCGCCTTTCGCCTTTTGAATTTCGCCTTTCGCCTTTCGACTTTCGCCCTTCGCCTTTCGTCTTTCGCAATTAGCCTTTAGCATTTTGAAATACAAATTTATAATTTCGAATTTTCTATTTCGCATTTTCAATTTCAACTTTTGTATTTTATCTTTTGAACATCGTTTTTTCTTTTGCTTCGGGCATTTTAAATTTCTCCATTTTCATTTCATGTTTTGAAAATCGTTTTTCCTTTTGCCTTCCGCGTTTCGCCTTTCGCCTTTCGCCTTTCACCTTTCGCCTTCCGCCTTTCGCCTTTCGCCTTTCGCCTTTCGTCTTTCGCCTTTCGCATTTCGCCTTTAGCCTTTTGAAATACGAATTTATAATTTCGAATTTTCCATTTCGCATTTTCAATTTCAATTTTTGTATTTTATCTTTTGAATATCGTTTTTTCTTTTGCTTTAGGCATTTTAATTTTCTCCATTTTTATTTCATGTTTTGAAAATCGTTTTTCCTTTTGCCTTAGGCATTTTTACTTTTGCCTCTCGCCCTTCGCCTTTCGCCTTTCGCCTTTCGCCTTTCGCCTTTCGCCTTTCGCCTTTCGCCTTCCGCCTTTCGCCTTTCGCCTTCCGCTTTTCGCCTTTCGCCTTTCGCCTTTCGCCTTTCGCCTTTCGCCTTTCGCCTTTCGCCTTTCGCCTTCCGCCTTTCGCCTTTCGCCTTTCGCCTTTCCCCTTTCGCCTTTCGCATTTTGCCTTTCGCCTTTCACCTTTCGCCTTTCGCCTTTCGCCTTTCGCCTTACGCCTTTCACCTTCCGTCTTTCGCCTTTCGCCTTTCGCCTTTCGCCTTTCGCCTTTCGCCTTTCGCCTTTCGCCTTTCGCCTTTCGCCTTTCGCCTTTCGCCTTTCGCCTTTCGCCTTTCGCCTTTCACCTTTCGCCTTTCGCCTTTCACCTTTCGCCTTTCGCCTTTCGCCTTTCGCCTTTCGCCTTTCGCCGTTCGCCTCTCGCCCTTCACCTTTCGCCTTTCGCCTTTCGCCTTCCGCCTTTCGCCTTTCGCCTTTCGCCTTTCGCCTTTCGCCTTTCGCCTTTCGCCGTTCGCCTTTCGCCTTTCGCCTTTCACCTTTCGCCTTTCGCCTTTCACCTTTCGCCTTTCGCCTTTCGCCTTTCGCCTTTCGCCGTTCGCCTTTAGCCGTTCGCCTCTCGCCCTTCACCTTTCGCCTTTCGCCTTTCGCCTTTCGCCTTTCGCCTTTCGCCTTTCGCCTTTCGCCCTTCGCCTTTCGCCTTTCGCCTTTCGCCTTTCGCCTTTCGCCTTTCGCCTTTCGCCTTTCGCCTTTCGCCTTTCGCCTTTCGCCTTACGCCTTTCGCCTTTCGCCTTTCGCCTTTCGCCTTTCGCATTTCGCCATTCGCCTTTCGCCTTTCGACAATCGCCCTTCGCCTTTCGTCTTTCGCCTTTCGCATTTCGCCTTTAGCCTTTTGAAATACGAATTTATAATTTCGAATTTTCCATTTCGTATTTTCAATTTCAACTTTTGTATTTTATCTTTTGAATATCGTTTTTTCTTTTGCTTTAGGCATTTTAAATTTCTCCATTTTTATTTCATGTTTTGAAAATCGTTTTTCCTTTTGCCTTAGGCATTTTGACTTTTGCCTCTCGCCCTTCACCTTTCGCCTTCCGCCTTTCGCCTTTCGCCTTTCGCCTTTCGCCTTTCGCCTTTCGCCTTTCGCCTTTCGCCTTTCACTTTTCGCCAGTCGCCTTTCGCCTTTCGCCTATCGCCTTTCGCCTTTCGCCTTCCGCTTTTCGCCTTTCGCCTTTCGCCTTTCGCCTTTCGCCTTTCGCCTTTCGCCTTTCGCCTTTCGCCTTTCGCCTTTCGCCTTTCGCCTTTCGCCTTTCGCCTTTCGCCTTTCGCCTTTCGCCTTTCGCCTTTCGCCTTTCGCCTTTCGCCTTACGCCTTTCACCTTCCGCCTTTCGCCTTTCGCCTTTCCTATTTCGCCTTTCGCCTTTCGCCTTTCGCCTTTCGCCTTTCGCCTTTCGCCTTTCGCCCTTCACCTTTCGCCTTTCGCCTTCCGCCTTTCGCCTTTCGCCTTTAGCCTTTCGCCTTTCGCCTTTCGCCTTTCGCCTTTCGCCTTTCACTTTTCGCCTTTCGCCTTTCGCCTTCCGCCTTTCGCCTTTCGCCTTTCGGCTTTCGCCTTTCGCCTTTCGCCTTTCGCCTTTCGACTTTCGCCCTTCGCCTTTCGTCTTTCGCCTTTCGCATTTCGCCTTTCGCCTTTCGACTTTCGCCCTTCGCCTTTCGCCTTTCGCCTTTCGCATTTCGCCTTTAGCATTTTGAAATACGAATTTATAATTTCGAATTTTCCATTTCGCATTTTCAATTTCAACTTTTGTATATTATCTTTTGAATATCGTTTTTTCTTTTGCTTTAGGCATTTTAAATTTCTCCATTTTCATTTGAAAATCGTTTTTCCTTTTGCCTTAGGCATTTTGACTTTTGCCTCACGCCCTTCGCCTTTCGCCTATCGCCGTTCGCCTTTCGCCTTCCGCTTTTCGCCTTTCGCCTTTCGCCTTTCGCCTTTCGCCTTTCGCCTTTCGCCTTTCGCCTTTCGCCTTTCGACTTTCGCCTTTCGCCTTTCGCCTTTCGCCTTTCGCCTTTCGCCGTTCGCCTTTCGCCTTTCGCCTTTCACCTTTCGCCTTACGCCTTCCGCCTTTCGCCTTTCGCCTTTCGCCTTTCGCCTTTCGCCTTTCACTTTTCGCCTTTCGCCTTTCGCCTTCCGCCTTTCGCCTTTCGCCTTTCGCCTTTCGCCTTTCGCCTTTCGCCTTTCGCCTTTCGCCTTTCGCCTTTCGCCTTTCGCCTTTCGCCTTTCGCCTTTCGCCTTTCACCTTTCTCCTTTCGCCTTTCGCCTTTTGCCTTTCGCCTTTCGCCTTTCGACTTTCGCCCTTCGCCTTTCGTCTTTCGCCTTTCGCATTTCGCCTTTAGCATTTTGAAATACGAATTTATAATTTCGAATTTTCCATTTCGCATTTTCAATTTCAACTTTTGTATATTATTTTTTGAATATCGTTTTTTCTTTTGCTTTAGGCATTTTAAATTTCTCCATTTTCATTTGAAAATCGTTTTTCCTTTTGCCTTAGGCATTTTGACTTTTGCCTCACGCCCTTCGCCTTTCGCCTTTCGCCTTTCGCCTTTCACTTTTCGCCTTTCGCCTTTCGCCTTCCGCCTTTCGCCTTTCGCCTTTCGGCTTTCGCCTTTCGCCTTTCGCCTTTCGCCTTTCGACTTTCGCCTTTCGCCTTTCGTCTTTCGCCTTTCGCATTTCGCCTTTCGCCTTTCGACATTCGCCCTTCGCCTTTCGTCTTTCGCCTTTCGCATTTCGCCTTTAGCATTTTGAAATACGAATTTATAATTTCGAATTTTCCATTTCGCATTTTCAATTTCAACTTTTGTATATTATCTTTTGAATACCGTTTTTTCTTTTGCTTTAGGCATTTTAAATTTCTCCATTTTCATTTGAAAATCGTTTTTCCTTTTGCCTTAGGCATTTTGACTTTTGCCTTACGCCCTTCGCCTTTCGCCTATCGCCGTTCGCCTTTCGCCTTCCGCTTTTCGCCTTTCGCCTTTCGCCTTTCGCCTTTCGCCTTTCGCCTTTCGACTTTCGCCTTTCGCCTTTCGCCTTTCGCCTTTCGCCTTTCGCCTTTCGCCTTTCGCCTTTCGCCTTTCGCCTTTCACCTTTCGCCTTACGCCTTCCGCCTTTCGCCTTTCGCCTTTCGCCTTTCGCCTTTCGCCTTTCACTTTTCGCCTTTCGCCTTTCGCCTTCCGCCTTTCGCCTTTCGCCTTTCGCCTTTCGCCTTTCGCCTTTCGCCTTTCGCCTTTCGCCTTTCGCCTTTCGCCTTTCGCCTTTCGCCTTTCGCCTTTCGCCTTTCGCCTTTCGCCTTTCGCCTTACGCCTTTCACCTTCCGCCTTTCGCCTTTCGCCTTTCGCCTTTCCCCTTTCGCCTTTCGCCTTTCGCCTTTCGCCTTTCGCCTTTCGCCTTTCGCCTTTCGCCTTTCGCCTTTCGCCTTTCGCATTTCGCCATTCGCCTTTCGCCTTTCGCCTTTCGACAATCGCCCTTCGCCTTTCGTCTTTCGCCTTTCGCATTTCGCCTTTAGCCTTTTGAAATACGAATTTATAATTTCGAATTTTCCATTTCGCATTTTCAATTTCAAATTTTGTATTTTATCTTTTGAATATCGTTTTTTCTTTTGCTTTAGGCATTTTAAATTTCTCCATTTTTATTTCATGTTTTGAAAATCGTTTTTCCTTTTGCCTTAGGCATTTTGACTTTTGCCTCTCGCCCTTCACCTTTCGCCTTTCGCCTTCCGCCTTTCGCCTTTCGCCTTTCGCCTTTCCCCTTTCGCCTTTCGCCTTTCACTTTTCGCCTTTCGCCTTCCGCCTTTCGCCTTTCGCCTTTCGCCTTTCGCCTTTCGCCGTTCGCCTTTCGCCTTTCGCCTTTCGCCTTTCGCCTTTCGCCTTTCGCCTTTCGCCTTTCGCCTTTCGCCTTTCACCTTCCGCCTTTCGCCTTTCGCCTTTCCCCTTTCGACTTTCGCCTTTCGCCTTTCGCCTTTCGCCTTTCGCCTTTCGCCTTTCGCCTTTCGCCTTTCGCCTTTCACCTTTCTCCTTTCGCCTTTCGCCTTTTGCCTTTCGCCTTTCGCCTTTCGACTTTCGCAATTCGCCTTTCGTCTTTCGCCTTTCGCATTTCGCCTTTAGCATTTTGAAATACGAATTTATAATTTCGAATTTTCCATTTCGCATTTTCAATTTCAACTTTTGTATTTTATCTTTTGAATATCGTTTTTTCTTTTGCTTTAGGCATTTTAAATTTCTCCATTTTTATTTCATGTTTTGAAAATCGTTTTTCCTTTTGCCTTAGGCATTTTGACTTTTGCCTCTCGCCCTTCACCTTTCGCCTTTCGCCTTCCGCCTTTCGCCTTTCGCCTTTCGCCTTTCCCCTTTCGCCTTTCGCCTTTCACTTTTCGCCTTTCGCCTTCCGCCTTTCGCCTTTCGCCTTTCGCCTTTCGCCTTTCGCCGTTCGCCTTTCGCCTTTCGCCTTTCGCCTTTCGCCTTTCGCCTTTCGCCTTTCGCCTTTCGCCTTTCGCCTTTCACCTTCCGCCTTTCGCCTTTCGCCTTTCCCCTTTCGACTTTCGCCCTTCGCCTTTCGCCTTTCGCCTTTCGCCTTTCGCCTTTCGCCTTTCGCCTTTCACCTTTCTCCTTTCGCCTTTCGCCTTTTGCCTTTCGCCTTTCGCCTTTCGACTTTCGCAATTCGCCTTTCGTCTTTCGCCTTTCGCATTTCGCCTTTAGCATTTTGAAATACGAATTTATAATTTCGAATTTTCCATTTCGCATTTTCAATTTCAACTTTTGTATATTATCTTTTGAATATCGTTTTTTCTTTTGCTTTAGGCATTTTAAATTTCTCCATTTTCATTTGAAAATCGTTTTTCCTTTTGCCTTAGGCATTCTGACTTTTGCCTCACGCCCTTCGCCTTTCGCCTATCGCCTTTCGCCTTTCGCCTTCCGCTTTTCGCCTTTCGCCTTTCGCCTTTCGCCTTTCGCCTTTCGCCTTTCGCCTTTCGCCTTTCGCCTTTCGCCTTTCGCCTTTGGCCTTTCGCCTTTCGCCTTTCGCCTTTCGCCTTTCGCCTTACGCCTTTCACCTTCCGCCTTTCGCCTTTCGCCTTTCCCCTTTCGACTTTCGCCTTTCGCCTTTCGCCTTTCGCCTTTCGCCTTTCGCCTTTCGCCTTTCGCCTTTCGCCTTTCGCCCTTCACCTTTCGCCTTTCGCCTTCCGCCTTTCGCCTTTCGCCTATCGCCTTTCGCCTTTCGCCTTCCGCTTTTCGCCTTCCGCTTTTCGCCTTTCGCCTTTCGCCTTTCGCCTTTCGCCTTTCGCCTTTCGCCTTTCGCCTTTCGCCTTTCGCCTTTCGCCTTTCGCCTTACGCCTTTCACCTTCCGCCTTTCGCCTTTCCCCTTTCGACTTTCGCCTTTCGCCTTTCGCCTTTCGCCTTTCGCCTTTCGCCCTTCACCTTTCGCCTTTCGCCTTTCGCCTTTCGCCTTTCGCCTTTCGCCTTTCGCCTTTCACTTTTCGCCTTTCGCCTTTCGCCTTCCGCCTTTCGCCTTTCGCCCTTCGCCTTTCGCCTTTCGCCTTTCGCCTTTCGCCTTTCGCCTTTCGCCTTTCGCCTTTCGCCTTTCGCCTTTCGCCTTTCGCCTTTCGCCTTTCGCCTTTCACCTTTCTCCTTTCGCCTTTCGCCTTTCGCCTTTCGCCTTTCGCCTTTCGCCTTTCGCCTTTCGCCTTTCGCCTTTCACCTTTCGCCTTTCACCTTTCGCTTTTCGCCTTTCGCCTTTCGCCTTTTGAATTTCGCCTTTCGCCTTTCGACTTTCGCCCTTCGCCTTTCGTCTTTCGCAATTAGCCTTTAGCATTTTGAAATACAAATTTATAATTTCGAATTTTCTATTTCGCATTTTCAATTTCAACTTTTGTATTTTATCTTTTGAACATCGTTTTTTCTTTTGCTTCGGGCATTTTAAATTTCTCCATTTTCATTTCATGTTTTGAAAATCGTTTTTCCTTTTGCCTTACGCGTTTCGCCTTTCGCCTTTCGCCTTACGCCTTTCGCCTTTCGCCTTTCGCCTTTCGCCTTTCGCCTTTCGCCTTTCGCCTTTCGCCATTCGCCTTTCGCCTTTCGCCTTTCACCTTCCGCCTTTCGCCTTTCGCCTTTCGCCTTTCGCCTTTCGCCTTTCGCCTTTCGCCTTTCGCCTTTCGCCTTTCGCCTTTCGCCTTTCGCCTTTCGCCTTTCGCCTTTCGCCTTTCGCCTTTCGCCTTTCGCCTTTCAGCTTTCGCCTTTCGCCTCTCGCCTTACGCCTTTCGCCTTTCGACTTTCGCCTTTCGCCTTTCGCCTTTCGCCTTTCGCCTTTCGCCTTTCACCTTCCGCCTTTCGCCTTTCGCCTTTCGCCTTTCGCCTTTCGCCTTTCGCCTTTCGCCTTTCGCCTTTCGCCATTCGCCTTTCGCCTTACGCCTTTCGCCTTTCGCCTTTCGCCTTTCGCCTTTCGCCTTTCGCCTTTCGACTTTCACCTTTCGCCTTTCGCCTTTCGCCTTTCGCCTTTCGCCTTTCGCCTTTCGCCTTTCGCCTTTCGCCTTTCGCCTTTCGCCTTTCGCCTTTCGCCTTTCGCCTTTCGCCTTTCACCTTTCGCCGTTCGCCTTTCACCTTTCGCCTTTCGCCTTCCGCGTTTCGCCTTTCGCCTTTCGCCTTTCGCCTTTCGCCTTTCGCCTTTCACCTTTCGCCTTACGCCTTTCGCCTTTCGCCTTACGCCTTTCGCCTTTCGCCTTTCGCCTTTCGCCTTTCGCCTTTCGCCTTTCGCCTTTCGCCTTTCACCTTCCGCCTTTCGCCTTTCGCCTTTCGCCTTTCGCCTTTCGCCTTTCGCCTTTAGCCTTTCGCCTTTCGCCTTTCGCCTTTCGCCTTTCGCCTTTCGCCTTTCGCCTTACGCCTTTCGCCTTTCGACTTTCGCCTTTCGCCTTTCGCCTTTCGCCTTTCGCCTTTCGCCTTTCGCCTTTCGCCTTTCGCCTTTCGCCTTTCGCCTTTCGCCTTTCGCCTTTCGCCTTTCGCCTTTCACCTTTCGCCTTTCAACTTTCGCCTTTCGCCTTTCGCCTTTCGCCTTTCGCCTTACGCCTTTCACCTTCCGTCTTTCGCCTTTCGCCTTTCGCCTTTCGCCTTTCGCAATTCGCCTTTAGCATTTTGAAATACAAATTTATAATTTCGAATTTTCCATTTCGCATTTTCAATTTCAACTTTTGTATTTTATCTTTTGAATATCGTTTTTTCTTTTGCTTTAGGCATTTTAAATTTCTCCATTTTCATTTCATGTTTTGAAAATCATTTTTCCTTTTGCCTTCCGCTTTTCGCCTTTCGCCTTTCGCCTTTCGCCTTTCGCCTTTCGCCTTTCGCCTTTCGCCTTTCGCCTTTCGCCTTTCGCCTTTCGCCTTTCGCCTTTCGCATTTCGCCATTCGCCTTTCGCCTTTCGACAATCGCCCTTCGCCTTTCGTCTTTCGCCTTTCGCATTTCGCCTTTAGCCTTTTGAAATACGAATTTATAATTTCGAATTTTCCATTTCGCATTTTCAATTTCAACTTTTGTATTTTATCTTTTGAATATCGTTTTTTCTTTTGCCTTAGGCATTTTAAATTTCTCCATTTTTATTTCATGTTTTGAAAATCGTTTTTCCTTTTGCTTAGGCATTTTGACTTTTGCCTCTCGCCCTTCACCTTTCGCCTTTCGCCTTCCGCCTTTCGCCTTTCGCCTTTCGCCTTTCACTTTTCGCCTTTCGCCTTTCGCCTTCCACCTTTCGCCTTTCGCCTTTCGCCTTTCGCCTTTCGCCTTTCACCTTTCTCCTTTCGCCTTTCGCCTTTTGCCTTTCGCCTTTCGCCTTTCGACTTTCGCCCTTCGCCTTTCGTCTTTCGCCTTTCGCATTTCGCCTTTAGCATTTTTAAATACGAATTTATAATTTCGAATTTTCCATTTCGCATTTTCAATTTCAACTTTTGTATATTATCTTTTGAATATCGTTTTTTCTTTTGCTTTAGGCATTTTAAATTTCTCCATTTTCATTTGAAAATCGTTTTTCCTTTTGCCTTAGGCATTTTGACTTTTGCCTCACGCCCTTCGCCTTTCGCCTATCGCCTTTCGCCTTTCGCTTCCGCTTTTCGCCTTTCGCCTTTCGCCTTTCGCCTTTCGCCTTTCGCCTTTCGCCTTTCGCCTTTCGCCTTTCGCCTTTCGCCTTTCGCCTTTCGCCTTTCGCCTTTCCCCTTTCGCCTTTCCCCTTTCGCCTTTCGCCATTCGCCTTTCCCCTTTCGCCTTTCGCCTTTCGACTTTCGCCTTTCGCCTTTCGCCTTTCGCCTTTCGCCTTTCGCCTTTCGCCTTTCGCCTTTCGCCTTTCGCCTTTCGCCTTTCGCCTTTCGCCTTTCGCCTTTCGCCTTTCGCCTTTCGCCTTTCGCCTTTCGCCTTTCGCCTTTCGCCTTTCGCCTTTCGCCTTTCGCCTTTCGCCTTTCGCCTTTCGCCTTTCGCCTTTCGCCTTTCGCCTATCGCCTTTCGCCTTTCGCCTTCCGCTTTTCGCCTTTCGCCTTTCGCCTTTCGCCTTTCGACTTTCGCCCTTCGCCTTTCGTCTTTCGCCTTTCGCATTTCGCCTTTAGCATTTTGAAATACGAATTTATAATTTCGAATTTTCCATTTCGCATTTTCAATTTCAACTTTTGTATATTATCTTTTGAATATCGTTTTTTCTTTTGCTTTAGGCATTTTAAATTTCTCCATTTTCATTTGAAAATCGTTTTTCCTTTTGCCTTAGGCATTTTGACTTTTGCCTCACGCCCTTCGCCTTTCGCCTATCGCCTTTCGCCTTTCGCCTTCCGCTTTTCGCCTTTCGCCTTTCGCCTTTCGCCTTTCGCCTTTCGCCTTTCGCCTTTCGCCTTTCGCCTTTCGCCTTTCGCCTTTCGCCTTTCGCCTTTCGCCTTTCGCCTTTCGCCTTTCGCCTTTCGCCTTTCGCCTTTCGCCTTTCGCCTTTCGCCTTTCGCCTTTCGCCTTTCGCCTTTCGCCTATCGCCTTTCGCCTTTCGCCTTTCGCCTTTCGCCTTTCGCCTTTCGCCTTTCGCCTTTCGCCTTTCGCCTTTCGCCTTTCGCCTTTCGCCTTTCGCCTTTCGCCTTTCGCCTTTCGCCTTTCGCCTTTCGCCTTTCGCCTTTCGCCTTTCGCCTTTTCGCCTTTCGCCTTTCGCCTTTCGCCTTTCGCCTTTCGCCTTTCGCCTTTCGCCTTTCGCCTTTCGCCTTTCGCCTTTCGCCTTTCGCCTTTCGCCTTTCGCCTTTCGCCTTTCGCCTTTCGCCTTTCGCCTTTCGCCTTTCGCCTTTCCCCTTTCGCATTTCGCCTTTCGCCTTTCGCCTTTCGCCTTACGCCTTTCACCTTCCGCCTTTCGCCTTTCGCCTTTCGCCTTTCCCCTTTCACCTTTCGCCTTTCGCCTTTCGCCTTTCGCCTTTCGCCTTTCACCTTTCGCCTTTCGCCTTTCGCCTTACGCCTTTCACCTTCCGCCTTTCGCCTTTCGCCTTTCGCCTTTCCCCTTTCGCCTTTCGCCTTTCGCCTTTCGCCTTTCGCCTTTCGCCTTTCGCCTTTCGCCTTTCGCCTTTCGCCTTTCGCCTTTCGCCTTTCGCCTTTCGCCTTTCGCCTTTCGCCTTTCGCCTTTCGCCTTTCGCCTTTCGCCTTTCGCCTTTCGCCTTTCGCCTTTCGCCTTTCGCCTTTCGCCTTTCGCCTTTCGCCTTTCGCCTTTCGCCTTTCGCCTTTCGCCTTTCGCCTTTCGCCTATCGCCTTTCGCCTTTCGCCTTCCGCTTTTCGCCTTTCGCCTTTCGCCTTTCGAATTTCGCCCTTCGCCTTTCGTCTTTCGCCTTTCGCATTTCGCCTTTAGCATTTTGAAATACGAATTTATAATTTCGAATTTTCCATTTCGCATTTTCAATTTCAACTTTTGTATATTATCTTTTGAATATCGTTTTTTCTTTTGCTTTAGGCATTTTAAATTTCTCCATTTTCATTTGAAAATCGTTTTTCCTTTTGCCTTAGGCATTTTGACTTTTGCCTCACGCCCTTCGCCTTTCGCCTATCGCCTTTCGCCTTTCGCCTTCCGCTTTTCGCCTTTCGCCTTTCGCCTTTCGCCTTTCGCCTTTCGCCTTTCGCCTTTCGCCTTTCGCCTTTCGCCTTTCGCCTTTCGCCTTTCGCCTTTCGCCTTTCGCCTTTCGCCTTTCGCCTTTCGCCTTTCGCCTTTCGCCTTTTGCCTTTCGCCTTTCGCCTTTCGCCTTTCGCCTTTCGCCTTTCGCCTTTCGCCTTTCGCCTTTCGCATTTAGCCTTTCGCCTTTCGCCTTACGCCTTTCACCTTCCGCCTTTCGCCTTTCGCCTTTCGCCTTTCCCCTTTCGCCTTTCGCCTTTCGCCTTTCGCCTTTCGCCTTTCGCCTTTCGCCTTTCGCCTTTCGCCTTTCGCCTTTCGCCTTTCGCCTTTCGCCTTTCGCCTTTCGCCTTTCGCCTTTCGCCTTTCGCCTTTCGCCTTTCGCCTTTCGCCTTTCGCCTATCGCCTTTCGCCTTCCGCTTTTCGCCTTTCGCCTTTCGCCTTTCGACTTTCGCCCTTCGCCTTTCGTCTTTCGCCTTTCGCATTTCGCCTTTAGCATTTTGAAATACGAATTTATAATTTCGAATTTTCCATTTCGCATTTTCAATTTCAACTTTTGTATATTATCTTTTGAATATCGTTTTTTCTTTTGCTTTAGGCATTTTAAATTTCTCCAGTTTCATTTGAAAATCGTTTTTCCTTTTGCCTTAGGCATTTTGACTTTTGCCTCACGCCCTTCGCCTTTCGCCTATCGCCTTTCGCCTTTCGCCTTCCGCTTTTCGCCTTTCGCCTTTCGCCTTTCGCCTTTCGCCTTTCGCCTTTCGCCTTTCGCCTTTCGCCTTTCGCCTTTCGCCTTTCGCCTTTCGCCTTTCGCCTTTCGCCTTTCGCCTTTCGCCTTTCGCCTTTCGCCTTTCGCCTTTCGCCTTTCGCCTTTCGCCTTTCGCCTTTCGCCTTTCACCTTTAGCCTTTCGCCTTTCGCCTTTCGCCTTTCGCCTTTCGCCTTTCGCCTTTCGCCTTTCGCCTTTCGCCTTTCGCCTTTCGCATTTCGCCTTTCGCCTTTCGCCTTTCGCCTTTCGCCTTACGCCTTTCGCCTTTCGCCTTTCGCCTTTCGCCTTTCGCCTTTCGCCTTTCGCCTTTCGCCTTTCGCCTTTCGCCTTTCGCCTTTCGCCTTTCGCCTTTCGCCTTTCGCCTTTCGCCTTTCGCCTTTCGCCTTTCGCCATTCGCCTATCGCCTTTCGCCTTTCGCCTTTCGCCTTCCGCTTTTCGCCTTTCGCCTTTCGCCTTTCGCCTTTCGCCTTTCGCCTTTCGCCTTTCGCCTTTCGCCTTTCGCCTTTCGCCTTTCGCCTTTCGCCTTTCGCCTTTCGCCTTTCGCCTTTCGCCTTTCGCCTTTCGCCTTTCGCCTTTCGCCTTTCGCCTTTCGCCTTTTCGCCTTTCGCCTTTCGCCTTTCGCCTTTCGCCTTTCACCTTTCGCCTTTCGCCTTTCACCTTTCGCCTTTCGCCTTTCGCCTTTTGCATTTCGCCTTTCGCCTTTCGACTTTCGCCCTTCGCCTTTCGTCTTTCGCCTTTCGCAATTCGCCTTTAGCATTTTGAAATACAAATTTATAATTTCGAATTTTCCATTTCGCATTTTCAATTTCAACTTTTGTATCTTATCTTTTGAATATCGTTTTTTCTTTTGCTTTAGGCATTTTAAATTTCTCCATTTTCATTTCATGTTTTGAAAATCGTTTTGCCTTTTGCCTTCCGCTTTTCGCCTTTCGCCTTTCGCCTTTCGCCTTTCGCCTTTCGCCTTTCGCCTTTCGCCTTTCGCCTTTCACCTTCCGCCTTTCGCCTTTCGCCTTTCGCCTTTCGCCTTTCGCCTTTCGCCTTACGCCTTACGCCTTTCACCTTCCGCCTTTCGCATTTCGCCTTTCGCCTTTCCCCTTTCGCCTTTCGCCTTTCGCCTTTCGCCTTTCGCCTTTCGCCTTTCACCTTTCGCCTTTCGACTTTCACCTTTCGCCTTTCGCCTTCCGCGTTTCGCCTTTCGCCTTTCGCCTTTCGCCTTTCGCCTTTCGCCTTTCACCTTTCGCCTTACGCCTTTCGCCTTTCGCCTTTCGCCTTTCGCCTTTCGCCTTTCGCCTTTCGCCTTTCGCCTTTCGCCTTTCGCCTTTCGCCTTTCGCCTTTCGCCTTTCGCCTTTCGCCTTTCACCTTCCGCCTTTCGCCTTTCGCCTTTCGCCTTTCGCCTTTCACCTTCCGCCTTTCGCCTTTCGCCTTTCGCCTTTCGCCTTTCGCCTTTCGCCTTTCGCCTTTCGCCTTTCGCCTTTCGCCTTTCGCCTTTCGCCTTTCGCCTTTCGCCTTTCGCCTTTCGCCTTTCGCCTTTCGACTTTCGCCTTTCGCCTTTCGCCTTTCGACAATCGCCTTTCGCCTTTCGCCTTTCGCCTTACGCCTTTCAACTTCCGCCTTTCGCCTTTCGCCTTTCCCCGTTCGCCTTTCGCCTTTCGCCTTTCGCCTTCCGCTTTTCGCCTTTCGCCTTTCGCCTTTCGCCTTTCGCCTTTCGCCTTTCGCCTTTCGCATTTCGCCATTCGCCTTTCGCCTTTCGACAATCGCCTTTCGCCTTTCGCCTTTCGCCTTACGCCTTTCAACTTCCGCCTTTCGCCTTTCGCCTTTCCCCGTTCGCCTTTCGCCTTTCGCCTTTCGCCTTTCGCCTTCCGCTTTTCGCCTTTCGCCTTTCGCCTTTCGCCTTTCGCCTTCCGCCTTTCGCCTTTCGCCTTTCGCCTTTCGCCTTTCGCCTTTCACTTTTCGCCATTCGCCTTTCGCCTTTCGCCTATCGCCTTTCGCCTTTCGCCTTCCGCTTTTCGCCTTTCGCCTTTCGCCTTTCGCCTTTCGCCTTTCGCCTTTCGCCTTTCGCCTTTCGCCTTTCGCCTTTCGCCTTTCGCCTTTCGCCTTTCGCCTTACGCCTTTCAACTTCCGCCTTTCGCCTTTCGCCTTTCCCCGTTCGCCTTTCGCCTTTCGCCTTTCGCCTTTCGCCTTTCGCCTTTCGCCCTTCACCTTTCGCCTTTCGCCTTCCGCCTTTTGCCTTAGGCATTTTGACTTTTGCCTTTCGCCTTTCGCCTTTCGCCTTTCGCCTTTCGCCCTTCACCTTTCGCCTTTCGCCTTCCGCCTTTCGCCTTTCGCCTTTCGCCTTTCGACTTTCGCCCTTCGCCTTTCGTCTTTCGCCTTTCGCATTTCGCCTTTAGCATTTTGAAATACGAATTTATAATTTCGAATTTTCCATTTCGCATTTTCAATTTCAACTTTTGTATATTATCTTTTGAATATCGTTTTTTCTTTTGCTTTAGGCATTTTTAATTTCTCCATTTTCATTTGAAAATCGTTTTTCCTTTTGCCTTAGGTATTTTGACTTTTGCCTCACGCCCTTCGCCTTTCGCCTATCGCCTTTCGCCTTTCGCCTTCCGCTTTTCGCCTTTCGCCTTTCGCCTTTCGCCTTTCGCCTTTCGCCTTTCGCCTTTCGCCTTTCGCCTTTCGCCTTTCGCCTTTCGCCTTTCGCCTTTCGCCTTTCGCCTTTCGCCTTTCGCCTTTCGCCTTTCGCCTTTCACCTTACGCCTTACGCCTTCCGCCTTTCGCCTTTCGCCTTTCGCCTTTCGCCTTTCGCCTTTCACTTTTCGCCTTTCGCCTTTCGCCTTCCGCCCTTCGCCTTTCGCCTTTCGCCTTTCGCCTTTCGCCTTTCGCCTTTCGCCATTCGCCTTTCGCCTTTCGCCTTTCGCCTTTCGCCTTTCACCTTTCTCCTTTCGCCTTTCGCCTTTTGCCTTTCGCCTTTCGCCTTTCGACTTTCGCCCTTCGCCTTTCGTCTTTCGCCTTTCGCATTTCGCCTTTAGCATTTTGAAATACGAATTTATAATTTCGAATTTTCCATTTCGCATTTTCAATTTCAACTTTTGTATATTATCTTTTGAATATCGTTTTTTCTTTTGCTTTAGGCATTTTAAATTTCTCCATTTTCATTTGAAAATCGTTTTTCCTTTTGCCTTAGGCATTTTGACTTTTGCCTCACGCCCTTCGCCTTTCGCCTTTCGCCTTTCGCCTTTCGCCTTTCGCCTTTCGCCTTTCGCTTTCGCCTTTCGCCTTTCGCCTTTCGCCTTTCGCCTTTCGCCTTTCGCCTTTCGCCTTTCGCCTTGCGCCTTTCGCCATTCGCCTTTCGCCTTTCGCCTTTCGCCTTTCGCCTTTCGCCTTTCGCCTTTCGCCTTTCGCCTTTCGCCTTTCGCCTTTCGCCTTTCGCCTTTCGCCTTTCGCCTTTCGCCTTTCGCCTTTCGCCTTTCGCCTTTCGCCTTTCGCCTTACGCCTTTCGCCTTTCGCCTTTCGCCTTTCGCCTTTCGCCTTTCGCCTTACGCCTTTCGCCTTTCGCCTTTCGCCTTTCGCCTTACGCCTTTCACCTTCCGCCTTTCGCCTTTCGCCTTTCGCCTTTCCCCTTTGCCTTCCGCTTTTCGCCTTTCGCCTTTCGCCTTTCGCCTTTCGCCTTTCGCCTTTCGCCATTCGCCTTTCGCCTTTCGACTTTCGCCTTTCGCCTTTCGCCTTTCACCTTCCGCTTTTCGCCTTTCGCCTTCCGCCTTGCGCCTTTCGCCTTGCGCCTTTCGCCTTTCGCCTTTCGCCTTTCGCCTTTCGCCTTTCGCCTTTCGCCTTTCGCCTTTCGCCTTTCGCCTTTCGCCTTTCGCCTTTCGCCTTTCGCCTTTCGCCTTTCGCCTTTCGCCTTTCGCCTTTCGCCTTTCGCCTTTCGCCTTTCGCCTTTCGCCTTTCGCCTTTCGCCTTTCGCCTTTCGCCTTTCGCCTTTCGCCTTTCGCCTTTCGCCTTTCGCCTTTCGCCTTTCGCCTTTCGCCTTTCGCCTTTCGCCTTTCGCCTTACGCCTTTCGCCTTTCGCCTTTCGCCTTTCGCCTTTCGCCTTTCGCCTTACGCCTTTCGCCTTTCGCCTTTCGCCTTTCGCCTTACGCCTTTCACCTTCCGCCTTTCGCCTTTCGCCTTTCGCCTTTCCCCTTTGCCTTCCGCTTTTCGCCTTTCGCCTTTCGCCTTTCGCCTTTCGCCTTTCGCCTTTCGCCTTTCGCCTTTCGCCTTTCGCCTTTCGCCTTTCGCCTTTCGCCTTTCACCTTCCGCTTTTCGCCTTTCGCCTTCCGCCTTTCGCCTTTCGCCTTTCGCCTTTCGCCTTTTGCTTTCGCCTTTCGTCTTTCGCCTTTCGCAATTCGCCTTTAGCATTTTGAAATACAAATTTATAATTTCGAATTTTCCATTTCGCATTTTCAATTTCAACTTTTGTATTTTATCTTGTGAATATCGTTTTTTCTTTTGCTTCAGGCATTTTAAATTTCTCCATTTTCATTTCGTGTTTTGAAAATCGTTTTTCCTTTTGCCTTCCGCCTTTCGCCTTTCGCCTTTCGCCTTTCGCCTTTCGCCTTTCGCCTTTCCCCTTTGCCTTCCGCTTTTCGCCTTTCGCCTTTCGCCTTTCGCCTTTCGCCTTTCGCCTTTCGCCTTTCGCCTTTCGCCTTTCGCCTTTCGCCTTTCGCCTTTCGCCTTTCGCCTTTCGCCTTTCGCCTTTCGCCTTTCGCCTTTCGCCTTTCGCCTTTCGCCTTTCGCCTTTCGCCTTTCACCTTCCGCCTTTCGCCTTTCGCCTTCCGCCTTTCGCCTTTCGCCTTTCGCCTTTCGCCTTTTGCCTTTCGCCTTTCGTCTTTCGCCTTTCGCAATTCGCCTTTAGCATTTTGAAATACAAATTTATAATTTCGAATTTTCCATTTCGCATTTTCAATTTCAACTTTTGTATTTTATCTTTTGAATATCGTTTTTTCTTTTGCTTCAGGCATTTTAAATTTCTCCATTTTCATTTCGTGTTTTGAAAATCGTTTTTCCTTTTGCCTTCCGCCTTTCGCCTTTCGCCTTTCGCCATTCGCCTTTCGCCTTTCGCCTTTCGCCTTTCGCCTTTCGCCTTTCGCCTTTCGCCTTTCGCCTTTCGCCTTTCGCCTTTCGCCTTTCGCCTTTCGCCTTTCGCCTTTCGCCTTACGCCTTTCGCGTTTCGCCTTTCGCCTTTCGCCTTTCGCCTTTCGCCTTACGCCTTTCGCCTTTCGACTTTCGCCTTTCGTCTTTCGCCTTTCGCCTTTCGCCTTTCGCCCTTCGCCTTTCGCCTTTCGCCTTTCGCCTTTCGCTTTTCGCCTTTAGCATTTCACCTTCCGCCTTTCGCATTTCGCATTTCGCCTTTCGCCTTTCGACTTTCGCCCTACGCCTTTCGTCTTTCGCCTTTCGCAATTCGCCTTTAGCATTTTGAAATACAAATTTATAATTTCGAATTTTCCATTTCGCATTTTCAATTTCAACTTTTGTATCTTATCTTTTGAATATCGTTTTTTCTTTTGCTTTAGGCATTTTAAATTTCTCCATTTTCATTTCGTGTTTTGAAAATCGTTTTTCCTTTTGCCTTCCGCCTTTCGCCTTTCGCCTTTCGCCATTCGCCTTTCGCCTTTCGCCTTTCGCCTTTCGCCTTTCGCCTTTCGCCTTTCACCTTCCGCCTTTCGCCTTTCGCCTTTCGCCTTTCCCCTTTCGCCTTTCACCTTTCGCCTTTAGCCTTTCGCCTTTCGCCTTTCGCCTTTCGCCTTTCGCCTTTCGCCTTTCGCCTTTCGCATTTCGCCTTTCGCCTTTCGCCTTTCGCCTTTCGCCTTACGCCTTTCGCCTTTCGCCTTTCGCCTTTCGCCTTTCGCCTTTCGCCTTTCGCCTTTCGCCTTTCGCCTTTCGCCTTTCGCCTTTCGCCTTTCGCCTTTCGCCTTTCGCCTTTCGCCTATCGCCTTTCGCCTTCCGCTTTTCGCCTTTCGCCTTTCGCCTTTCGACTTTCGCCCTTCGCCTTTCGTCTTTCGCCTTTCGCATTTCGCCTTTAGCATTTTGAAATACGAATTTATAATTTCGAATTTTCCATTTCGCATTTTCAATTTCAACTTTTGTATATTATCTTTTGAATATCGTTTTTTCTTTTGCTTTAGGCATTTTAAATTTCTCCAGTTTCATTTGAAAATCGTTTTTCCTTTTGCCTTAGGCATTTTGACTTTTGCCTCACGCCCTTCGCCTTTCGCCTATCGCCTTTCGCCTTTCGCCTTTCGCCTTCCGCTTTTCGCCTTTCGCCTTTCGCCTTTCGCCTTTCGCCTTTCGCCTTTCGCCTTTCGCCTTTCGCCTTTCGCCTTTCGCCTTTCGCCTTTCGCCTTTCGCCTTTCGCCTTTCGCCTTTCGCCTTTCGCCTTTCGCCTTTCGCCTTTCGCCTTTCGCCTTTCGCCTTTCGCCTTTCGCCTTTCGCCTTTCGCCTTTCGCCTTTCACCTTTCGCCTTTAGCCTTTCGCCTTTCGCCTTTCGCCTTTCGCCTTTCGCCTTTCGCCTTTCGCCTTTCGCCTTTCGCATTTCGCCTTTCGCCTTTCGCCTTTCGCCTTTCGCCTTACGCCTTTCGCCTTTCGCCTTTCGCCTTTCGCCTTTCGCCTTTCGCCTTTCGCCTTTCGCCTTTCGCCTTTCGCCTTTCGCCTTTCGCCTTTCGCCTTTCGCCTTTCGCCTTTCGCCATTCGCCTATCGCCTTTCGCCTTTCGCCTTTCGCCTTCCGCTTTTCGCCTTTCGCCTTTCGCCTTTCGCCTTTCGCCTTTCGCCTTTCGCCTTTCGCCTTTCGCCTTTCGCCTTTCGCCTTTCGCCTTTCGCCTTTCGCCTTTCGCCTTTCGCCTTTCGCCTTTCGCCTTTCGCCTTTCGCCTTTCGCCTTTCGCCTTTTCGCCTTTCGCCTTTCGCCTTTCGCCTTTCGCCTTTCACCTTTCGCCTTTCGCCTTTCACCTTTCGCCTTTCGCCTTTCGCCTTTTGCATTTCGCCTTTCGCCTTTCGACTTTCGCCCTTCGCCTTTCGTCTTTCGCCTTTCGCAATTCGCCTTTAGCATTTTGAAATACAAATTTATAATTTCGAATTTTCCATTTCGCATTTTCAATTTCAACTTTTGTATCTTATCTTTTGAATATCGTTTTTTCTTTTGCTTTAGGCATTTTAAATTTCTCCATTTTCATTTCATGTTTTGAAAATCGTTTTGCCTTTTGCCTTCCGCTTTTCGCCTTTCGCCTTTCGCCTTTCGCCTTTCGCCTTTCGCCTTTCGCCTTTCGCCTTTCGCCTTTCACCTTCCGCCTTTCGCCTTTCGCCTTTCGCCTTTCGCCTTTCGCCTTTCGCCTTTCGCCTTTCGCCTTACGCCTTACGCCTTTCACCTTCCGCCTTTCGCATTTCGCCTTTCGCCTTTCCCCTTTCGCCTTTCGCCTTTCGCCTTTCGCCTTTCGCCTTTCGCCTTTCACCTTTCGCCTTTCGACTTTCACCTTTCGCCTTTCGCCTTCCGCGTTTCGCCTTTCGCCTTTCGCCTTTCGCCTTTCGCCTTTCACCTTTCGCCTTACGCCTTTCGCCTTTCGCCTTTCGCCTTTCGCCTTTCGCCTTTCGCCTTTCGCCTTTCGCCTTTCGCCTTTCGCCTTTCGCCTTTCGCCTTTCGCCTTTCGCCTTTCGCCTTTCACCTTCCGCCTTTCGCCTTTCGCCTTTCGCCTTTCGCCTTTCACCTTCCGCCTTTCGCCTTTCGCCTTTCGCCTTTCGCCTTTCGCCTTTCGCCTTTCGCCTTTCGCCTTTCGCCTTTCGCCTTTCGCCTTTCGCCTTTCGCCTTTCGCCTTTCGCCTTTCGCCTTTCGACTTTCGCCTTTCGCCTTTCGCCTTTCGACAATCGCCTTTCGCCTTTCGCCTTTCGCCTTACGCCTTTCAACTTCCGCCTTTCGCCTTTCGCCTTTCCCCGTTCGCCTTTCGCCTTTCGCCTTTCGCCTTTCGCCTTCCGCTTTTCGCCTTTCGCCTTTCGCCTTTCGCCTTTCGCCTTTCGCATTTCGCCATTCGCCTTTCGCCTTTCGCCTTTCGACAATCGCCTTTCGCCTTTCGCCTTTCGCCTTACGCCTTTCAACTTCCGCCTTTCGCCTTTCGCCTTTCCCCGTTCGCCTTTCGCCTTTCGCCTTTCGCCTTTCGCCTTCCGCTTTTCGCCTTTCGCCTTTCGCCTTTCGCCTTTCGCCTTTCGCCTTCCGCCTTTCGCCTTTCGCCTTTCGCCTTTCGCCTTTCGCCTTTCGCCTTTCACTTTTCGCCTTTCGCCTTTCGCCTTTCGCCTATCGCCTTTCGCCTTTCGCCTTCCGCTTTTCGCCTTTCGCCTTTCGCCTTTCGCCTTTCGCCTTTCGCTTTTCGCCTTTCGCCTTTCGCCTTTCGCCTTTCGCCTTTCGCCTTTCGCCTTTCGCCTTACGCCTTTCAACTTCCGCCTTTCGCCTTTCGCCTTTCCCCGTTCGCCTTTCGCCTTTCGCCTTTCGCCTTTCGCCTTTCGCCTTTCGCCCTTCACCTTTCGCCTTTCGCCTTCCGCCTTTTGCCTTAGGCATTTTGACTTTTGCCTTTCGCCTTTCGCCTTTCGCCTTTCGCCTTTCGCCCTTCACCTTTCGCCTTTCGCCTTCCGCCTTTCGCCTTTCACTTTTCGCCTTTCGCCTTTCGCCTTCCGCCTTTCGCCTTTCGCCTTTCGCCTTTCGCCTTTCGCCTTTCGCCTTTCGCCTTTCGCCTTTCGCCTTTCGCCTTTCACCTTTCTCCTTTCGCCTTTCGCCTTTTGCCTTTCGCCTTTCGCCTTTCGACTTTCGCCCTTCGCCTTTCGTCTTTCGCCTTTCGCATTTCGCCTTTAGCATTTTGAAATACGAATTTATAATTTCGAATTTTCCATTTCGCATTTTCAATTTCAACTTTTGTATATTATCTTTTGAATATCGTTTTTTCTTTTGCTTTAGGCATTTTTAATTTCTCCATTTTCATTTGAAAATCGTTTTTCCTTTTGCCTTAGGTATTTTGACTTTTGCCTCACGCCCTTCGCCTTTCGCCTATCGCCTTTCGCCTTTCGCCTTCCGCTTTTCGCCTTTCGCCTTTCGCCTTTCGCCTTTCGCCTTTCGCCTTTCGCCTTTCGCCTTTCGCCTTTCGCCTTTCGCCTTTTGCCTTTCGCCTTTCGCCTTTCGCCTTTCGCCTTTCGCCTTTCGCCTTTCGCCTTTCGCCTTTCACCTTACGCCTTACGCCTTCCGCCTTTCGCCTTTCGCCTTTCGCCTTTCGCCTTTCACTTTTCGCCTTTCGCCTTTCGCCTTCCGCCCTTCGCCTTTCGCCTTTCGCCTTTCGCCTTTCGCCTTTCGCCTTTCGCCATTCGCCTTTCGCCTTTCGCCTTTCGCCTTTCGCCTTTCACCTGTAGCGCATCAAATACCAATCAATCAAATATTTTCAATAAAATATTTTCATCAAATTCACACGCTCTAAAAACAACAAAAAACTTTGAAATCAAAAGAATGAGAACAAGCATGCAAAAACATAATCACATTTATTATGATTCATGCATAATTTCCATTCATGAAAATTATTGTAATGGCAAGTGCAATGCACCTCAGTGCGACACACGCCAGTTTGCTGACACGGCATTTCACACCATTCATGCATTACACTGACCTCAGTGAACTCGAATGTGGGAAGTGTTGTGAATGTGCAACATGGCCAAATTTTAATTTGGAAATATTGATTGCGCTACTCCGGGTGAATAATCTATATTGCAATAAATTAACTAATTGGTAGATTTATACACTAGGAAGGGGTAGCGATTAAATATATATATATATAGAACTTGATTCGAAATAAAGACAGTACGTTTTAGAGAAGAAAAGTGTTTTGATATCAATTCCTCTCTCGAATAACTTCGGCAGTCTTTGACGCCATAAATCGTGCGAATATCGGCTGAGCTTTCTCGCCTGCACTCCAGAATTAATTTCGGCTGAGCAATCTCGCCCACTACGAAAGGCAGTCTCTGACACCAATAGCCACTCATAGACAAGGAGAAATGTTGCACCACATCCATCCACGGGATAATCATTACATGGCGACCCTGCACCACGAACCAAGAAGCATACGAGACCAACTGAAAGAAGAATTGGAAAGAAACCCTAAGGCTGGACCAAAACCGCTAACAATCGAGGAATACAGAGCAAGAAGAGCCAAGCAGCAGGAGAAGCAAAATCAGCAAGAAGAACAAGAAAGACAACAGCGAAAACAGCGACCAAAGAGAACGAGGGCAGGAAAAGCAGTCAAACATAGACGGAATATCGCGGACCTATATCGGCTGGCAAGCCCGTCAGTAACAAAAAAGGAAAAAAATTACTTCCTCGAGACGATACGCTTGAACAATCAAGAATACAAGAAGATAAATAATGGGAGGAAAGGAGTCCAAACCAACGAATATCGTGGCAAACAACGCAGCAACAGCAACGACCACAAATTTATTTGTCAGCACCTTTGAGGACCACATCTCAGACATCAAATACTTATTAAGTACCATTATTTCAATTATTGTTGTAGTCATTATTTACAATTATATGAAAAAGAAAATTAATTCAATAATAAATAAAAAGGTCAGCAAAACAATACAGGTATAAGATGATATGTACATAAATAAATAAATAAATAAACAAGTATAATGCACATTAAGTCGTAGTTGTATAATGAATAAATTGAAAACCACAATAAAAGAATTAGAAAGAATATTAGACAATTTTAAGAAAACTCCATACAGAGAATATAGTGCAGAAAATCTGTTAATGAAAAGAAATAAAACAGATGAGCTAAAAGTTGAATTCAGAGAGATATACGGTGGACTGTCAAAAGAAGATAAACAGATCAGCCAACCAATAAAAGATAAATTTCAGGTGATATACGAAGAAGTAGAGACACATATCAAGAACAAGACAAAAGAAATCTTAACAGAAGAAGGAGACAACGACGAGAGAAACACTAGTGATTTAAGGGATAAAAATACAAAAAACTCTGAAAGTGCAAAATTTGACAAAATGGCTTTGTTTGACATGCCATTAACAATGAAAGTGGTAACTGAGTTCGATGGAGATCCAAAGAATCTAACAAACTTCATTAATCTCATAGAATTCCTTCATGATTCAATAGAAAGTGCAGATGAAAAGAAAAAGCTAATCAACTTCGTGATTAAAACAAAAATTTCACAAAAGGTACGTAACAAAATCTGCAACGAACCGACACCAACATCACTGTCAGAACTTAAAACATTGTTCCAAAAGATATGCAGAACTAACAGGAATCCTCTCAAAATTCAAACTGAACTAGCCAAGAGCTACCAAGGTGAAAGACCAGTGCAAGACTTTGCTAACAAGATTGAATCGCTGGCAGCAGAACTAAACAACATCCAAATAATCGAACAAGGAGAAGAGAACCGGCAAATAATTCCTAAATTAAATGATCAGCTAGCACTAAATGCTTTTAAGTCAGGCTTAAGAGAACCATTTAAAACCACAGTATTTGCCGCACAACCCAAAACCTTATCAGCCGCTGTACAACTTGCGACAGAGATTGACACTGAGAACAGACAATCAGGAAACATCCTAAGATTCTCTTCACACCCAACACGATTCACAGACTACAATCGCAATCGAAACTTTCACCAGAACAACAACAGAAGAGGACACAACTTCCAAGCATACAGAAACACGCAAGGGAACCAATACAGTGATAGATATAATCACCAAAATCAAGCAAGAAGGAACATCTACATCCCATCAAGACAAAACCACAATCAAAATACAACACATTTTAACAATGTACGCACACAAAATAGAATTCCAGAAACACGGAATCAGAATCGTCCATTTTTTAGACGAATAAATGTATTGAATTCGGGAAACGGACAAGGAGTCCCCGAAACACAGCTTTCAGGGGACAACGAATATCAAACGAACAATGCATAAAGATGCATAAATTCATGGTCAAAAACCTGACCAACTATGTAAATATAAAAGGCGATGCAACATCAAGGAATGCATCATGGTTCATAGATACGGGAGCGGATATATCAGTAATTAAGAAAAATAGCTTAATAGATCACTTAGAATTAAGAGAAGAATCCTGCAGAATAACAGGAGTAACAGAAGGTGAAATTAAAACAATTGGAACATTAAACATGAAATTTGAGGTCGAAGGAGACATAATAGAACACAAATTACATGTCGTAGAAGATAATTTCCCAATCTCTACGGATGGATTAATTGGACTAGACTTTTTGACCAAATTCGGATGCAAACTCGACTATGAACAATTCATTCTAACAATTTGCACAGAAAATAACAACATTGAGATACCAATCATGACTAGGATCCCAGAAGTAAAAACCATCACAATTCCAGCAAGATCGCAAATATATCAAGCAATGGATATAAAAGTAAACGAAGACAGCATAGTTTTGAGCCAAGAACTCCAGCATGGAATTTTTATTGCAAATGCCATTATACCAACAAAAGGGATCGTTCACGTTAAACTGCTCAATACACTGGAGCAGGACATCAGTATCGAACCACCACAACTGAAAATTGTGCCTCTAACAGAATACCATTTCATAAGGAAGGTGAAATCAATAGAAAACGACAACGAGACACGTTTCGAAAAATTAAAAAAGGAATTGAATATAAATAACCTAGATGAAAGAGCAAAAGACTCACTGTTTGAAATATGCAGAAACTATTCAGATATATTCCATCTAACGGGTGATACACTAACAATGAATAATTTCTACACGCAAAGGATAAGTATGACAGATCACATCCCAATCTACATAAAGAAGTACCGCTTGCCACAAGTGCAGAGCGATGAAATAAACAAACAGGTAGATCAGTTACTGGAAGAGGACATCATAGAACCCTCGACAAGCCCATACAACGCCCCTTTACTAGTAGTTCCAAAAAAGGGAACTAAAGATGAAAATAAATGGAGGATGGTAGTCGATTTTCGACAATTAAACAAAAAGATAATGGATGACAAATTCCCGTTAACCAGACTCGAAGACATCCTAGACAATCTGGGGAGAGCAAAATACTTCTCAACCCTAGACCTAACAAGTTCTTTTCACCAGATCGGATTACACCCACAATCACGACCTGTAACTGCCTTTTCGACCAACAAAGGTCACTATCAATTCAAAAGATTACCTTTTGGATTAAAGATCTCCACTAACAGCTTCCAAAGAATGCTTACAGTAGCTCTAGCAGGTTTAGATGCCGAGACATTTTTATATGTCGACGACATAATAATCTTTGGATGCAGCTTGCAACACCACAACAGAAACTTATGCAGAACTTTCGACCGATTGCGTCAATATAACCTAAAATTAAACCCACAAAAATGCAACTTCTTGCAAACAGAAGTGATTTACTTAGGCCACCTAATCACTAACATGGGAGTAAAAACAGACCCCGCAAAATTCGATACGGTGACCAATTATCCAAAACCCACAAATGCAGATGAAGCAAAAAGATTTACGGCCTTCTGTAACTACTACAGAAGATTCGTACCAAACTTTGCATCCATAGCCAAACCCTTAAATCTTTTAGCCCGCAAGGACACACCCTTCATCTGGACAGAGGAATGTCAAAAAGCTTTTGACACCTTGAAACAGAAATTAACCAACCCACCCATATTACAATATCCAGACTTTTCAAAACAATTTGTCTTAACGACAGACGCATCAAATTTTGCATTAGGCGCAATTTTATCTCAAGGAGAAATAGGCAAAGACCTACCCATTTCCTACGCAAGCAGAACCCTAGATAAACACGAACTTAAGAAACCAATCATAGAAAAAGAACTTCTCGGAATCTACTGGGCAATAAAACACTTCAGACCATACCTTTATGGAAGAAGATTCACAGTCGTGACTGATCACAGACCTCTAGTAAGTTTGTTTACACACAAAGATCCATCATCAAAGATGACAAGAATCCGTTTAGAACTATCTGAATATGACTTCGACATAATATACAAAAAGGGTTTACTGAATACAAATGCAGACGCACTATCCAGGATAAAGCTTAACTCGGATATGCTTAAAGAAATGATACCAACAGCGCAAATTAAAATAACAACGAGGAATAGATCAAAGGAAGCAAAAGAATCAGAAGCATGCGAAAAACTTGGAGATATTAAAAGTGTCGATGAATCGTCAGGCCAACTTTTCATCTACGAATGCACTTCAATCTCCGAAATAAGAAACGTAAAACAATTAAAATTCATAAAGATAAAGGAGGACGTCCAAAGAAGAAAGTATAATAAAAAGAAGAGTATACTCATATCAAAAAATGAAGTTGCGATCGAGTACTGCGATAATCTGAATCTGAACTTAGGATCGATATTGGAGAAGCTTACTCACGCGATGATTGACAACGGAATTCAAACGCTAGCAATCTCAAAAGAAGAAGAAATATTTAAAAAAGTCGACATAGAAGAATTTAAGAAGAAGTTTAATGATCTGCAGAAGGGAATTAAAATAAAAGAAAAGAAAAGTTTGCGCATGATAATATTTAAACCACCAAGAAGGATACTAAACAAGGAAGAACAATTAAGCATAATCAAACAATTTCATGACACTCCATACACAGGTGGACATTCAGGAGTCAAACGCACAATTAATAAGATTAAACAAAGATTCTGTTGGAAAAATCTCAGCAAAATGGTCAAAACTTACGTAAATAACTGTGAGAAATGTAAGTGCAATAAAATAATAAGGAACACCAAAGAAAGAATGATAGAAACTAACACACCAAGTCAAAGTTTCGAAATATTAGAAGTTGACACAGTAGGACCCATTAAACAAAGTAAATTCTACAGATACATCCTGACATGTCAATGTCAACTAACAAAATATGTAGAAGCATTCCCCATGGAGAATAAAGAGGCCAAAACAGTCGCAAAGATATTAGTCGAAAGAATAATCTTGAAATATGGAACCTTCAAAATCCTAAAAACGGACCTAGGCACCGAATTTGTCAACCAATTAATCTCAGAGGTATGCAAAATTTTCAAAATAGACCAAGTCACCTCAACTCCGTTTCACCACGAAACTCTGGGTGCAATTGAAAGGAATCATCGTGTACTGAACGAATACATATTATCAATAGCTCAGAATGGCGAATGGGATGAATGGTTACCCTATTACACATTCTGCTACAATATCACACCTCACTCCGAAACCAAAATTTCACCACACGAACTAATATTCGGCAAATTAGCATCGCTTCCAGACACATTAGATCAAAACAGGACAGATCCGATCTACAATCTAGAAGACTATTCAAAAGAACTAAAGTTCCGACTACAAGAAAGTCAAAGAATAGCCAAAGCACTATTGGAGAATTCTAAAAAGAAAAGAAGCGAAAATCTTAGCATAATTACTAACCCACTAAAAATTAGGATAGGAGATAAAGTATTGTTAAAAGTAGGAAATAAGAGAAAGAATGAACCCCCATATAAAGGGCCATACATTGTAATTGATACGAATAACGTTAACACTAAGATAAAGATAGATAAAATAATAAAAGAAGTACATAATAATCGGCTAAAAAAAATTTAAGGTTCACCATAAGTAGCATGTAACAATCGAATTGGCTGTATAGATAAGAATTAGATAAAATATACGAATCATTTCATTAGGAGTATTAGATAGAAAACTACACTATAAGATTAAAACAAAAATTTTCCTTTAATAAAGCAAAATTTTTTTTTCCATAAGAGGAGGGATGTAGCGCATCAAATACCAATCAATCAAATATTTTCAATAAAATATTTTCATCAAATTCACACGCTCTAAAAACAACAAAAAACTTTGAAATCAAAAGAATGAGAACAAGCATGCAAAAACATAATCACATTTATTATGATTCATGCATAATTTCCATTCATGAAAATTATTGTAATGGCAAGGGCAATGCACCTCAGTGCGACACACGCCAGTTTGCTGACACGGCATTTCACACCATTCATGCATTACACTGACCTCAGTGAACTCGAATGTGGGAAGTGTTGTGAATGTGCAACATGGCCAAATTTTAATTTGGAAATATTGATTGCGCTACTCCGGGTGAATAATCTATATTGCAATAAATTAACTAATTGGTAGATTTATACACTAGGAAGGGGTAGCGATTAAATATATATATATATAGAACTTGATTCGAAATAAAGACAGTACGTTTTAGAGAAGAAAAGTGTTTTGATATCAATTCCTCTCTCGAATAACTTCGGCAGTCTTTGACGCCATAAATCGTGCGAATATCGGCTGAGCTTTCTCGCCTGCACTCCAGAATTAATTTCGGCTGAGCAATCTCGCCCACTACGAAAGGCAGTCTCTGACACCAATAGCCACTCATAGACAAGGAGAAACGTTGCACCACATCCATCCACGGGATAATCATTACACACCTTTCTCCTTTCGCCTTTCGCCTTTTGCCTTTCGCCTTTCGCCTTTCGACTTTCGCCCTTCGCCTTTCGTCTTTCGCCTTTCGCATTTCGCCTTTAGCATTTTGAAATACGAATTTATAATTTCGAATTTTCCATTTCGCATTTTCAATTTCAACTTTTGTATATTATCTTTTGAATATCGTTTTTTCTTTTGCTTTAGGCATTTTAAATTTCTCCATTTTCATTTGAAAATCGTTTTTCCTTTTGCCTTAGGCATTTTGACTTTTGCCTCACGCCCTTCGCCTTTCGCCTTTCGCCTTTCGCCTTTCGCCTTTCGCCTTTCGCCTTTCGCTTTCGCCTTTCGCCTTTCGCCTTTCGCCTTTCGCCTTTCGCCTTTCGCCTTTCGCCTTTCGCCTTGCGCCTTTCGCCATTCGCCTTTCGCCTTTCGCCTTTCGCCTTTCGCCTTTCGCCTTTCGCCTTTCGCCTTTCGCCTTTCGCCTTTCGCCTTTCGCCTTTCGCCTTTCGCCTTTCGCCTTTCGCCTTTCGCCTTTCGCCTTTCGCCTTTCGCCTTACGCCTTTCGCCTTTCGCCTTTCGCCTTTCGCCTTTCGCCTTTCGCCTTACGCCTTTCGCCTTTCGCCTTTCGCCTTTCGCCTTACGCCTTTCACCTTCCGCCTTTCGCCTTTCGCCTTTCGCCTTTCCCCTTTGCCTTCCGCTTTTCGCCTTTCGCCTTTCGCCTTTCGCCTTTCGCCTTTCGCCTTTCGCCTTTCGCCTTTCGCCTTTCGCCTTTCGCCTTTCGCCTTTCACCTTCCGCTTTTCGCCTTTCGCCTTCCGCCTTGCGCCTTTCGCCTTGCGCCTTTCGCCTTTCGCCTTTCGCCTTTCGCCTTTCGCCTTTCGCCTTTCGCCTTTCGCCTTTCGCCTTTCGCCTTTCGCCTTTCGCCTTTCGCCTTTCGCCTTTCGCCTTTCGCCTTTCGCCTTTCGCCTTTCGCCTTTCGCCTTTCGCCTTTCGCCTTTCGCCTTTCGCCTTTCGCCTTTCGCCTTTCGCCTTTCGCCTTTCGCCTTTCGCCTTTCGCCTTTCGCCTTTCGCCTTTCGCCTTTCGCCTTACGCCTTTCGCCTTTCGCCTTTCGCCTTTCGCCTTTCGCCTTTCGCCTTACGCCTTTCGCCTTTCGCCTTTCGCCTTTCGCCTTACGCCTTTCACCTTCCGCCTTTCGCCTTTCGCCTTTCGCCTTTCCCCTTTGCCTTCCGCTTTTCGCCTTTCGCCTTTCGCCTTTCGCCTTTCGCCTTTCGCCTTTCGCCTTTCGCCTTTCGCCTTTCGCCTTTCGCCTTTCGCCTTTCACCTTCCGCTTTTCGCCTTTCGCCTTCCGCCTTTCGCCTTTCGCCTTTCGCCTTTCGCCTTTTGCTTTCGCCTTTTGCTTTCGCCTTTCGTCTTTCGCCTTTCGCAATTCGCCTTTAGCATTTTGAAATACAAATTTATAATTTCGAATTTTCCATTTCGCATTTTCAATTTCAACTTTTGTATTTTATCTTGTGAATATCGTTTTTTCTTTTGCTTCAGGCATTTTAAATTTCTCCATTTTCATTTCGTGTTTTGAAAATCGTTTTTCCTTTTGCCTTCCGCCTTTCGCCTTTCGCCTTTCGCCTTTCGCCTTTCGCCTTTCGCCTTTCGCCTTTCCCCTTTGCCTTCCGCTTTTCGCCTTTCGCCTTTCGCCTTTCGCCTTTCGCCTTTCGCCTTTCGCCTTTCGCCTTTCGCCTTTCGCCTTTCGCCTTTCGCCTTTCGCCTTTCGCCTTTCGCCTTTCGCCTTTCGCCTTTCGCCTTTCGCCTTTCGCCTTTCGCCTTTCGCCTTTCGCCTTTCGCCTTTCACCTTCCGCCTTTCGCCTTTCGCCTTCCGCCTTCCGCCTTTCGCCTTTCGCCTTTCGCCTTTCGCCTTTTGCCTTTCGCCTTTCGTCTTTCGCCTTTCGCAATTCGCCTTTAGCATTTTGAAATACAAATTTATAATTTCGAATTTTCCATTTCGCATTTTCAATTTCAACTTTTGTATTTTATCTTTTGAATATCGTTTTTTCTTTTGCTTCAGGCATTTTAAATTTCTCCATTTTCATTTCGTGTTTTGAAAATCGTTTTTCCTTTTGCCTTCCGCCTTTCGCCTTTCGCCTTTCGCCTTTCGCCTTTCGCCTTTCGCCTTTCGCCTTTCGCCTTTCGCCTTTCGCCTTTCGCCTTTCGCCTTTCGCCTTTCGCCTTTCGCCTTTCGCCTTTCGCCTTTCGCCTTTCGCCTTACGCCTTTCGCCTTTCGCCTTTCGCCTTTCGCCTTTCGCCTTTCGCCTTACGCCTTTCGCCTTTCGACTTTCGCCTTTCGTCTTTCGCCTTTCGCCTTTCGCCTTTCGCCCTTCGCCTTTCGCCTTTCGCCTTTCGCCTTTCGCTTTTCGCCTTTAGCATTTCACCTTCCGCCTTTCGCATTTCGCATTTCGCCTTTCGCCTTTCGACTTTCGCCCTTCGCCTTTCGTCTTTCGCCTTTCGCAATTCGCCTTTAGCATTTTGAAATACAAATTTATAATTTCGAATTTTCCATTTCGCATTTTCAATTTCAACTTTTGTATCTTATCTTTTGAATATCGTTTTTTCTTTTGCTTTAGGCATTTTAAATTTCTCCATTTTCATTTCGTGTTTTGAAAATCGTTTTTCCTTTTGCCTTCCGCCTTTCGCCTTTCGCCTTTCGCCATTCGCCTTTCGCCTTTCGCCTTTCGCCTTTCGCCTTTCGCCTTTCACCTTCCGCCTTTCGCCTTTCGCCTTTCGCCTTTCCCCTTTCGCCTTTCACCTTTCGCCTTTAGCCTTTCGCCTTTCGCCTTTCGCCTTTCGCCTTTCGCCTTTCGCCTTTCGCATTTCGCCTTTCGCCTTTCGCCTTTCGCCTTTCGCCTTACGCCTTTCGCCTTTCGCCTTTCGCCTTTCGCCTTTCGCCTTTCGCCTTTCGCCTTTCGCCTTTCGCCTTTCGCCTTTCGCCTTTCGCCTTTCGCCTTTCGCCTTTCGCCTTTCGCCTTTCGCCATTCGCCTATCGCCTTTCGCCTTTCGCCTTTCGCCTTCCGCTTTTCGCCTTTCGCCTTTCGCCTTTCGCCTTTCGCCTTTCGCCTTTCGCCTTTCGCCTTTCGCCTTTCGCCTTTCGCCTTTCGCCTTTCGCCTTTCGCCTTTCGCCTTTCGCCTTTCGCCTTTTCGCCTTTCGCCTTTCGCCTTTCGCCTTTCGCCTTTCACCTTTCGCCTTTCGCCTTTCACCTTTCGCCTTTCGCCTTTCGCCTTTTGCATTTCGCCTTTCGCCTTTCGACTTTCGCCCTTCGCCTTTCGTCTTTCGCCTTTCGCAATTCGCCTTTAGCATTTTGAAATACAAATTTATAATTTCGAATTTTCCATTTCGCATTTTCAATTTCAACTTTTGTATCTTATCTTTTGAATATCGTTTTTTCTTTTGCTTTAGGCATTATAAATTTCTCCATTTTCATTTCATGTTTTGAAAATCGTTTTGCCTTTCGCCTTTCGCCTTTCGCCTTTCGCCTTTCGCCTTTCGCCTTTCGCCTTTCGCCTTTCGCCTGTCACCTTCCGCCTTTCGCCTTTCGCCTTTCGCCTTTCGCCTTTCGCCTTACGCCTTTCACCTTCCGCCTTTCGCATTTCGCCTTTCGCCTTTCCCCTTTCGCCTTTCGCCTTTCGCCTTTCGCCTTTCGCCTTTCGCCTTTCGCCTTTCGCCTTTCACCTTTCGCCTTTCGACTTTCACCTTTCGCCTTTCGCCTTCCGCGTTTCGCCTTTCGCCTTTCGCCTTTCGCCTTTCGCCTTTCGCCTTTCACCTTTCGCCTTACGCCTTTCGCCTTTCGCCTTTCGCCTTTCGCCTTTCGCCTTTCGCCTTTCGCCTTTCGCCTTTCGCCTTTCGCCTTTCACCTTCCGCCTTTCGCCTTTCGCCTTTCGCCTTTCGCCTTTCGCCTTTCACCTTCCGCCTTTCGCCTTTCGCCTTTCGCCTTTCGCCTTTCGCCTTTCGCCTTTCGCCTTTCGCCTTTCGCCTTTCGCCTTTCGCCTTTCGCCTTTCGCCTTTCGCCTTTCGCCTTTCGCCTTTCGCCTTTCGCCTTTCGCCTTTCGCCTTTCGCCTTTCGCCTTTCGCCTTTCGCCTTTCGCCTTTCGACTTTCGCCTTTCGCCTTTCGCCTTTTGCCTTCCGCTTTTCGCCTTTCGCCTTTCGCCTTTCGCCTTTCGCCTTTCGCCTTTCGCCTTTCGCCTTTCGCCTTTCGCATTTCGCCATTCGCCTTTCGCCTTTCGCCTTTCGACAATCGCCTTTCGCCTTTCGCCTTTCGCCTTACGCCTTTCAATTTCCGCCTTTCGCCTTTCGCCTTTCCCCGTTCGCCTTTCGCCTTTCGCCTTTCGCCTTTCGCCTTCCGCTTTTCGCCTTTCGCCTTTCGCCTTTCGCCTTTCGCCTTTCGCCTTCCGCCTTTCGCCTTTCGCCTTTCGCCTTTCGCCTTTCGCCTTTCGCCTTTCACTTTTCGCCTTTCGCCTTTCGCCTTTCGCCTATCGCCTTTCGCCTTTCGCCTTCCGCTTTTCGCCTTTCGCCTTTCGCCTTTCGCCTTTCGCCTTTCGCCTTTCGCCTTTCACTTTTCGCCTTTCGCCTTTTGCCTTCCGCTTTTCGCCTTTCGCCTTTCGCCTTTCGCCTTTCGCCTTTCGCCTTTCGCCTTTCGCCTTTCGCATTTCGCCATTCGCCTTTCGCCTTTCGCCTTTCGACAATCGCCTTTCGCCTTTCGCCTTTCGCCTTACGCCTTTCAATTTCCGCCTTTCGCCTTTCGCCTTTCGCCTTTCGCCTTTCGCCTTTCCCCGTTCGCCTTTCGCCTTTCGCCTTTCGCCTTTCGCCTTTCGCCTTTCGCCCTTCACCTTTCGCCTTTCGCCTTCCGCCTTTTGCCTTAGGCATTTTGACTTTTGCCTTTCGCCTTTCGCCTTTCGCCTTTCGCCTTTCGCCCTTCACCTTTCGCCTTTCGCCTTCCGCCTTTCGCCTTTCACTTTTCGCCTTTCGCCTTTCGCCTTCCGCCTTTCGCCTTTCGCCTTTCGCCTTTCGCCTTTCGCCTTTCGCCTTTCGCCTTTCGCCTTTCACCTTTCTCCTTTCGCCTTTCGCCTTTTGCCTTTCGCCTTTCGCCTTTCGACTTTCGCCCTTCGCCTTTCGTCTTTCGCCTTTCGCATTTCGCCTTTAGCATTTTGAAATACGAATTTATAATTTCGAATTTTCCATTTCGCATTTTCAATTTCAACTTTTGTATATTATCTTTTGAATATCGTTTTTTCTTTTGCTTTAGGCATTTTTAATTTCTCCATTTTCATTTGAAAATCGTTTTTCCTTTTGCCTTAGGTATTTTGACTTTTGCCTCACGCCCTTCGCCTTTCGCCTATCGCCTTTCGCCTTTCGCCTTCCGCTTTTCGCCTTTCGCCTTTCGCCTTTCGCCTTTCGCCTTTCGCCTTTCGCCTTTCGCCTTTCGCCTTTCGCCTTTCGCCTTTCGCCTTTCGCCTTTCGCCTTTCGCCTTTCGCCTTTCGCCTTTCGCCTTTCGCCTTTCGCCTTTCGCCTTTCACCTTACGCCTTACGCCTTCCGCCTTTCGCCTTCCGCCTTTCGCCTTTCGCCTTTCGCCTTTCGCCTTTCACTTTTCGCCTTTCGCCTTTCGCCTTCCGCCCTTCGCCTTTCGCCTTTCGCCTTTCGCCTTTCGCCTTTCGCCTTTCGCCATTCGCCTTTCGCCTTTCGCCTTTCGCCTTTCGCCTTTCAACTTTCTCCTTTCGCCTTTCGCCTTTTGCCTTTCGCCTTTCGCCTTTCGACTTTCGCCCTTCGCCTTTCGTCTTTCGCCTTTCGCATTTCGCCTTTAGCATTTTGAAATACGAATTTATAATTTCGAATTTTCCATTTCGCATTTTCAATTTCAACTTTTGTATATTATCTTTTGAATATCGTTTTTTCTTTTGCTTTAGGCATTTTAAATTTCTCCATTTTCATTTGAAAATCGTTTTTCCTTTTGCCTTAGGCATTTTGACTTTTGCCTCACGCCCTTCGCCTTTCGCCTTTCACCTTCCGCCTTTCGCCTTTCGCCTTTCGCCTTTCGCCTTTCGCCTTTCGCCTTTCGCCTTTCGCCTTTCGCCTTTCGCTTTCGCCTTTCGCCTTTCGCCTTTCGCCTTTCGCCTTTCGCCTTTCGCCTTTCGCCTTTCGCCTTGCGCCTTTCGCCATTCGCCTTTCGCCTTTCGCCTTTCGCCTTTCGCCTTTCGCCTTTCGCCTTTCGCCTTTCGCCTTTCGCCTTTCGCCTTTCGCCTTTCGCCTTTCGCCTTTCGCCTTTCGCCTTTCGCCTTTCGCCTTTCGCCTTTCGCCTTTCGCCTTACGCCTTTCGCCTTTCGCCTTTCGCCTTTCGCCTTTCGCCTTTCGCCTTTCGCCTTTCGCCTTTCGCCTCACGCCTTTCACCTTCCGCCTTTCGCCTTTCGCCTTTCGCCTTTCCCCTTTGCCTTCCGCTTTTCGCCTTTCGCCTTTCGCCTTTCGCCTTTCGCCTTTCGCCTTTCGCCTTTCGCCTTTCGCCTTTCGCCTTTCGCCTTTCACCTTCCGCTTTTCGCCTTTCGCCTTCCGCCTTGCGCCTTTCGCCTTGCGCCTTTCGCCTTTCGCCTTTCGCCTTTCGCCTTTCGCCTTTCGCCTTTCGCCTTTCGCCTTTCGCCTTTCGCCTTTCGCCTTTCGCCTTTCGCCTTTCGCCTTTCGCCTTTCGCCTTTCGCCTTTCGCCTTTCGCCTTTCGCCTTTCGCCTTTCGCCTTTCGCCTTTCGCCTTTCGCCTTTCGCCTTTCGCCTTTCGCCTTTCGCCTTTCGCCTTTCGCCTTTCGCCTTTCGCCTTTCGCCTTTCGCCTTTCGCCTTTCGCCTTTCGCCTTTCGCCTTTCGCCTTTCGCCTTTCGCCTTACGCCTTTCGCCTTTCGCCTTTCGCCTTTCGCCTTTCGCCTTTCGCCTTTCGCCTTACGCCTTTCGCCTTACGCCTTTCGCCTTTCGCCTTACGCCTTTCACCTTCCGCCTTTCACCTTCCGCCTTTCGCCTTTCGCCTTTCGCCTTTCCCCTTTGCCTTCCGCTTTTCGCCTTTCGCCTTTCGCCTTTCGCCTTTCGCCTTTCGCCTTTCGCCTTTCGCCTTTCGCCTTTCGCCTTTCGCCTTTCGCCTTTCGCCTTTCACCTTCCGCTTTTCGCCTTTCGCCTTCCGCCATTCGCCTTTCGCCTTTCGCCTTTCGCCTTTTGCCTTTCGCCTTTCGTCTTTCGCCTTTCGCAATTCGCCTTTAGCATTTTGAAATACAAATTTATAATTTCGAATTTTCCATTTCGCATTTTCAATTTCAACTTTTGTATTTTATCTTGTGAATATCGTTTTTTCTTTTGCTTCAGGCATTTTAAATTTCTCCATTTTCATTTCGTGTTTTGAAAATCGTTTTTCCTTTTGCCTTCCGCCTTTCGCCTTTCGCCTTTCGCCTTTCGCCTTTCGCCTTTCGCCTTTCCCCTTTGCCTTCCGCTTTTCGCCTTTCGCCTTTCGCCTTTCGCCTTTCGCCTTTCGCCTTTCGCCTTTCGCCTTTCGCCTTTCGCCTTTCGCCTTTCGCCTTTCGCCTTTCGCCTTTCGCCTTTCGCCTTTCGCCTTTCGCCTTTCGCCTTTCACCTTCCGCATTTCGCCTTTCGCCTTCCGCCTTTCGCCTTTCGCCTTTCGCCTTTCGCCTTTTGCCTTTCGCCTTTCGTCTTTCGCCTTTCGCAATTCGCCTTTAGCATTTTGAAATACAAATTTATAATTTCGAATTTTCCATTTCGCATTTTCAATTTCAACTTTTGTATTTTATCTTTTGAATATCGTTTTTTCTTTTGCTTCAGGCATTTTAAATTTCTCCATTTTCATTTCGTGTTTTGAAAATCGTTTTTCCTTTTGCCTTCCGCCTTTCGCCTTTCGCCTTTCGCCATTCGCCTTTCGCCTTTCGCCTTTCGCCTTTCGCCTTTCGCCTTTCGCCTTTCGCCTTTCGCCTTTCGCCTTTCGCCTTTCGCCTTTCGCCTTTCGCCTTTCGCCTTACGCCTTTCGCCTTTCGCTTTTCGCCTTTAGCATTTCACCTTCCGCCTTTCGCCTTTCGCCTTTCGCCTTTCGCCTTTCGCCTTTCGCCTTTCGACTTTCGCCTTTCGTCTTTCGCCTTTCGCCTTTCGCCTTTCGCCCTTCGCCTTTCGCCTTTCGCCTTTCGCCTTTCGCTTTTCGCCTTTAGCATTTCACCTTCCGCCTTTCGCATTTCGCCTTTCGCCTTTCGCCTTTCGCCTTTCGCCTTTCGCCTTTCGCCTTTCGCCTTTCACCTTCCGCCTTTCGCCTTTCGCCTTTCGCCTTTCCCCTTTCGCCTTTCGCCTTTCGCCTTTCGCCTTTCGCCTTTCACCTTTCGCCTTTCGCCTTTCGCCTTTCGCATTTCGCCTTTCGCCTTTCGCCTTTCGCATTTCACCTTTCGCCTTTCGCCTTTCACCTTTCGCCTTTCGCCTTTCGCTTTTCGCCTTTTGCATTTCGCCTTTCGCCTTTCGCCTTTCGCCTTTCGCCTTTCGCCTTTTGCATTTCGCCTTTCGCCTTTCGCCTTTCACCTTTCGCCTTTCGCCTTTCGCCTTTCGCCTTTCGCCTTTCGCCTTTCGCCTTTCGCCTTTCGACTTTCGCCTTTCGCCTTTCGCCTTTTCGCTTTTCGCCTTTCGCCTTTGGCCTTTCGCCTTTCGCCTATCGCCTTTTGCATTTCGCCTTTCGCCTTTCGCCTTTCACCTTTCGCCTTTCGCCTTTCGCCTTTCGCCTTTCGCCTTTCGCCTTTCGACTTTCGCCTTTCGCCTTTCGCCTTTTGCATTTCGCCTTTCGCCTTTCGCTTTTCGCCTTTCACCTTTCGCCTTTCGCCTTTCGCCTTTTGCCTTTCGCCTTTCGCCTTTCGACTTTCGCCCTTCGCCTTTCGTCTTTCGCCTTTCGCCTTTCACCTTTCGCTTTTCGCCTTTCGCCTTTCGCCTTTCACCTTTCGCCTTTCGCCTTTCGCCTTTCGCCTTTCGCCTTTCGCCTTTCGCCTTTCGCCTTTCGCCTTTCGCCTTTCGCCTTTCGCCTTTCGCCTTTCACCTTTCGCCTTTCGCCTTTCGCCTTTCACCTTTCGCCTTTCGCCTTTCGCCTTTCGCCTTTTGCCTTTCGACTTTCGCCTTTCGACTTTCGCCCTTCGCCTTTCGTCTTTCGCCTTTCGCATTTCGCCTTTAGCATTTTGAAATACAAATTTCTAATTTCTAATTTTCCATTTCGCCTTTTTAATTTCAACTTTAGTATTTTATCTTTTGAATATCGTTTTTTCTTTTGCTTTAGGCATTTTAAATTTCTCCATTTTTATTTCATGTTTTGAAAATCGTTTTTCATTTTGCCTTAGGCATTTTGACTTTTGCCTTTCGACTTTCGCCTTTCGCCTTTCGCCTTTTCGCTTTTCGCCTTTCGCCTTTGGCCTTTCGCCTTTCGCCTTTCGCCTTTCGCCTTTCGCCTTTCGCCTTTCGCCTTTCGCCTTTCGCCTTTCGCCTTTCGCCTTTCGCCTTTCGCCTTTCGCCTTTTGCATTTCGCCTTTCGCCTTTCCCCTTTCACCTTTCGCCTTTCGCCTTTCGCCTTTCGCCTTTCGCCTTTCGCCTTTCGCCTTTCGCCTTTCGCCTTTCGCCTTTCGCCTTTCGCCTTTCGACTTTCGCCTTTCGCCTTTCGCCTTTTCGCTTTTCGCCTTTCGCCTTTGGCCTTTCGCCTTTTGCCTTTCGCCTTTCGCCTTTCGCCTTTCGCCCTTCGCCTTTCGCCTTTCGCCTTTCGCCTTTAGCATTTCACCTTCCGCCTTTCGCATTTCGCCTTTCGCCTTTCGCCTTTCGCCTTTCTCCTTTCGCCTTTCGTCTTTCGCCTTTCGCCTTTCGCCTTTCGCCTTTCGCCTTTCGCCTTTCGCCTTTCGCCTTTCGCCTTTCGCCTTTCGCCTTCCGCATTTCGCCTTTCGCCTTTTGCATTTCGCCTTTCGCCTTTCGCCTTTCGCCTTTCGCCTTTCGCCTTTCGCCTTTCGCCTTTCGCCTTTCGCCTTTCGCCTTCCGCATTTCGCCTTTCGCCTTTTGCATTTCGCCTTTCGCCTTTCGCCTTTAGCCTTTCGCCTTTCGCCTTTCGCCTTTCGCCTTTCGCCTTTCGCCTTTTGCATTTCGCCTTTCGCCTTTCGCATTTCGCCTTTCGCCTTTCGCCTTTCGCCTTTCGTCTTTCGCATTTCACCTTTCGCCTTTCGCCTTTCACCTTTCGCCTTTCGCCTTTCGCCTTTCACCTTTCGCCTTTCGCCTTTTGCATTTCGCTTTTCGCCTTTCGCCTTTCGCCTTTTGCATTTCGCCTTTCGCCTTTCACCTTTCGCCTTTCGCCTTTCGCCTTTCGCCTTTCGCCTTTCGCCTTTCGTCTTTCGCCTTTCGACTTTCGCCTTTCGCCTTTCGCCTTTTCGCTTTTCGCCTCTCGCCCTTCACCTTTCGCCTTTCGCCTTCCGCCTTTCGCCTTTCGCCTTTCGCCTTTTGCCTTTCGCCTTTCGCCTTTCACTTTTCGCCTTTCGCCTTTCGCCTATCGCCTTTCGCCTTTCGCCTTCCGCTTTTCGCATTTCGCCTTTCGCCTTTCGCCTTTCGCCTTTCGCCTTTCGCCTTTCGCCTTTCGCCTTTCGCCTTTCGCCTTTCGCCTTTCGCCTTTCGCCTTTCGCCTTTCGCCTTTCGCCTTTCGCCTTTCGCCTTACGCCTTTCAACTTCCGCCTTTCGCCTTTCGCCTTTCCCCGTTCGCCTTTCGCCTTTCGCCTTTCGCCTTTCGCCTTTCGCCTTTCGCCTTTCGCCTTTCGCCCTTCACCTTTCGCCTTTCGCCTTCCGCCTTTCATCTTTCGCCTTTCGCCTTTCACTTTTCGCCTTTCGCCTTTCGCCTTCCGCCTTTCGCCTTTCGCCTTTCGCCTTTCGCCTTTCGCCTTTCGCCTTTCGCCTTTCGCCTTTCGCCTTTCGCCTTTCGCCTTTCGCCTTTCGCCTTTCTCCTTTCGCCTTTCGCCTTTTGCCTTTCGCCTTTCGCCTTTCGTCTTTCGCCTTTCGCATTTCGCCTTTAGCATTTTGAAATACGAATTTATAATTTCGAATTTTCCATTTCGCATTTTCAATTTCAACTTTTGTATATTATCTTTTGAATATCGTTTTTTCTTTTGCTTTAGGCATTTTAAATTTCTCCATTTTCATTTGAAAATCGTTTTTCCTTTTGCCTTAGGCATTTTGACTTTTGCCTCACGCCCTTCGCCTTTCGCCTATCGCCTTTCGCCTTTCGCCTTCCGCTTTTCGCCTTTCGCCTTTCGCCTTTCGCCTTTCGCCTTTCGCCTTTCGCCTTTCGCCTTTCGCCTTTCGCTTTCGCCTTTCGCCTTTCGCCTTTCGCCTTTCGCCTTTCACCTTTCGCCATACGCCTTCCGCCTTTCGCCTTTCGCCTTTCGCCTTTCGCCTTTCGCCTTTCACTTTTCGCCTTTCGCCTTTCGCCTTCCGCCTTTCGCCTTTCGCCTTTCGCCTTTCGCCTTTCGCCTTTCGCCATTCGCCTTTCGCCTTTCGCCTTTCGCCTTTCGCCTTTCACCTTTCTCCTTTCGCCTTTCGCCTTTTACCTTTCGCCTTTCGACTTTCGCCCTTCGCCTTTCGTCTTTCGCCTTTGGCATTTCGCCTTTAGCATTTTGAAATACGAATTTATAATTTCGAATTTTCCATTTCGCATTTTCAATTTCAACTTTTGTATATTATCTTTCGAATATCGTTTTTTCTTTTGCTTTAGGCATTTTAAATTTCTCCATTTTCATTTGAAAATCGTTTTTCCTTTTGCCTTAGGCATTTTGACTTTTGCCTCACGCCCTTCGCCTTTCGCCTATCGCCTTTCGCCTTTCGCCTTCCGCTTTTCGCCTTTCGCCTTTCGCCTTTCGCCTTTCGCCTTTCGCCTTTCGCCTTTCGCCTTTCGCCTTTCGCCTTTCGCCTTTCGCCTTTCGCCTTTCGCCTTTCGCCTTTCGACTTTCGCCTTTCGCATTTCGCCTTTCACCTTCCGCCTTTCGCCTTTCGCCTTTCGCCTTTCGCCTTTCGCCTTTCGCCTTTCGCCTTTCGCCTTTCGCCTTTCGCCTTCCTCCTTTCGCCTTTCGCCTTTCGCCTTTCGCCTTTCGTCTTTCGCCTTTCGCCTTTCGCCTTTCGCCTTTCGCCTTTCGCCTTTCGCCTTTCGCCTTGCGCCTTTCGCCATTCGCCTTTCGCCTTTCGCCTTTCGCCTTTCGCCTTTCGCCTTTCGCCTTTCGCCTTTCGCCTTTCGCCTTTCGCCTTTCGCCTTTCGCCTTTCGCCTTTCGCCTTTCGCCTTTCGCCTTACGCCTTTCGCCTTTCGCCTTTCCCCTTTGCCTTCCGCTTTTCGCCTTTCGCCTTTCGCCTTTCGCCTTTCGCCTTTCGCCTTGCGCCTTTCGCCATTCGCCTTTCGCCTTTCGCCTTTCGCCTTTCGCCTTTCGCCTTTCGCCTTTCGCCTTTCGCCTTTCGCCTTTCGCCTTTCGCCTTTCGCCTTTCGCCTTTCGCCTTTCGCCTTTCGCCTTTCGCCTTTCGCCTTTCGCCTTTCGCCTTTCGCCTTTCACCTTCCGCCTTTCGCCTTTCGCCTTCCGCCTTTCGCCTTTCGCCTTTCGCCTTTTGCCTTTCGCCTTTCGTCTTTCGCCTTTCGCAATTCGCCTTTAGCATTTTGAAATACAAATTTATAATTTCGAATTTTCCATTTCGCATTTTCAATTTCAACTTTTGTATTTTATCTTTTGAATATCGTTTTTTCTTTTGCTTCAGGCATTTTAAATTTCTCCGTTTTCATTTCGTGTTTTGAAAATCGTTTTTCCTTTTGCCTTCCGCCTTTCGCCTTTCGCCTTTCGCCTTTCGCCTTTCGCCTTTCGCCTTTTGCATTTCGCCTTTCGCCTTTCGACTTTCGCCCTTCGCCTTTCGTCTTTCGCCTTTCGCAATTCGCCTGTAGCATTTTGAAATACAAATTTATAATTTCGAATTTTCCATTTCGCATTTTCAATTTCAACTTTTGTATTTTATCTTTTGAATATCGTTTTTTCTTTTGCTTCAGGCATTTTAAATTTCTCCATTTTCATTTCATGTTTTGAAAATCGTTTTTCCTTTTGCCTTCCGCCTTTCGCCTTTCGCCTTTCGCCTTTCGCCTTTCGCCTTGCGCCTTTCGCCATTCGCCTTTCGCCTTTCGCCTTTCGCCTTTCGCCTTTCGCCTTTCGCCTTTCGCCTTTCGCCTTTCGCCTTTCGCCTTGCGCCTTTCGCCATTCGCCTTTCGCCTTTCGCCTTTCGCCTTTCGCCTTTCGCCTTTCGCCTTTCGCCTTTCGCCTTTCGCCTTTCGCCTTTCGCCTTTCGCCTTTCGCCTTTCGCCTTTCGCCTTTCGCCTTTCGCCTTTCGCCTTTCGCCTTTCGCCTTTCGCCTTTCGCCTTTCACCTTCCGCCTTTCGCCTTTCGCCTTCCGCCTTTCGCCTTTCGCCTTTCGCCTTTTGCCTTTCGCCTTTCGTCTTTCGCCTTTCGCAATTCGCCTTTAGCATTTTGAAATACAAATTTATAATTTCGAATTTTCCATTTCGCATTTTCAATTTCAACTTTTGTATTTTATCTTTTGAATATCGTTTTTTCTTTTGCTTCAGGCATTTTAAATTTCTCCGTTTTCATTTCGTGTTTTGAAAATCGTTTTTCCTTTTGCCTTCCGCCTTTCGCCTTTCGCCTTTCGCCTTTCGCCTTTCGCCTTTCGCCTTTTGCATTTCGCCTTTCGCCTTTCGACTTTCGCCCTTCGCCTTTCGTCTTTCGCCTTTCGCAATTCGCCTGTAGCATTTTGAAATACAAATTTATAATTTCGAATTTTCCATTTCGCATTTTCAATTTCAACTTTTGTATTTTATCTTTTGAATATCGTTTTTTCTTTTGCTTCAGGCATTTTAAATTTCTCCATTTTCATTTCATGTTTTGAAAATCGTTTTTCCTTTTGCCTTCCGCCTTTCGCCTTTCGCCTTTCGCCTTTCGCCTTTCACCTTTCGCCTAACGCCTTTCGCCTTTCCCCTTTCTCCTTTCGCCTTTCGCCTTTCGCCTTTCGCCTTTCGCCTTTCGACTTTCGCCTTTCGCCTTTCGCCTTTCGCCTTACGCCTTTCACCTTTCGCCTTTCGCCTTTCGCCTTTCACCTTTCGCCTTTCGCCTTTCGCCTTTCGCCTTTTGCCTTTCGCCTTTCGCCTTTCGACTTTCGCCCTTCGCCTTTCGTCTTTCGCCTTTCGCATTTCGCCTTTAGCATTTTGAAATACAAATTTCTAATTTCTAATTTTCCATTTCGCCTTTTTAATTTCAACTTTAGTATTTTATCTTTTGAATATCGTTTTTTCTTTTGCTTTAGGCATTTTAAATTTCTCCATTTTTATTTCATGTTTTGAAAATCGTTTTTCATTTTGCCTTAGGCATTTTGACTTTTGCCTTTCGACTTTCGCCTTTCGCCTTTCGCCTTTTCGCTTTTCGCCTTTCGCCTTTGGCCTTTCGCTTTTGGCCTTTCGCCTTTCGCCTTTCGCCTTTCGCCTTTCGCCTTTCGCCTTTCGCCTTTCGCCTTTCGCCTTTTGCATTTCGCCTTTCGCCTTTCGCCTTTCGCCTTTCGCCTTTCGCCTTTCGCCTTTCGCCTTTCGCCTTTCGCCTTTCGCCTTTCGCCTTTCGCCTTTCGACTTTCGCCTTTCGCCTTTCGCCTTTTCGCTTTTCGCCTTTCGCCTTTGGCCTTTCGCCTTTTGCCTTTCGCCTTTCGCCTTTCGCCTTTCGCCCTTCGCCTTTCGCCTTTCGCCTTTCGCCTTTAGCATTTCACCTTCCGCCTTTCGCATTTCGCCTTTCGCCTTTCGCCTTTCGCCTTTCTCCTTTCGCCTTTCGTCTTTCGCCTTTCGCCTTTCGCCTTTCGCCTTTCGCCTTTCGCCTTTCGCCTTTCGCCTTTCGCCTTTCGCCTTTCGCCTTTCGCCTTCCGCATTTCGCTTTCGCCTTTTGCATTTCGCCTTTCGCCTTTCGCCTTTCGCCTTTCGCCTTTCGCCTTTCCCCTTTCGCCTTTCGCCTTTCGCCTTTCGCCTTTCGCCTTTCGCCTTTCGCCTTTCGCCTTTCGCCTTTCGCATTTCGCCTTTCGCCTTTCGCCTTTCGTCTTTCGCATTTCACCTTTCGCCTTTCGCCTTTCACCTTTCGCCTTTCGCCTTTCGCCTTTTGCATTTCGCCTTTCGCCTTTCGCCTTTCGCCTTTCGCCTTTTGCATTTCGCCTTTCGCCTTTCGCCTTTCGCCTTTCGCCTTTCGCCTTTCGCCTTTCGTCTTTCGCCTTTCGACTTTCGCCTTTCGCCTTTCGCCTTTCGCCTTTTCGCTTTTCGCCTTTCGCCTTTGGCCTTTCGCCTTTCGCCTTTCGCTTTTCGCCTTTCGCCTTTCACCTTTCCCCATTCGCCTTTCGCCTTTCGCCTTTCGCCTTTCGCCTTTCGCCTTTCGCCTTTCGCCTTTCGCCTTTCACCTTTCGCCTTTCGCCTTTCGCCTTTCGCCTTTCGCCTTTCGCCTTTCGCCTTTCGCCCTTCGCCTTTCGCCTTTCGCCTTTCGCCTTTTGCATTTCGCCTTTCGCCTTTCGCCTTTCACCTTTCCCCATTCGCCTTTCGCCTTTCGCCTTTCGCCTTTCGCCTTTCGCCTTTCACCTTTCGCCTTTCGCCTTTCGCCCTTCGCCTTTTGCCTTTTGCCTTTCGCCTTTCGCCTTTCGACTTTCGCCCTTCGCCTTTCGTCTTTCGCCTTTCGCATTTCTCCTTTAGCATTTTGAAATACAAATTTCTAATTTCTAATTTTCCATTTCGCATTTTCAATTCCAACTTTAGTATTTTATCTTTTGAATATCGTTTTTTCTTTTGCTTTAGGCATTTTAAATTTCTCCATTTTTATTTCATGTTTTGAAAATCGTTTTTCATTTTGCCTTAGGCATTTTGACTTTTGCCTTTCGACTTTCGCCTTTCGCCTTTCGCCTTTTCGCTTTTCGCCTTTCGCCTTTGGCCTTTCGCCTTTGGCCTTTCGCCTTTCGCCTTTCGCCTTTCGCCTTTCGCCTTTCGCCTTTCGCCTTTCGCCTTTCGCCTTTTGCATTTCGCCTTTCGCCTTTCGCCTTTCGCCTTTCGCCTTTCGCCTTTCGCCTTTCGCCTTTCGCCTTTCGCCTTTCGCCTTTCGCCTTTCGCCTTTCGACTTTCGCCTTTCGCCTTTCGCCTTTTCGCTTTTCGCCTTTCGCCTTTGGCCTTTCGCCTTTTGCCTTTCGCCTTTCGCCTTTCGCCTTTCGCCCTTCGCCTTTCGCCTTTCGCCTTTCGCCTTTAGCATTTCACCTTCCGCCTTTCGCATTTCGCCTTTCGCCTTTCGCCTTTCGCCTTTCTCCTTTCGCCTTTCGTCTTTCGCCTTTCGCCTTTCGCCTTTCGCCTTTCGCCTTTCGCCTTTCGCCTTTCGCCTTTCGCCTTTCGCCTTTCGCCTTTCGCCTTCCGCATTTCGCCTTTCGCCTTTTGCATTTCGCCTTTCGCCTTTCGCCTTTCGCCTTTCGCCTTTCCCCTTTCGCCTTTCGCCTTTCGCCTTTCGCCTTTCGCCTTTCGCCTTTCGCCTTTCGCCTTTCGCCTTTCGCATTTCGCCTTTCGCCTTTCGCCTTTCGTCTTTCGCATTTCACATTTCGCCTTTCGCCTTTCACCTTTCGCCTTTCGCCTTTCGCCTTTTGCATTTCGCCTTTCGCCTTTCGCCTTTCGCCTTTCGCCTTTTGCATTTCGCCTTTCGCCTTTCGCCTTTCGCCTTTCGCCTTTCGCCTTTCGCCTTTCGTCTTTCGCCTTTCGACTTTCGCCTTTCGCCTTTCGCCTTTCGCCTTTTCGCTTTTCGCCTTTCGCCTTTGGCCTTTCGCCTTTCGCCTTTCGCTTTTCGCCTTTCGCCTTTCACCTTTCCCCATTCGCCTTTCGCCTTTCGCCTTTCGCCTTTCGCCTTTCGCCTTTCGCCTTTCGCCTTTCGCCTTTCACCTTTCGCCTTTCGCCTTTCGCCTTTCGCCTTTCGCCTTTCGCCTTTCGCCTTTCGCCCTTCGCCTTTCGCCTTTCGCCTTTCGCCTTTTGCATTTCGCCTTTCGCCTTTCGCCTTTCACCTTTCCCCATTCGCCTTTCGCCTTTCGCCTTTCGCCTTTCGCCTTTCGCCTTTCACCTTTCGCCTTTCGCCTTTCGCCCTTCGCCTTTTGCCTTTTGCCTTTCGCCTTTCGCCTTTCGACTTTCGCCCTTCGCCTTTCGTCTTTCGCCTTTCGCATTTCTCCTTTAGCATTTTGAAATACAAATTTCTAATTTCTAATTTTCCATTTCGCATTTTCAATTCCAACTTTAGTATTTTATCTTTTGAATATCGTTTTTTCTTTTGCTTTAGGCATTTTAAATTTCTCCATTTTTATTTCATGTTTTGAAAATCGTTTTTCATTTTGCCTTAGGCATTTTGACTTTTGCCTCTCGCCCTTCGCCTTTCGCCTTCCGCCTTTCGCCTTTAGCTTTCGCCTTTCGCCTTTCGCCTTTCGCCTTTCTCCATTCGCCTTTCGCCTTTCGCCTTTCGCCTTTCGCCTTTCGCCTTTCGCCTTTCGCCTTTCGCCTTTCGCCTTTCGCCTTTCGCCTTTCGCCTTTCGCCTTTCGCCTTTCACCTTTCGTCTTTCGCCTTTCGCCTTTCACCTTTCGCCTTTCGCCTTTCGCCTTTTGCCTTTCGCCTTTCGCCTTTCGACTTTCGCCCTTCGCCTTTCGTCTTTCGCCTTTCGCATTTCGCCTTTACCATTTTGAAATACAAATTTATAATTTATAATTTTCCATTTCGCCTTTTTAATTTCAACTTTAGTATTTTATCTTTTGAATATCGTTTTTTCTTTTGCTTTAGGCATTTTAAATTTCTCCATTTTTATTTCATGTTTTGAAAATCGTTTTTCATTTTGCCTTAGGCATTTTGACTTTTGCCTCTCGCCCTTCGCCTTTCGCCTTTCGCCTTCCGCCTTTCGCCTTTCGCCCTTCGCCTTTCGTCTTTCGCCTTTCGCATTTCGCCTTTCACTTTCCGCCTTTCGCCTTTCGCCTTTCGCCTTTCGACTTTCGCCCTTCGCCTTTCGTCTTTCGGCTTTCGCCTTTCACCTTTCGCTTTTCGCCTTTCACCTTTCGCCTTTCGCCTTTCGCCTTTTGCCTTTCGCCTTTCGACTTTCGACCTTCGCCTTCCGTCTTTCACCTTTCGCATTTCGCCTTTCACCTTTCGCCTTTCGTCTTTCGCCTTTCGCCTTTCGCCTTTCGACTTTCGCCCTTCGCCTTTCGTCTTTCGCCTTTCGCCTTTCGCCTTTCACCTTTCGATTTTCGCCTTTCGCCTTTCGCCTTTCACCTTTCGCCTTTCGCCTTTCGCCTTTCGCCTTTCAACTTTCGCCTTTCGCCTTTCGCCTTTCGCCTTTCACCTTTCGCCTTTCGCCTTTCGCCTTTCACCTTTCGCCTTTCGCCTTTTGCCTTTCGCCTTTCGCCTTTCGACTTTCGCCCTTCGCCTTTCGTCTTTCGCCTTTCGCATTTCGCCTTTAGCATTTTGAAATACAAATTTCTAATTTCTAATTTTCCATTTCGCATTTTCAATTTCAACTTTTGTATTTTATCTTTTGAATATCGTTTTTTCTTTTGCTTCAGGCATTTTAAATTTCTCCATTTTCATTTCGTGTTTTGAAAATCGTTTTTCCTTTTGCCTTTCGCCTTTCGCCTTTCGCCTTTCGCCTTTCGCCTTTCGCCTTTCGCCATTTGCCTTTCGTATTTCGCCTTTCGACTTTCGCCCTTCGCCTTTCGTCTTTCGCCTTTCGCATTTCGCCTTTAGCATTTTGAAATACAAATTTCTAATTTCTAATTTTCCATTTCGCATTTTCAATTTCAACTTTTGTATTTTATCTTTTGAATATCGTTTTTTCTTTTGCTTCAGGCATTTTAAATTTCTCCATTTTCATTTCGTGTTTTGAAAATCGTTTTTCCTTTTGCCTTCCGCCTTTCGCCTTTCGCCTTTCGCCTTTCGCCTTTCGCCTTTCGCCTTTTGCATTTCGCCTTTCGCCTTTCGCCTTTCGCCTTTCGCCTTTCGCCTTTCACCTTTCGCCTTTCGCCTTTCGCCTTTCACCTTTCGCCTTTCGCCTTTCGCCTTTTGCCTTTCGCCTTTCGCCTTTCGACTTTCGCCCTTCGCCTTTCGTCTTTCGCCTTTCGCATTTCGCCTTTACCATTTTGAAATACAAATTTATAATTTATAATTTTCCATTTCGCCTTTTTAATTTCAACTTTAGTGTTTTATCTTTTGAATATCGTTTTTTCTTTTGCTTTAGGCATTTTAAATTTCTCCATTTTTATTTCATGTTTTGAAAATCGTTTTTCATTTTGCCTTAGGCATTTTGACTTTTGCCTCTCGCCCTTCGCCTTTCGCCTTTCGCCTTCCGCCTTTCGCCTTTCGCCCTTCGCCTTTCGTCTTTCGCCTTTCGCATTTCGCCTTTCACTTTCCGCCTTTCGCCTTTCGCCTTTCGAGTTTCGCCCTTCGCCTTTCGCCTTTCACCTTTCGCCTTTCACCTTTCGCTTTTCGCCTTTCACCTTTCGCCTTTCGCCTTTCGCCTTTTGCCTTTCGCCTTTCGCCTTTCGACTTTCGACCTTCGCCTTCCGTCTTTCACCTTTCGCATTTCGCCTTTCACCTTTCGCCTTTCGTCTTTCGCCTTTCGCCTTTCGCCTTTCGACTTTCGCCCTTCGCCTTTCGTCTTTCGCCTTTCGCCTTTCGCCTTTCACCTTTCGATTTTCGCCTTTCGCCTTTCGCTTTTCACCTTTCGCCTTTCGCCTTTCGCCTTTCGCCTTTCGCCTTTCAACTTTCGCCTTTCGCCTTTCGCCTTTCGCCTTTCGCCTTCCGCCTTTCGCCTTTCGCCTTTCGCCTTTCGCCTTTCACTTTTCGCCTTTCGCCTTTCGCCTTCCGCCTTTCGCCTTTCGCCTTTCGCCTTTCGCCTTTCGCCTTTCGCCTTTCGCCTTTCGCCTTTCGCCTTTCGCCTTTCGCCTTTCGCCTTTCGCCTTTCGCCTTTCGCCTTTCGCCTTTCACCTTCCGCCTTTCGCCTTTCGCCTTCCGCCTTTCGCCTTTCGCCTTTCGCCTTTCGCCTTTCGACTTTCGCCCTTCGCCTTTCGTCTTTCGGCTTTCGCCTTTCACCTTTCGCTTTTCGCCTTTCACCTTTCGCCTTTCGCCTTTCGCCTTTTGCCTTTCGCCTTTCGACTTTCGACCTTCGCCTTCCGTCTTTCACCTTTCGCATTTCGCCTTTCACCTTTCGCCTTTCGTCTTTCGCCTTTCGCCTTTCGACTTTCGCCCTTCGCCTTTCGTCTTTCGCCTTTCGCCTTTCGCCTTTCGCCTTTCACCTTTCGATTTTCGCCTTTCGCCTTTCGCCTTTCACCTTTCGCCTTTCGCCTTTCGCCTTTCGCCTTTCAACTTTCGCCTTTCGCCTTTCGCCTTTCGCCTTTCACCTTTCGCCTTTCGCCTTTCGCCTTTCACCTTTCGCCTTTCGCCTTTTGCCTTTCGCCTTTCGCCTTTCGACTTTCGCCCTTCGCCTTTCGTCTTTCGCCTTTCGCATTTCGCCTTTAGCATTTTGAAATACAAATTTCTAATTTCTAATTTTCCATTTCGCATTTTCAATTTCAACTTTTGTATTTTATCTTTTGAATATCGTTTTTTCTTTTGCTTCAGGCATTTTAAATTTCTCCATTTTCATTTCGTGTTTTGAAAATCGTTTTTCCTTTTGCCTTTCGCCTTTCGCCTTTCGCCTTTCGCCTTTCGCCTTTCGCCTTTCGCCATTTGCCTTTCGTATTTCGCCTTTCGACTTTCGCCCTTCGCCTTTCGTCTTTCGCCTTTCGCATTTCGCCTTTAGCATTTTGAAATACAAATTTCTAATTTCTAATTTTCCATTTCGCATTTTCAATTTCAACTTTTGTATTTTATCTTTTGAATAAAGTTTTTTCTTTTGCTTCAGGCATTTTAAATTTCTCCATTTTCATTTCGTGTTTTGAAAATCGTTTTTCCTTTTGCCTTCCGCCTTTCGCCTTTCGCCTTTCGCCTTTCGCCTTTCGCCTTTCGCCTTTTGCATTTCGCCTTTCGCCTTTCGCCTTTCGCCTTTCGCCTTTCGCCTTTCACCTTTCGCCTTTCGCCTTTCGCCTTTCACCTTTCGCCTTTCGCCTTTCGCCTTTTGCCTTTCGCCTTTCGCCTTTCGACTTTCGCCCTTCGCCTTTCGTCTTTCGCCTTTCGCATTTCGCCTTTACCATTTTGAAATACAAATTTATAATTTATAATTTTCCATTTCGCCTTTTTAATTTCAACTTTAGTGTTTTATCTTTTGAATATCGTTTTTTCTTTTGCTTTAGGCATTTTAAATTTCTCCATTTTTATTTCATGTTTTGAAAATCGTTTTTCATTTTGCCTTAGGCATTTTGACTTTTGCCTCTCGCCCTTCGCCTTTCGCCTTTCGCCTTCCGCCTTTCGCCTTTCGCCCTTCGCCTTTCGTCTTTCGCCTTTCGCATTTCGCCTTTCACTTTCCGCCTTTCGCCTTTCGCCTTTCGAGTTTCGCCCTTCGCCTTTCGCCTTTCACCTTTCGCCTTTCACCTTTCGCTTTTCGCCTTTCACCTTTCGCCTTTCGCCTTTCGCCTTTTGCCTTTCGCCTTTCGCCTTTCGACTTTCGACCTTCGCCTTCCGTCTTTCACCTTTCGCATTTCGCCTTTCACCTTTCGCCTTTCGTCTTTCGCCTTTCGCCTTTCGCCTTTCGACTTTCGCCCTTCGCCTTTCGTCTTTCGCCTTTCGCCTTTCGCCTTTCACCTTTCGATTTTCGCCTTTCGCCTTTCGCTTTTCACCTTTCGCCTTTCGCCTTTCGCCTTTCGCCTTTCGCCTTTCAACTTTCGCCTTTCGCCTTTCGCCTTTCGCCTTTCGCCTTTCGCCTTCCGCCTTTCGCCTTTCGCCTTTCGCCTTTCGCCTTTCACTTTTCGCCTTTCGCCTTTCGCCTTCCGCCTTTCGCCTTTCGCCTTTCGCCTTTCGCCTTTCGCCTTTCGCCTTTCGCCTTTCGCCTTTCGCCTTTCGCCTTTCGCCTTTCGCCTTTCGCCTTTCGCCTTTCGCCTTTCGCCTTTCACCTTCCGCCTTTCGCCTTTCGCCTTCCGCCTTTCGCCTTTCGCCTTTCGCCTTTCGCCTTTTGCCTTTCGCCTTTCGTCATTTTAAATCTCTCCATTTTCATTTGAAAATCGTTTTTCCTTTTGCCTTAGGCATTTTGACTTTTGCCTCTCGCCCTTCGCCTTTCGCCTTTCGCCTTCCGCCTTTCGCCTTTCGCCCTTCGCCTTTCGTCTTTCGCCTTTCGCATTTCGCCTTTCACTTTCCGCCTTTCGCCTTTCGCCTTTCGCCTTTCGACTTTCGCCCTTCGCCTTTCGTCTTTCGGCTTTCGCCTTTCACCTTTCGCTTTTCGCCTTTCACCTTTCGCCTTTCGCCTTTCGTCTTTTGCCTTTCGCCTTTCGACTTTCGACCTTCGCCTTCCGTCTTTCACCTTTCGCCTTTCCCCTTTCGCCTTTCGCCTTTCCCCTTTCGCCTTTCGCCTTTCGCCTTTCGCCTTTCGCCTTTCGCATTTCGCCTTTCGCCTTTCGCCTTTTGCATTTCGCCTTTCGCCTTTCGCCTTTCGCCTTTCGCCTTTCGCCTTTCGCCTTTCGCCTTTCGCCTTTCGCCTTTCGCCTTTCGCCTTTCGCCTTTCGCCTTTCGCCTTTCGCCTTTCGCCTTTCGCCTTTCGCCTTTCACCTTCCGCCTTTCGCCTTTCGCCTTTCGCCTTTCCCCTTTCGCCTTTCGCCTTTCGCCTTTCGCCTTTCGCCTTTCGCCTTTCGCCTTTCGCCTTTCGCATTTCGCCTTTCGCCTTTCGCCTTTCGTCTTTCGCATTTCACCTTTCGCCTTTCGCCTTTCGCCTTTTGCATTTCGCCTTTCGCCTTTCGCCTTTCGCCTTTCGCCTTTTGCATTTCGCCTTTCGCCTTTCGCCTTTCGCCTTTCGCCTTTCGCCTTTCGCCTTTCGTCTTTCGCCTTTCGACTTTCGCCTTTCGCCTTTCGCCTTTCGCCTTTTCGCTTTTCGCCTTTCGCCTTTGGCCTTTCGCCTTTCGCCTTTCGCCTTTCGCCTTTCGCCTTTCGCCTTTCGCCTTTCGCCTTTCGCCTTTCGCCTTTCGCCCTTCGCCTTTCGCCTTTCGCCTTTCGCCTTTCGCCTTTCGCCTTTCGCCTTTTGCATTTCGCCTTTCGCCTTTCGCCTTTCACCTTTCCCCATTCGCCTTTCGCCTTTCGCCTTTCGCCTTTCGCCTTTCGCCTTTCGCCTTTCGCCTTTCACCTTTCGCCTTTCGCCTTTCACCTTTCGCCTTTCGCCTTTCGCCCTTCGCCTTTTGCCTTTCGCCTTTCGCCTTTCGACTTTCGCCCTTCGCCTTTCGTCTTTCGCCTTTCGCATTTCTCCTTTAGCATTTTGAAATACAAATTTCTAATTTCTAATTTTCCATTTCGCATTTTCAATTCCAACTTTAGTATTTTATCTTTTGAATATCGTTTTTTCTTTTGCTTTAGGCATTTTAAATTTCTCCATTTTTATTTCATGTTTTGAAAATCGTTTTTCATTTTGCCTTAGGCATTTTGACTTTTGCCTCTCGCCCTTCGCCTTTCGCCTTTCGCCTTCCGCCTTTCGCCTTTCGCCCTTCGCCTTTCGTCTTTCGCCTTTCGCATTTCGCCTTTCACTTTCCGCCTTTCGCCTTTCGCCTTTCGCCTTTCGCCTTTCGCCCTTCGACTTTCGCCCTTCGCCTTTCGTCTTTCGGCTTTCGCCTTTCACCTTTCGCTTTTCGCCTTTCACCTTTCGCCTTTCGCCTTTCGCCTTTTGCCTTTCGCCTTTCGACTTTCGACCTTCGCCTTCCGTCTTTCACCTTTCGCATTTCGCCTTTCACCTTTCGCCTTTCGTCTTTCGCCTTTCGCCTTTCGCCTTTCGACCTTCGCCCTTCGCCTTTCGTCTTTCGCCTTTCGCCTTTCACCTTTCGATTTTCGCCTTTCGCCTTTCGCCTTTCACCTTTCGCCTTTCGCCTTTCGCCTTTCGCCTTTCGCCTTTCAACTTTCGCCTTTCGCCTTTCGCCTTTCGCCTTTCACCTTTCGCCTTTCGCCTTTCGCCTTTCACCTTTCGCCTTTCGCCTTTCGCCTTTCGCCTATTGCCTTTCGCCTTTCGCCTTTCGACTTTCGCCCTTCGCCTTTCGTCTTTCGCCTTTCGCATTTCGCCTTTAGCATTTTGAAATACAAATTTCTAATTTCTAATTTTCCATTTCGCATTTTCAATTTCAACTTTTGTATTTTATCTTTTGAATATCGTTTTTTCTTTTGCTTCAGGCATTTTAAATTTCTCCATTTTCATTTCGTGTTTTGAAAATCGTTTTTCCTTTTGCCTTCCGCCTTTCGCCTTTCGCCTTTCGCCTTTCGCCTTTCGCCTTTCGCCTTTCGCCATTTGCCTTTCGCCTTTCGCCTTTCGACTTTCGCCCTTCGCCTTTCGTCTTTCGCCTTTCGCATTTCGCCTTTAGCATTTTGAAATACAAATTTCTAATTTTCCATTTCGCATTTTCAATTTCAACTTTTGTATTTTATCTTTTGAATATCGTTTTTTCTTTTGCTTCAGGCATTTTAAATTTCTCCATTTTCATTTCGTGTTTTGAAAATCGTTTTTCCTTTTGCCTTCCGCCTTTCGCCTTTCGCCTTTCGCCTTTCGCCTTTCGCCTTTCGCCTTTTGCATTTCGCCTTTCGCCTTTCGCCTTTCGCCTTTCGCCTTTCGCCTTTCGCCTTTCACCTTTCGCCTTTCGCCTTTCGCCTTTCACCTTTCGCCTTTCGCCTTTCGCCTTTTGCCTTTCGCCTTTCGCCTTTCGACTTTCGCCCTTCGCCTTTCGTCTTTCGCCTTTCGCATTTCGCCTTTACCATTTTGAAATACAAATTTATAATTTATAATTTTCCATTTCGCCTTTTTAATTTCAACTTTAGTGTTTTATCTTTTGAATATCGTTTTTTCTTTTGCTTTAGGCATTTTAAATTTCTCCATTTTTATTTCATGTTTTGAAAATCGTTTTTCATTTTGCCTTAGGCATTTTGACTTTTGCCTCTCGCCCTTCGCCTTTCGCCTTTCGCCTTCCGCCTTTCGCCTTTCGCCCTTCGCCTTTCGTCTTTCGCCTTTCGCATTTCGCCTTTCACTTTCCGCCTTTCGCCTTTCGCCTTTCGACTTTCGCCCTTCGCCTTTCGCCTTTCACCTTTCGCCTTTCACCTTTCGCTTTTCGCCTTTCACCTTTCGCCTTTCGCCTTTCGCCTTTTGCCTTTCGCCTTTCGCCTTTCGACTTTCGACCTTCGCCTTCCGTCTTTCACCTTTCGCATTTCGCCTTTCACCTTTCGCCTTTCGTCTTTCGCCTTTCGCCTTTCGCCTTTCGACTTTCGCCCTTCGCCTTTCGTCTTTCGCCTTTCGCCTTTCACCTTTCGATTTTCGCCTTTCGCCTTTCGCTTTTCACCTTTCGCCTTTCGCCTTTCGCCTTTCGCCTTTCGCCTTTCGCCTTTCAACTTTCGCCTTTCGCCTTTCGCCTTTCGCCTTCCGCCTTTCGCCTTTCGCCTTTCGCCTTTCGCCTTTCACTTTTCGCCTTTCGCCTTTCGCCTTCCGCCTTTCGCCTTTCGCCTTTCGCCTTTCGCCTTTCGCCTTTCGCCTTTCGCCTTTCGCCTTTCGCCTTTCGCCTTTCGCGTTTCGCCTTTCACCTTTCTCCTTTCGCCTTTCGCCTTTTGCCTTTCGCCTTTCGCCTTTCGTCTTTCGCCTTTCGCATTTCCCCTTTAGCATTTTGAAATACGAATTTATAATTTCGAATTTTCCATTTCGCATTTTCAATTTCAACTTTTGTATATTATCTTTTGAATATCGTTTTTTCTTTTGCTTTAGGCATTTTAAATTTCTCCATTTTCATTTGAAAATCGTTTTTCCTTTTGCCTTAGGCATTTTGACTTTTGCCTCACGCCCTTCGCCTTTCGCCTATCGCCTTTCGCCCTCCGCTTTAACGCCTTTCGCCTTTCGCCTTTCGCCTTTCGCCTTTCGCCTTTCGCCTTTCGCCTTTCGCTTTCGCCTTTCGCCTTTCGCCTTTCGCCTTTCGCCTTTCGCCTTTCGCCTTTCGCCTTTCACCTTTCGCCTTACGCCTTCCGCCTTTCGCCTTTCGCCTTTCGCCTTTCGCCTTTCACTTTTCGCCTTTCTCCTTTCGCCTTCCGCCTTTCGCCTGTCGCCTTTCGCCTTTCGCCTTTCGCCATTCGCATTTCGCCTTTCGCCTTTCGCCTTTCGCCTTTCACCTTTCTCCTTTCGCCTTTCGCCTTTTGCCTTTCGCCTTTCGCCTTTCGACTTTCGCCCTTCGCCTTTCGTCTTTCGCCTTTGGCATTTCGCCTTTAGCATTTTGAAATACGAATTTATAATTTCGAATTTTCCATTTCGCATTTTCAATTTCAACTTTTGTATATTATCTTTCGAATATCGTTTTTTCTTTTGCTTTAGGCATTTTAAATCTCCCCATTTTCATTTGAAAATCGTTTTTCCTTTTGCCTTAGGCATTTTGACTTTTGCCTCACGCCCTTCGCCTTTCGCCTATCGCCTTTCGCCTTTCGCCTTCCGCTTTTCGCCTTTCGCCTTTCGCCTTTCGCCTTTCGCCTTTCGCCTTTCGCCTTTCGCCTTTCGCCTTTCGCCTTTCGCCTTTCGCCTTTCGCCTTTCGACTTTCGCCTTTCGCCTTTCGCCTTTCACCTTCCGCCTTTCGCCTTTCGCCTTTCGCCTTTCGCCTTTCGCCTTTCGCCTTTCGCCTTTCGCCTTTCGCCTTTCGCCTTTCGCCTTCCGCCTTTCGCCTTTCGCCTTTCGCCTTTCGCCTTTCGCCTTTCGCCTTTCGCCTTTCGCCTTTCGCCTTTCGCCTTTCGCCTTTCGCCTTTCGCCTTTCGCCTTTCGCCTTTCGCCTTTCGCCTTTCGCCTTTCGCCTTTCGCCTTGCGCCTTTCGCCATTCGCCTTTCGCCTTTCGCCTTTCGCCTTTCGCCTTTCGCCTTTCGCCTTTCGCCTTTCGCCTTTCGCCTTTCGCCTTTCGCCTTTCGCCTTTCGCCTTTCGCCTTACGCCTTTCGCCTTTCGCCTTTCGCCTTTCGCCTTACGCCTTTCACCTTCCGCCTTTCGCCTTTCGCCTTTCCCCTTTGCCTTCCGCTTTTCGCCTTTCGCCTTTCGCCTTTCGCCTTTCGCCTTTCGCCTTTCGCCTTTCGCCTTTCGCCTTTCGCCTTTCGCCTTTCGCCTTTCGCCTTTCGCCTTTCGCCTTTCACCTTCCGCCTTTCGCCTTTCGCCTTCCGCCTTTCGCCTTTCGCCTTTCGCCTTTCGCCTTTTGCCTTTCGCCTTTCGTCTTTCGCCTTTCGCAATTCGCCTTTAGCATTTTGAAATACGAATTTATAATTTCGAATTTTCCATTTCGCATTTTCAATTTCAACTTTTGTATTTTATTTTTTGAATATCGTTTTTTCTTTTGCTTCAGGCATTTTAAATTTCTCAATTTTCATTTCGTGTTTTGAAAATCGTTTTTCCTTTTGCCTTCCGCCTTTCGCCTTTCGCCTTTCTCCTTTCGCCTTTCGCCTTTTGCATTTCGCCTTTCGACTTTCGCCCTTCGCCTTTCGTCTTTCGCCTTTCGCAATTCGCCTTTAGCATTTTGAAATACAAATTTATAATTTCGAATTTTCCATTTCGCATTTTCAATTTCAACTTTTGTATTTTATCTTTTGAATATCGTTTTTTCTTTTGCTTCAGGCATTTTAAATTTCTCCATTTTCATTTCATGTTTTGAAAATCGTTTTTCATTTTGCCTTCCGCCTTTCGCCTTTCGCCTTTCGCCTTTCGCCTTTCACCTTTCGCCTAACGCCTTTCGCCTTTCCCCTTTCTCCTTTCGCCTTTCGCCTTTCGCCTTTCGCCTTTCGCCTTTCGCCTTTCGCCTTTCGCCTTTCGACTTTCGCCTTTCGCCTTTCGCCTTTCGCCTTACGCCTTTCACCTTTCGCCTTTCGCCTTTCGCCTTTCACCTTTCGCCTTTCGCCTTTCGCCTTTCGCCTTTTGCCTTTCGCCTTTCGCCTTTCGACTTTCGCCCTTCGCCTTTCGTCTTTCGCCTTTCGCATTTCGCCTTTAGCATTTTGAAATACAAATTTCTAATTTCTAATTTTCCATTTCGCCTTTTTAATTTCAACTTTAGTATTTTATCTTTTGAATATCGTTTTTTCTTTTGCTTTAGGCATTTTAAATTTCTCCATTTTTATTTCATGTTTTGAAAATCGTTTTTCATTTTGCCTTAGGCATTTTGACTTTTGCCTTTCGACTTTCGCCTTTCGCCTTTCGCCTTTTCGCTTTTCGCCTTTCGCCTTTGGCCTTTCGCCTTTGGCCTTTCGCCTTTCGCCTTTCGCCTTTCGCCTTTCGCCTTTCGCCTTTCGCCTTTCGCCTTTCGCCTTTCGCCTTTCGCCTTTCGCCTTTTGCATTTCGCCTTTCGCCTTTCGCCTTTCACCTTTCGCCTTTCGCCTTTCGCCTTTCGCCTTTCGCCTTTCGCCTTTCGCCTTTCGCCTTTCGACTTTCGCCTTTCGCCTTTCGCCTTTTCGCTTTTCGCCTTTCGCCTTTGGCCTTTCGCCTTTTGCCTTTCGCCTTTCGCCTTTCGCCTTTCGCCCTTCGCCTTTCGCCTTTCGCCTTTCGCCTTTAGCATTTCACCTTCCGCCTTTCGCATTTCGCCTTTCGCCTTTCGCCTTTCGCCTTTCTCCTTTCGCCTTTCGTCTTTCGCCTTTCGCCTTTCGCCTTTCGCCTTTCGCCTTTCGCCTTTCGCCTTTCGCCTTCCGCATTTCGCCTTTCGCCTTTTGCATTTCGCCTTTCGCCTTTCGCCTTTCGCCTTTCGCCTTTCGCCTTTCGCCTTTCGCCTTTCGCCTTTCGCCTTTCGCCTTTCGCCTTTCGCCTTTCACCTTCCGCCTTTCGCCTTTCGCCTTTCGCCTTTCCCCTTTCGCCTTTCGCCTTTCGCCTTTCGCCTTTCGCCTTTCGCCTTTCGCCTTTCGCATTTCGCCTTTCGCCTTTCGCCTTTCGTCTTTCGCATTTCACCTTTCGCCTTTCGCCTTTCACCTTTCGCCTTTCGCCTTTTGCATTTCGCCTTTCGCCTTTCGCCTTTCGCCTTTCGCCTTTTGCATTTCGCCTTTCGCCTTTCACCTTTCGCCTTTCGCCTTTCGCCTTTCGCCTTTCGCCTTTCGCCTTTCGCCTTTCGTCTTTCGCCTTTCGACTTTCGCCTTTCGCATTTCGCCTTTTCGCTTTTCGCCTTTCGCCTTTGGCCTTTCGCCTTTCGCCTTTCGCCTTTCGCCTTTCGCCTTTCGCCTTTCGCCTTTCGCCTTTCGCCCTTCGCCTTTCGCCTTTCGCCTTTCGCCTTTTGCATTTCGCCTTTCGCCTTTCGCCTTTCACCTTTCCCCTTTCGCCTTTCGCCTTTCGCCTTTCGCCTTTCGCCTTTCGCCTTTCGCCTTTCGCCTTTCGCCTTTCGCCTTTCGCCTTTCGCCTTTCGCCTTTCGCCTTTCGCCTTTCGCCTTTCGCCTTTCGCCTTTCACCTTTCGCCTTTCGCCTTTCGCCTTTCACCTTTCGCCTTTCGCCTTTCGCCCTTCGCCTTTTGCCTTTCGCCTTTCGCCTTTCGACTTTCGCCCTTCGCCTTTCGTCTTTCGCCTTTCGCATTTCGCCTTTAGCATTTTGAAATACAAATTTCTAATTTCTAATTTTCCATTTCGCATTTTCAATTCCAACTTTAGTATTTTACCTTTTGAATATCGTTTTTTCTTTTGCTTTAGGCATTTTAAATTTCTCCATTTTTATTTCATGTTTTGAAAATCGTTTTTCATTTTGCCTTAGGCATTTTGACTTTTGCCTCTCGCCCTTCGCCTTTCGCCTTCCGCCTTTCGCCTTCCGCCTTTCGCCTTTTGCTTTCGCCTTTCGCCTTTCGCCTTTCGCCTTTCTCCATTCGCCTTTCGCCTTTCGCCTTTCGCCTTTCGCCTTTCGCCTTTCGCCTTTCGCCTTTCGCCTTTCGCCTTTCGCCTTTCGCCTTTCGCCTTTCGCCTTTCGCCTTTCACCTTTCGCCTTTCGCCTTTCGCCTTTCACCTTTCGCCTTTCGCCTTTCGCCTTTTGCCTTTCGCCTTTCGACTTTCGCCCTTCGCCTTTCGTCTTTCGCCTTTCGCATTTCGGCTTTACCATTTTGAAATACAAATTTATAATTTATAATTTTCCATTTCGCCTTTTTAATTTCAACTTTAGTATTTTATCTTTTGAATATCGTTTTTTCTTTTGCTTTAGGCATTTTAAATTTCTCCATTTTTATTTCATGTTTTGAAAATCGTTTTTCATTTTGCCTTAGGCATTTTGACTTTTGCCTCTCGCCCTTCGCCTTTCGCCTTCCGCATTTCGCCTTTCGCCCTTCGCCTTTCGTCTTTCGCCTTTCGCATTTCGCCTTTCACTTTCCGCCTTTCGCCTTTCGCCTTTCGACTTTCGCCCTTCGCCTTTCGTCTTTCGGCTTTCGCCTTTCACCTTTCGCTTTTCGCCTTTCACCTTTCGCCTTTCGCCTTTCGCCTTTTGCCTTTCGCCTTTCGCCTTTCGACTTTCGACCTTCGCCTTCCGTCTTTCACCTTTCGCATTTCGCCTTTCACCTTTCGCCTTTCGTCTTTCGCCTTTCGCCTTTCGCCTTTCGACTTTCGCCCTTCGCCTTTCGTCTTTCGCCTTTCGCCTTTCGCCTTTCACCTTTCGATTTTCGCCTTTCGCCTTTCGCCTTTCACCTTTCGCCTTTCGCCTTTCGCCTTTCGCCTTTCGCCTTTCAACTTTCGCCTTTCGCCTTTCGCCTTTCGCCTTTCGCCTTTCGCCTTTCGCCTTTCGCCTTTCACCTTTCGCCTTTCGCCTTTCGCCTTTCGCCTTTTGCCTTTCGCCTTTCGACTTTCGCCCTTCGCCTTTCGTCTTTCGCCTTTCGCATTTCGCCTTTAGCATTTTGAAATACAAATTTCTAATTTCTAATTTTCCATTTCGCATTTTCAATTTCAACTTTTGTATTTTATCTTTTGAATATCGTTTTTTCTTTTGCTTCAGGCATTTTAAATTTCTCCATTTTCATTTCGTGTTTTGAAAATCGTTTTTCCTTTAGCCTTCCGCCTTTCGCCTTTCGCCTTTCGCCTTTCGCCTTTCGCCTTTTGCATTTCGCCTTTCGCCTTTCGACTTTCGCCCTTCGCCTTTCGTCTTTCGCCTTTCGCAATTCGCCTTTGGCATTTTGAAATACAAATTTGTAATTTCGAATTTTCCATTTCGCATTTTCAATTTCAACTTTTGTATTTTATCTTTTGAATATCGTTTTTTCTTTTGCTTCAGGCATTTTAAATTTCTCCATTTTCATTTCGTGTTTTGAAAATCGTTTTTCCTTTTGCCTTCCGCCTTTCGCCTTTCGCCTTTCGCCTTTCGCCTTTTGCATTTCGCCTTTCGCCTTTCGACTTTCGCCCTTCGCCTTTCGTCTTTCGCCTTTCGCAATTCGCCTTTAGCATTTTGAAATACAAATTTATAATTTCGAATTTTCCATTTCGCATTTTCAATTTCAACTTTTGTATTTTATCTTTTGAATATCGTTTTTTCTTTTGCTTCAGGCATTTTAAATTTCTCCATTTTCATTTCATGTTTTGAAAATCGTTTTTCCTTTTGCCTTCCGCCTTTCGCCTTTCGCCTTTCGCCTTTCGCCTTTCACCTTTCGCCTAACGCCTTTCGCCTTTCCCCTTTCTCCTTTCGCCTTTCGCCTTTCGCCTTTCGCCTTTCGCCTTTCGACTTTCGCCTTTCGCCTTTCGCCTTTCGCCTTACGCCTTTCACCTTTCGCCTTTCGCCTTTCCCCTTTCGCCTTCCGCCTTTCGCCTTTCGCCTTTCGCCTTTCGCCTTTCGCCTTTCGCCTTTCGCCTTTCACCTTTCGCCTTTCGCCTTTCGCCTTTCGGCTTTCGCCTTTCGCCTTTTGCCTTTCGCCTTTCGCCTTTCGCCTTTCGCCTTTCGCCTTTCGCCTTTCGCCTTTCGCCTTTTGCATTTCGCCTTTCGCCTTTCGCCTTTCACCTTTCGCCTTTCGCCTTTCGCCTTTCGCCTTTCGCCTTTCGCCTTTCGCCTTTCGCCTTTCGACTTTCGCCTTTCGCCTTTCGCCTTTTCGCTTTTCGCCTTTCGCCTTTGGCCTTTCGCCTTTTGCCTTTCGCCTTTCGCCTTTCGCCTTTCGCCCTTCGCCTTTCGCCTTTCGCCTTTCGCCTTTAGCATTTCACCTTCCGCCTTTCGCATTTCGCCTTTCGCCTTTCGCCTTTCGCCTTTCTCCTTTCGCCTTTCGTCTTTCGCCTTTCGCCTTTCGCCTTTCGCCTTTCGCCTTTCGCCTTTCGCCTTTCGCCTTCCGCATTTCGCCTTTCGCCTTTTGCATTTCGCCTTTCGCCTTTCGCCTTTCGCCTTTCGCCTTTCGCCTTTCGCCTTTCGCCTTTCGCCTTTCGCCTTTCGCCTTTCGCCTTTCGCCTTTCGCCTTTCACCTTCCGCCTTTCGCCTTTCGCCTTTCGCCTTTCCCCTTTCGCCTTTCGCCTTTCGCCTTTCGCCTTTCGCCTTTCGCCTTTCGCCTTTCGCATTTCGCCTTTCGCCTTTCGCCTTTCGTCTTTCGCATTTCACCTTTCGCCTTTCGCCTTTCACCTTTCGCCTTTCGCCTTTTGCATTTCGCCTTTCGCCTTTCGCCTTTCGCCTTTCGCCTTTTGCATTTCGCCTTTCGCCTTTCACCTTTCGCCTTTCGCCTTTCGCCTTTCGCCTTTCGCCTTTCGCCTTTCGCCTTTCGCCTTTCGTCTTTCGCCTTTCGACGTTCGCCTTTCGCATTTCGCCTTTTCGCTTTTCGCCTTTCGCCTTTGGCCTTTCGCCTTTCGCCTTTCGCCTTTCGCCTTTCGCCTTTCGCCTTTCGCCTTTCGCCTTTCGCCCTTCGCCTTTCGCCTTTCGCCTTTCGCCTTTTGCATTTCGCCTTTCGCCTTTCGCCTTTCACCTTTCCCCTTTCGCCTTTCGCCTTTCGCCTTTCGCCTTTCGCCTTTCGCCTTTCGCCTTTCGCCTTTCGCCTTTCGCCTTTCGCCTTTCGCCTTTCGCCTTTCGCCTTTCGCCTTTCGCCTTTCGCCTTTCGCCTTTCGCCTTTCACCTTTCGCCTTTCGCCTTTCGCCTTTCACCTTTCGCCTTTCGCCTTTCGCCCTTCGCCTTTTGCCTTTCGCCTTTCGCCTTTCGACTTTCGCCCTTCGCCTTTCGTCTTTCGCCTTTCGCATTTCGCCTTTAGCATTTTGAAATACAAATTTCTAATTTCTAATTTTCCATTTCGCATTTTCAATTCCAACTTTAGTATTTTACCTTTTGAATATCGTTTTTTCTTTTGCTTTAGGCATTTTAAATTTCTCCATTTTTATTTCATGTTTTGAAAATCGTTTTTCATTTTGCCTTAGGCATTTTGACTTTTGCCTCTCGCCCTTCGCCTTTCGCCTTCCGCCTTTCGCCTTCCGCCTTTCGCCTTTTGCTTTCGCCTTTCGCCTTTCGCCTTTCGCCTTTCTCCATTCGCCTTTCGCCTTTCGCCTTTCGCCTTTCGCCTTTCGCCTTTCGCCTTTCGCCTTTCGCCTTTCGCCTTTCGCCTTTCGCCTTTCGCCTTTCGCCTTTCGCCTTTCACCTTTCGCCTTTCGCCTTTCGCCTTTCACCTTTCGCCTTTCGCCTTTCGCCTTTTGCCTTTCGCCTTTCGACTTTCGCCCTTCGCCTTTCGTCTTTCGCCTTTCGCATTTCGGCTTTACCATTTTGAAATACAAATTTATAATTTATAATTTTCCATTTCGCCTTTTTAATTTCAACTTTAGTATTTTATCTTTTGAATATCGTTTTTTCTTTTGCTTTAGGCATTTTAAATTTCTCCATTTTTATTTCATGTTTTGAAAATCGTTTTTCATTTTGCCTTAGGCATTTTGACTTTTGCCTCTCGCCCTTCGCCTTTCGCCTTCCGCATTTCGCCTTTCGCCCTTCGCCTTTCGTCTTTCGCCTTTCGCATTTCGCCTTTCACTTTCCGCCTTTCGCCTTTCGCCTTTCGACTTTCGCCCTTCGCCTTTCGTCTTTCGGCTTTCGCCTTTCACCTTTCGCTTTTCGCCTTTCACCTTTCGCCTTTCGCCTTTCGCCTTTTGCCTTTCGCCTTTCGCCTTTCGACTTTCGACCTTCGCCTTCCGTCTTTCACCTTTCGCATTTCGCCTTTCGCCTTTCGCCTTTCGTCTTTCGCCTTTCGCCTTTCGCCTTTCGACTTTCGCCCTTCGCCTTTCGTCTTTCGCCTTTCGCCTTTCGCCTTTCACCTTTCGATTTTCGCCTTTCGCCTTTCGCCTTTCACCTTTCGCCTTTCGCCTTTCGCCTTTCGCCTTTCGCCTTTCAACTTTCGCCTTTCGCCTTTCGCCTTTCGCCTTTCGCCTTTCGCCTTTCGCCTTTCGCCTTTCACCTTTCGCCTTTCGCCTTTCGCCTTTCGCCTTTTGCCTTTCGCCTTTCGCCTTTCGACTTTCGCCCTTCGCCTTTCGTCTTTCGCCTTTCGCATTTCGCCTTTAGCATTTTGAAATACAAATTTCTAATTTCTAATTTTCCATTTCGCATTTTCAATTTCAACTTTTGTATTTTATCTTTTGAATATCGTTTTTTCTTTTGCTTCAGGCATTTTAAATTTCTCCATTTTCATTTCGTGTTTTGAAAATCGTTTTTCCTTTAGCCTTCCGCCTTTCGCCTTTCGCCTTTCGCCTTTCGCCTTTCGCCTTTTGCATTTCGCCTTTCGCCTTTCGACTTTCGCCCTTCGCCTTTCGTCTTTCGCCTTTCGCAATTCGCCTTTGGCATTTTGAAATACAAATTTGTAATTTCGAATTTTCCATTTCGCATTTTCAATTTCAACTTTTGTATTTTATCTTTTGAATATCGTTTTTTCTTTTGCTTCAGGCATTTTAAATTTCTCCATTTTCATTTCATGTTTTGAAAATCGTTTTTCCTTTTGCCTTCCGCCTTTCGCCTTTCGCCTTTCGCCTTTCGCCTTTCACCTTTCGCCTAACGCCTTTCGCCTTTCCCCTTTCTCCTTTCGCCTTTCGCCTTTCGCCTTTCGCCTTTCGCCTTTCGACTTTCGCCTTTCGCCTTTCGCCTTTCGCCTTACGCCTTTCACCTTTCGCCTTTCGCCTTTCCCCTTTCGCCTTCCGCCTTTCGCCTTTCGCCTTTCGCCTTTCGCCTTTCGCCTTTCGCCTTTCGCCTTTCGCCTTTCACCTTTCGCCTTTCGCCTTTCGCCTTTCGGCTTTCGCCTTTCGCCTTTTGCCTTTCGCCTTTCGCCTTTCGCCTTTCGACTTTCGCCTTTCGCCTTTCGCCTTTCGCCTTTCGCCTTTCGCCTTTCGCCTTTCGCCTTTCGCCTTTCGCCTTTCGCCTTTCGCCTTTCGCCTTTCGCCTTTCGCATTTCGCCTTTCGCCTTTCGCCTTTCGCATTTCACCTTTCGCCTTTCGCCTTTCACCTTTCGCCTTTCGCCTTTCGCCTTTCACCTTTCGCCTTTCGCCTTTCGCCTTTCGCCTTTCGCCTTTCGACTTTCGCCTTTCGCCTTTCGCCTTTCGCCTTACGCCTTTCACCTTTCGCCTTTCGCCTTTCCCCTTTCGCCTTCCGCCTTTCGCCTTTCGCCTTTCGCCTTTCGCCTTTCGCCTTTCGCCTTTCGCCTTTCGCCTTTCACCTTTCGCCTTTCGCCTTTCGCCTTTCGGCTTTCGCCTTTCGTCTTTCGCCTTTCGCCTTTCGCCTTTCACCTTTCGATTTTCGCCTTTCGCCTTTCGCCTTTCACCTTTCGCCTTTCGCCTTTCGCCTTTCGCCTTTCGCCTTTCAACTTTCGCCTTTCGCCTTTCGCCTTTCGCCTTTCGCCTTTCGCCTTTCGCCTTTCACCTTTCGCCTTTCGCCTTTCGCCTTTCGCCTTTTGCCTTTCGCCTTTCGCCTTTCGACTTTCGCCCTTCGCCTTTCGTCTTTCGCCTTTCGCATTTCGCCTTTAGCATTTTGAAATACAAATTTCTAATTTCTAATTTTCCATTTCGCATTTTCAATTTCAACTTTTGTATTTTATCTTTTGAATATCGTTTTTTCTTTTGCTTCAGGCATTTTAAATTTCTCCATTTTCATTTCGTGTTTTGAAAATCGTTTTTCCTTTTGCCTTCCGCCTTTCGCCTTTCGCCTTTCGCCTTTCGCCTTTCGCCTTTCGCCTTTTGCATTTCGCCTTTCGCCTTTCGACTTTCGCCCTTCGCCTTTCGTCTTTCGCCTTTCGCAATTCGCCTTTAGCATTTTGAAATACAAATTTATAATTTCGAATTTTCCATTTCGCATTTTCAATTTCAACTTTTGTATTTTATCTTTTGAATATCGTTTTTTCTTTTGCTTCAGGCATTTTAAATTTCTCCATTTTCATTTCATGTTTTGAAAATCGTTTTTCCTTTTGCCTTCCGCCTTTCGCCTTTCGCCTTTCGCCTTTCGCCTTTCACCTTTCGCCTAACGCCTTTCGCCTTTCCCCTTTCTCCTTTCGCCTTTCGCCTTTCGCCTTTCGCCTTTCGCCTTTCGACTTTCGCCTTTCGCCTTTCGCCTTTCGCCTTACGCCTTTCACCTTTCGCCTTTCGCCTTTCCCCTTTCGCCTTCCGCCTTTCGCCTTTCGCCTTTCGCCTTTCGCCTTTCGCCTTTCGCCTTTCGCCTTTCGCCTTTCACCTTTCGCCTTTCGCCTTTCGCCTTTCGGCTTTCGCCTTTCGCCTTTTGCCTTTCGCCTTTCGCCTTTCGCCTTTCGACTTTCGCCTTTCGCCTTTCGCCTTTCGCCGTTCGCCTTTCGCCTTTCGCCTTTCGCCTTTCGCCTTTCGCCTTTCGCCTTTCGCCTTTCGCCTTTCGCCTTTCGCCTTTCGCATTTCGCCTTTCGCCTTTCGCCTTTCGCATTTCACCTTTCGCCTTTCGCCTTTCACCTTTCGCCTTTCGCCTTTCGCCTTTCACCTTTCGCCTTTCGCCTTTCGCCTTTCACCTTTCGCCTTTCGCCTTTCGCCTTTCGCCTTTTGCCTTTCGCCTTTCGCCTTTCGACTTTCGCCCTTCGCCTTTCGTCTTTCGCCTTTCTCATTTCGCCTTTAGCATTTTGAAATACAAATTTCTAATTTCTAATTTTCCATTTCGCATTTTCAATTCGAACTTTAGTATTTTATCTTTTGAATATCGTTTTTTCTTTTGCTTTAGGCATTTTAAATTTCTCCATTTTTATTTCTAGTTTTGAAAATCGTTTTTCATTTTGCCTTAGGCATTTTGACTTTTGCCTCTCGCCCTTCGCCTTTCGCCTTTTGCCTTCCGCCTTTCGCCTTTCGCCTTTCGCCTTCCGCCTTTCGCCTTTCGCCTTTCGCCTTTCGCCTTTCGCCTTTCGCCTTTCGCCTTTCGCCTTTCGACTTTCGCCTTTCGCCTTTCGCCTTTTCGCTTTTCGCCTTTCGCCTTTGGCCTTTCGCCATTCGCCTTTCGCCTTTCGCCTTTCGCCTTTCGCCCTTCGCCTTTCGCCTTTCGCCTTTCGCCTTTCGCCTTTCGCCTTTCGCCTTTTGCATTTCGCCTTTCGCCTTTCGCCTTTCACCTTTCGCCTTTCGCCTTTCGCCTTTCGCCTTTCGCCTTTCGCCTTTCGCCTTTCGCCTTTCGCCTTTCGCCTTTCGCCTTTCGCCTTTCGTCTTTCGCCTTTCGCCTTTCGACTTTCGCCTTTCGTCTTTCGCCTTTCGCCTTTCGCCTTTCGCCCTTCGCCTTTCGCCTTTCGCCCTTCGCCTTTCGCCTTTCGCCTTTCGCTTTTCGCCTTTAGCATTTCACCTTCCGCCTTTCGCATTTCGCCTTTCGCCTTTCGCCTTTCGCCTTTCGCCTTTCGCCTTTCACCTTTCGCCTTTCGCCTTTCGCCTTTCGCCTTTCGCCTTTCACCTTCCGCCTTTCGCCTTTCGCCTTTCGCCTTTCCCCTTTCGCCTTTCGCCTTTCGCCTTTCGCCTTTCGCCTTTCACCTTTCGCCTTTCGCCTTTCGCCTTTCGCCTTTCGTATTTCGCCTTTCGCCTTTCGCCTTTCGCATTTCACCTTTCGCCTTTCGCCTTTCACCTTTCGCCTTTCGCTTTTCGCCTTTTGCATTTCGCCTTTCGCCTTTCGCCTTTCGCCTTTCGCCTTTCGCCTTTCGCCTTTCGCCTTTCGCCTTTTGCATTTCGTCTTTCGCCTTTCGCCTTTCACCTTTCGCCTTTCGCCTTTCGCCTTTCGCCTTTCGCCTTTCGCCTTTCGACTTTCGCCTTTCGCCTTTCGCCTTTTCGCTTTTCGCCTTTCGCCTTTGGCCTTTCGCCTTTCGCCTATCGCCTTTTGCATTTCGCCTTTCGCCTTTCGCCTTTCACCTTTCGCCTTTCGCCTTTCGCCTTTCGCCTTTCGACTTTCGCCCTTCGCCTTTCGCCTTTTGCATTTCGCCTTTCGCCTTTCGCTTTTCGCTTTTCACCTTTCGCCTTTCGCCTTTCGCCTTTTGCCTTTCGCCTTTCGCCTTTCGACTTTCGCCCTTCGCCTTTCGTCTTTCGCCTTTCGCCTTTCGCCTATCACCTTTCGCTTTTCGCCTTTCGCCTTTCGCCTTTCACCTTTCGCCTTTCGCCTTTCGCCTTTCGCCTTTCGCCTTTCGCCTTTCGCCTTTCGCCTTTCGCCTTTCGCCTTTCGCCTTTCGCCTTTCGCCTTTCGCCTTTCGCCTTTCACCTTTCGCCTTTCGCCTTTCGCCTTTCACCTTTCGCCTTTCGCCTTTCGCCTTTTGTCTTTCGCCTTTCGCCTTTCGACTTTCGCCCTTTGCCTTTCGTCTTTCGCCTTTCGCATTTCGCCTTTAGCATTTTGAAATACAAATTTCTAATTTCTAATTTTCCATTTCGCCTTTTTAATTTCAACTTTAGTATTTTATCTTTTGAATATCGTTTTTTCTTTTGCTTTAGGCATTTTAAATTTCTCCATTTTTATTTCATGTTTTGAAAATCGTTTTTCATTTTGCCTTAGGCATTTTGACTTTTGCCTTTCGACTTTCGCCTTTCGCCTTTCGCCTTTTCGCTTTTCGCCTTTCGCCTTTGGCCTTTCGCCTTTGGCCTTTCTCCTTTCGCCTTTCGCCTTTCGCCTTTCGCCTTTCGCCTTTCGCCTTTCGCCTTTCGCCCTTCGCCTTTCGCCTTTCGCCTTTCGCCTTTTGCATTTCGCCTTTCGCCTTTCGCCTTTCACCTTTCGCCTTTCGCCTTTCGCCTTTCGCCTTTCGCCTTTCGCCTTTCGCCTTTCGCCTTTCGCCTTTCGACTTTCGCCTTTCGCCTTTCGCCTTTTCGCTTTTCGCCTTTCGCCTTTGGCCTTTCGCCTTTTGCCTTTCGCCTTTCGCCTTTCGCCTTTCGCCTTTCGCCCTTCGCCTTTCGCCTTTCGCCTTTCGCCTTTAGCATTTCACCTTCCGCCTTTCGCATTTCGCTTTCGCCTTTCGCCTTTCGCCTTTCTCCTTTCGCCTTTCGTCTTTCGCCTTTCGCCTTTCGCCTTTCGCCTTTCGCCTTTCGCCTTTCGCCTTTCGCCTTTCGCCTTCCGCATTTCGCCTTTCGCCTTTTGCATTTCGCCTTTCGCCTTTCGCCTTTCACCTTTCGCCTTTCGCCTTTCGCCTTTCGCCTTTCGCCTTTCGCCTTTCGCCTTTCGCCTTTCGCCTTTCGCCTTTCGCCTTTCGCCTTTCCCCTTTCGCCTTTCGCCTTTCGCCTTTCACCTTCCGGCTTTCGCCTTTCGCCTTTCGCCTTTCCCCTTTCGCCTTTCGCCTTTCGCCTTTCGCCTTTCGCCTTTCGCATTTCGCCTTTCGCCTTTCGGATTTCGCCTTTCGCCTTTCGTCTTTCGCATTTCACCTTTCGCCTTTCACCTTTCGCCTTTCGCCTTTCGCCTTTCGCCATTTGCATTTCGCCTTTCGCCTTTCGCCTTTCGCCTTTCGCCTTTTGCATTTCGCCTTTCGCCTTTCACCTTTCGCCTTTCGCCTTTCGCCTTTCGCCTTTCGCCTTTCGCCTTTCGCCTTTCGTCTTTCGCCTTTCGACTTTCGCCTTTCGCCTTTCGCCTTTTCGCTTTTCGCCTTTCGCCTTTGGCCTTTCGCCTTTCGCCTTTCGCCTTTCGCCTTTCGCCTTTCGCCTTTCGCCTTTCGCCTTTCGCCCTTCGCCTTTCGCCTTTCGCCTTTCGCCTTTCGCCTTTTGCATTTCGCCTTTCGCCTTTCGCCTTTCACCTTTCCCCTTTCGCCTTTCGCCTTTCGCCTTTCGCCTTTCGCCTTTCGCCTTTCGCCTTTCGCCTTTCGCCTTTCGCCTTTCGCCTTTCACCTTTCGCCTTTCGCCTTTCGCCTTTCACCTTTCGCCTTTCGCCTTTCGCCCTTCGCCTTTTGCCTTTCGCCTTTCGCCTTTCGACTTTCGCCCTTCGCCTTTCGTCTTTCGCCTTTCGCATTTCGCCTTTAGCATTTTGAAATACAAATTTCTAATTTCTAATTTTCCATTTCGCATTTTCAATTCCAACTTTAGTATTTTATCTTTTGAATATCGTTTTTTCTTTTGCTTTAGGCATTTTAAATTTCTCCATTTTTATTTCATGTTTTGAAAATCGTTTTTCATTTTGCCTTAGGCATTTTGACTTTTGCCTCTCGCCCTTCGCCTTTCGCCTTCCGCCTTTCGCCTTTTGCTTTCGCCTTTCGCCTTTCGCCTTTCGCCTTTCTCCATTCGCCTTTCGCCTTTCGCCTTTCGCCTTTCGCCTTTCGCCTTTCGCCTTTCGCCTTTCACCTTTCGCCTTTCGCCTTTCGCCTTTCACCTTTCGCCTTTCGCCTTTCGCCGTTTGCCTTTCGCCTTTCGCCTTTCGACTTTCGCCCTTCGCCTTTCGTCTTTCGCCTTTCGCATTTCGCCTTTACCATTTTGAAATACAAATTTATAATTTATAATTTTCCATTTCGCCTTTTTAATTTCAACTTTAGTATTTTATCTTTTGAATATCGTTTTTTCTTTTGCTTTAGGCATTTTAAATTTCTCCATTTTTATTTCATGTTTTGAAAATCGGTTTTCATTTTGCCTTAGGCATTTTGACTTTTGCCTCTCGCCCTTCGCCTTTCGCCTTTCGCCTTCCGCCTTTCGCCTTTCGCCCTTCGCCTTTCGTCTTTCGCCTTTCGCATTTCGCCTTTCACTTTCCGCCTTTCGCCTTTCGCCTTTCGACTTTCGCCCTTCGCCTTTCGTCTTTCGGCTTTCGCCTTTCACCTTTCGCTTTTCGCCTTTCACCTTTCGCCTTTCGCCTTTTGCCTTTCGCCTTTCGCCTTTCGACTTTCGACCTTCGCCTTCCGTCTTTCACCTTTCGCATTTCGCCTTTCACCTTTCGCCTTTCGTCTTTCGCCTTTCGCCTTTCGCCTTTCGACTTTCGCCCTTCGCCTTTCGTCTTTCGCCTTTCGCCTTTCGCCTTTCACCTTTCGATTTTCGCCTTTCGCCTTTCGCCTTTCACCTTTCGCCTTTCGCCTTTCGCCTTTCGCCTTTCGCCTTTCAACTTTCGCCTTTCGCCTTTCGCCTTTCGCCTTTCACCTTTCGCCTTTCGCCTTTCGCCTTTCACCTTTCGCCTTTCGCCTTTCGCCTTTCGCCTTTTGCCTTTCGCCTTTCGCCTTTCGACTTTCGCCCTTCGCCTTTCGTCTTTCGCCTTTCGCATTTCGCCTTTAGCATTTTGAAATACAAATTTCTAATTTCTAATTTTCCATTTCGCATTTTCAATTTCAACTTTTGTATTTTATCTTTTGAATATCGTTTTTTCTTTTGCTTCAGGCATTTTAAATTTCTCCATTTTCATTTCGTGTTTTGAAAATCGTTTTTCCTTTTGCCTTCCGCCTTTCGCCTTTCGCCTTTCGCCTTTCGCCTTTTGCATTTCGCCTTTCGCCTTTCGACTTTCGCCCTTCGCCTTTCGTCTTTCGCCTTTCGCAATTCGCCTTTAGCATTTTGAAATACAAATTTATAATTTCGAATTTTCCATTTCGCATTTTCAATTTCAACTTTTGTATTTTATCTTTTGAATATCGTTTTTTCTTTTGCTTCAGGCATTTTAAATTTCTCCATTTTCATTTCATGTTTTGAAAATCGTTTTTCCTTTTGCCTTCCGCCTTTCGCCTTTCGCCTTTCGCCTTTCGCCTTTCACCTTTCGCCTTACGCCTTTCGCCTTTCCCCTTTCTCCTTTCGCCTTTCGCCTTTCGCCTTTCGCCTTTCGCCTTTCGACTTTCGCCTTTCGCCTTTCGCCTTTCGCCTTACGCCTTTCACCTTTCGCGTTTCGCCTTTCCCCTTTCGCCTTCCGCCTTTCGCCTTTCGCCTTTCGCCTTTCGCCTTTCGCCTTTCGCCTTTCGCCTTTCGCCTTTCGCCTTTCGCCTTTCGCCTTTCACCTTTCGCCTTTCGCCTTTCGCCTTTCGCCTTTCGCCTTTCGCCTTTCGCCTTTCGCCTTTCGCCTTTCGCCTTTCGCCTTTCGCCTTTCGCCTTTCGACTTTCGCCTTTCGCCTTTCGCCTTTCGCCTTTCGCCTTTCGCCTTTCGCCTTTCGCCTTTCGCCTTTCGCCTTTCGCCTTTCGCCTTTCGCCTTTCGCCTTTCGCCTTTCGCCTTTCGCCTTTCGCCTTTCGCCTTTCGCCTTTCGCATTTCGCCTTTCGCCTTTCGCCTTTCGCATTTCACCTTTCGCCTTTCGCCTTTCACCTTTCGCCTTTCGCCTTTCGCCTTTCACCTTTCGCCTTTCGCCTTTCGCCTTTCACCTTTCGCCTTTCGCCTTTCGCCTTTCGCCTTTTGCCTTTCGCCTTTCGCCTTTCGACTTTCGCCCTTCGCCTTTCGTCTTTCGCCTTTCTCATTTCGCCTTTAGCATTTTGAAATACAAATTTCTAATTTCTAATTTTCCATTTCGCATTTTCAATTCGAACTTTAGTATTTTATCTTTTGAATATCGTTTTTTCTTTTGCTTTAGGCATTTTAAATTTCTCCATTTTTATTTCTAGTTTTGAAAATCGTTTTTCATTTTGCCTTAGGCATTTTGACTTTTGCCTCTCGCCCTTCGCCTTTCGCCTTTTGCCTTCCGCCTTTCGCCTTTCGCCTTTCGCCTTCCGCCTTTCGCCTTTCGCCTTTCGCCTTTCGCCTTTCGCCTTTCGCCTTTCGACTTTCGCCTTTCGCCTTTCGCCTTTTCGCTTTTCGCCTTTCGCCTTTGGCCTTTCGCCTTTCGCCTTTCGCCTTTCGCCTTTCGCCTTTCGCCCTTCGCCTTTCGCCTTTCGCCTTTCGCCTTTCGCCTTTTGCATTTCGCCTTTCGCCTTTCGCCTTTCACCTTTCGCCTTTCGCCTTTCGCCTTTCGCCTTTCGCCTTTCGCCTTTCGCCTTTCGCCTTTCGCCTTTCGCCTTTCGCCTTTCGCCTTTCGTCTTTCGCCTTTCGCCTTTCGACTTTCGCCTTTCGTCTTTCGCCTTTCGCCTTTCGCCTTTCGCCCTTCGCCTTTCGCCTTTCGCCTTTCGCCTTTCGCCTTTAGCATTTCACCTTCCGCCTTTCGCATTTCGCCTTTCGCCTTTCGCCTTTCGCCTTTCGCCTTTCGCCTTTCGCCTTTCGCCTTTCACCTTCCGCCTTTCGCCTTTCGCCTTTCGCCTTTCCCCTTTCGCCTTTCGCCTTTCGCCTTTCGCCTTTCGCCTTTCACCTTTCGCCTTTCGCCTTTCGCCTTTCGCCTTTCGCCTTTCGCATTTCGCCTTTCGCCTTTCGCATTTCACCTTTCGCCTTTCGCCTTTCACCTTTCGCCTTTCGCCTTTCGCTTTTCGCCTTTTGCATTTCGCCTTTCGCCTTTCGCCTTTCGCCTTTCGCCTTTTGCATTTCGCCTTTCGCCTTTCGCCTTTCACCTTTCGCCTTTCGCCTTTCGCCTTTCGCCTTTCGCCTTTCGCCTTTCGCCTTTCGCCTTTCGACTTTCGCCTTTCGCCTTTCGCCTTTTCGCTTTTCGCCTTTCGCCTTTGGCCTTTCGCCTTTCGCCTATCGCCTTTTGCATTTCGCCTTTCGCCTTTCGCCTTTCACCTTTCGCCTTTCGCCTTTCGCCTTTCGCCTTTCGCCTTTCGCCTTTCGACTTTCGCCTTTCGCCTTTCGCCTTTTGCATTTCGCCTTTCGCCTTTCGCTTTTCGCCTTTCACCTTTCGCCTTTCGCCTTTCGCCTTTTGCCTTTCGCCTTTCGCCTTTCGACTTTCGCCCTTCGCCTTTCGTCTTTCGCCTTTCGCCTTTCGCCTTTCACCTTTCGCTTTTCGCCTTTCGCCTTTCGCCTTTCACCTTTCGCCTTTCGCCTTTCGCCTTTCGCCTTTCGCCTTTCGCCTTTCGCCTTTCGCCTTTCGCCTTTCGCCTTTCGCCTTTCACCTTTCGCCTTTCGCCTTTCGCCTTTCACCTTTCGCCTTTCGCCTTTCGCCTTTCGCCTTTTGCCTTTCGCCTTTCGCCTTTCGCCTTTCGACTTTCGCCCTTCGCCTTTCGTCTTTCGCCTTTCGCATTTCGCCTTTAGCATTTTGAAATACAAATTTCTAATTTCTAATTTTCCATTTCGCCTTTTTAATTTCAACTTTAGTATTTTATCTTTTGAATATCGTTTTTTCTTTTGCTTTAGGCATTTTAAATTTCTCCATTTTTATTTCATGTTTTGAAAATCGTTTTTCATTTTGCCTTAGGCATTTTGACTTTTGCCTTTCGACTTTCGCCTTTCGCCTTTCGCCTTTTCGCTTTTCGCCTTTCGCCTTTGGCCTTTCGCCTTTGGCCTTTCGCCTTTCGCCTTTCGCCTTTCGCCTTTCGCCTTTCGCCTTTCGCCCTTCGCCTTTCGCCTTTCGCCTTTCGCCTTTCGCCTTTCGCCTTTTGCATTTCGCCTTTCGCCTTTCGCCTTTCACCTTTCGCCTTTCGCCTTTCGCCTTTCGCCTTTCGCCTTTCGCCTTTCGCCTTTCGCCTTTCGCCTTTCGCCTTTCGCCTTTCGCCTTTCGCCTTTCGACTTTCGCCTTTCGCCTTTCGCCTTTTCGCTTTTCGCCTTTCGCCTTTGGCCTTTCGCCTTTCGCCTTTCGCCTTTCGACTTTCGCCTTTCGCCTTTCGCCTTTTCGCTTTTCGCCTTTCGCCTTTGGCCTTTCGCCTTTTGCCTTTCGCCTTTCGCCTTTCGCCTTTCGCCTTTCGCCCTTCGCCTTTCGCCTTTCGCCTTTCGCCTTTCGCCTTTCGCCTTTCGCCTTTCGCCTTTCGCCTTTCGCCTTTCGCCTTCCGCATTTCGCCTTTCGCCTTTTGCATTTCGCCTTTCGCCTTTCGCCTTTCGCCTTTCGCCTTTCGCCTTTCGCCTTTCGCCTTTCGCCTTTCGCCTTTCGCCTTTCGCCTTTCGCCTTTCACCTTCCGCCTTTCGCCTTTCGCCTTTCGCCTTTCCCCTTTCGCCTTTCGCCTTTCTCCTTTCGCCTTTCGCCTTTCGCCTTTCGCATTTCGCCTTTCGCCTTTCGCCTTTCGCCTTTCGCCTTTCGCATTTCACCTTTCGCCTTTCGCCTTTCGCCCTTCGCCTTTCGTCTTTCGCCTTTCGCATTTCGCCTTTAGCATTTTGAAATACAAATTTCTAATTTCTAATTTTCCATTTCGCCTTTTTAATTTCAACTTTAGTATTTTATCTTTTGAATATCGTTTTTTCTTTTGCTTTAGGCATTTTAAATTTCTCCATTTTTATTTCATGTTTTGAAAATCGTTTTTCATTTTGCCTTAGGCATTTTGACTTTTGCCTCTCGCCCTTCGCCTTTCGCCTTCCGCCTTTCGCCTTCCGCCTTTCGCCTTTTGCCTTTCTCCTTTCGCCTTTCGCCTTTCGCCTTTCTCCATTCGCCTTTCGCCTTTCGCCTTTCGCCTTTCGCCTTTCGCCTTTCGCCTTTCGCCTTTCGCCTTTCACCTTTCGCCTTTCGCCTTTCGCCTTTCACCTTTCGCCTTTCGCCTTTCGCCTTTTGCCTTTCGCCTTTCGCCTTTCGACTTTCGCCCTTCGCCTTTCGTCTTTCGCCTTTCGCATTTCGCCTTTACCATTTTGAAATACAAATTTATAATTTATAATTTTCCATTTCGCCTTTTTAATTTCAACTTTAGTATTTTATCTTTTGAATATCGTTTTTTCTTTTGCTTTAGGCATTTTAAATTTCTCCATTTTTATTTCATGTTTTGAAAATCGTTTTTCATTTTGCCTTAGGCATTTTGACTTTTGCCTCTCGCCCTTCGCCTTTCGCCTTTCGCCTTCCGCCTTTCGCATTTCGCCCTTCGCCTTTCGTCTTTCGCCTTTCGCATTTCGCCTTTGACTTTCGCCATTCACCTTTCGCCTTTCGACAATCGCCCTTCGCCTTTCGTCTTTCGCCTTTCGCATTTCGTCTTTCGCCTTTCGCCTTTCGCCTTTCGCCTTTCGCCATTCACCTTTCGCCTTTCGACAATCGCCCTTCGCCTTTCGTCTTTCGCCTTTCGCATTTCGCCTTTAGCCTTTTGAAATATCAATTCATAATTTCGAATTTTCCATTTCGCATTTTCAATTTCAACTTTTGTATTTTATCTTTTGAATATCGTTTTTTCTTTTGCTTTAGGCATTTTAAATTTCTCCATTTTTATTTCATGTTTTGAAAATCGTTTTTCCTTTTGCCTTAGGCATTTTGACTTTTGCCTCTCGCCCTTCACCTTTCGCCTTTCGCCTTTCGCCTTCCGTCTTTCGCCTTTCGCCTTTCGCCTTTCGCCTTTCGCCTTTCGCCTTTCGCTTTTCGCCTTTCACTTTTCGCCTTTCGCCTTTCAACTTTCGCCTTTCGCCTTTCGCCTTTCGCCTTTCGATTTTCACCTTCCGCCTTTCGCCTTTCGCCTTTCGCCTTTCGCCTTTCGCCTTTCGCCTTTCGCCTTTCGCCTTTCGCCTTTCGCCTTTCGCCTTTCGCCTTTCACCTTTCGCCTTTCGCCTTTCGCCTTTCACCTTTCGCCTTTCGCCTTTCGCCTTTCGCGTTTCGCTTTCTCCTTTCGCCTTTCGCCTTTTGCCTTTCGCCTTTCGACTTTCGCCCTTCGCCTTTCGTCTTTCGCCTTTCGCATTTCGCCTTTAGCATTTTGAAATACGAATTTATAATTTCAAATTTTCCAATTCGCATTTTCAATTTCAACTTTTGTATATTATCTTTTGAATATCGTTTCTTCTTTTGCTTTAGGCATTTTAAATTTCTCCATTTTCATTTGAAAATCGTTTTTCCTTTTGCCTTAGGCATTTTGACTTTTGCCTCTCGCCCTTCGCCTTTCGCCTTTCGCCTATCGCCTTTCGCCTTTCGCCTTCCGCTTTTCGCCTTTCGCCTTTCGCCTTCCGCCTTTCGCCTTTCGCCTTTCGCCTTTCGCCTTTCGCCTTTCGCCTTTCGCCTTTCGCATTTCGCCTTTCGCCTTTAGCATTTCACCTTCCGCCTTTCGCATTTCGCCTTTCGCCTTTCGCCTTTCGCCTGTCGCCTTTCGCCTTTCGCCTTTCGCCTTTCGCCTTTCGCCTTTCGCCTTTCGCCTTTCGCCTTTCGCCTTTCTCCTTTCGCCTTTCGTCTTTCGCCTTTCGCCTTTCGCCTTTCACCTTTCGCCTTTCGCCTTTTGCCTTTCGCCTTTCGCCTTTCGGCTTTCGACTTTCGCCCTTCGCCTTTCGTCTTTCGCCTTTCGCATTTCGCCTTTAGCATTTTGAAATACAAATTTCTAATTTCTAATTTTCCATTTCGCATTTTCAATTTCAACTTTAGTATTTTATCTTTTGAATATCGTTTTTTCTTTTGCTTTAGGCATTTTAAATTTCTCCATTTTTATTTCATGTTTTGAAAATCGTTTTTCTTTTTGCCTTAGGCATTTTGACTTTTGCCTCTCGCCCTTCGCCTTTCGTCTTTCGCCTTTCGCCTTACGCCTTTCACCTTCCGCCTTTCGCCTTTCGCCTTTCCCCTTTCGCCTTTCGCCTTTCGCCTTTCGCCTTTCGCCTTTTCGCTTTTCGCCTTTCGCCTTTGGCCTTTCGCCTTTCGCCTTTCGCCTTTCGCCCTTCGCCTTTCGCTTTTCGCCTTTCGCCTTTCGCCTTTCGCCTTTAGAATTTCACCTTCCGCCTTTCGCTTTTCGCCTTTCGCCTTTCGCCTTTCGCCTTTCGCCTTTCGCCTTTCGCCTTTCGCCTTTCGTCTTTCGCCTTTAGCATTTTGAAATACGAATTTATAATTTCGAATTTTCCATTTCGCATTTTCAATTTCAACTTTTGTATATTATCTTTCGAATATCGTTTCGCCACTCGCCTTTCGCCTTTCGCCTTTCGCCTTTCGCCTTTTGCATTTCGCCTTTCGCATTTCGCCTTTCACCTTTCGCCTTTCGCCTTTCGCCTTTCGCCTTCCGCCTTTCGACTTTCGCCTTTCGCCTTTCGCCTTTTCGCTTTTCGCCTTTCGCCTTTGGCCTTTCGCCTTTCGCCTTTCGCCTTTCGCCCTTCGCCTTTCGCTTTTCGCCTTTCGCCTTTCGCCTTTAGCATTTCACCTTCCGCCTTTCGCTTTTCGCCTTTCACCTTTCGCCTTTCGCCTTTCGCCTTTCGCCTTTCGCCATTTGCATTTCGCCTTTCGCCTTTCGCCTTTCGCCTTTCGCCTTTTGCATTTCGCCTTTCGCATTTCGCCTTTCACCTTTCGCCTTTCGCCTTTCGCCTTTCGCCTTTCGCCTTCCGCCTTTCGCCTTTCGCCTTTTCGCCTTCCGCCTTTCGACTTTCGCCTTTCGCCTTTCGCCTTTTCGCTTTTCGCCTTTCGCCTTTGGCCTTTCGCCTTTCGCCTTCCGCCTTTCGCTTTTCGCCTTTCGCCTTCCGCCTTTCGCCTTTCGCCTTTCGCCTTTCGCCTTTCGCCTTTCGCCTTTCACCTTTCGCCTTTCGCCTTTCGCCTTTCACCTTTCGCCTTTCGCCTTTCGCCTTTCGCCTTTTGCCTTTCGCCTTTCGACTTTCGCCCTTCGCCTTTCGTCTTTCGCTTTCGCATTTCGCCTTTAGCATTTTGAAATACAAATTTCTAATTTCTAATTTTCCATTTCGCATTTTCAATTTCAACTTTAGTATTTTATCTTTTGAATATCGTTTTTTCTTTTGCTTTAGGCATTTTAAATTTCTCCATTTTTATTTCATGTTTTGAAAATCGTTTTTCATTTTTCCTTAGGCATTTTGACTTTTGCCTTTCGCCTTTCGCCTTCCGCCTTCCGCCTTTCGCCTTTCGCCTTCCTCCTTTCGCCTTTCGCCTTTCGCCTTTCGCCTTTCTCCTTTCGCCTTTCGCCTTTCGCCTTTCGCCTTTCGCCTTTCGCCTTTCGCCTTTCGCCTTTCGCCTTTCGCCTTTCGCCTTTCTCCTTTCGCCTTTCGCCTTTCGCCTTTCGCCTTTCGCCTTTCGCCTTTCGCCTTTCGCCTTTCGCCTTTCGCCTTTCGCCCTTCGCCTTTCGCCTTTCGCCTTTCGCCTTTCACCTTTCGCCTTTCGCCTTTCAACTTTCGCCTTTCGCCTTACGCCTTTTGCCTTTCGCCTTTCGCCTTTCGACTTTCGCCCTTCGCCTTTCGCCTTTCGTCTTTCGCCTTTCGCAATTCGCCTTTAGCATTTTGAAATACAAATTTATAATTTCGAATTTTCCATTTGGCATTTTCAATTTCAACTTTAGTATTTTATCTTTTGAATATCGTTTTTTCTTTTGCTTTAGGCATTTTAAATTTCTCCATTTTTATTTCTAGTTTTGAAAATCGTTTTTCATTTTGCCTTAGGCATTTTGACTTTTGCCTCTCGCCCTTCGCCTTTCGTCTTTTGCCTTCCGCCTTTCGCCTTTCGCCTTCCGCATTTCGCCTTTCGCCTTTCGCCTTTCGCCTTTCGCCTTTCGCCTTTCGCCTTTCTCCTTTCGCCTTTCGCCTTTCGCCTTTCGCCTTTCGCCTTTCGCCTTTCGCCTTTCGCCTTTCGCCTTTCGCCTTTCGCCCTTCGCCTTTCGCCTTTCGCCTTTCGCCTTTCACCTTTCGCCTTTCGCCTTTCAACTTTCGCCTTTCGCCTTACGCCTTTTGCCTTTCGCCTTTCGCCTTTCGACTTTCGCCCTTCGCCTTTCGTCTTTCGCCTTTCGCATTTCGCCTTTAGCATTTTGAAATACAAATTTATAATTTCGACTTTTCCATTTCGTATTTTCAATTTCAACTTTTGTATTTTATCTTTTGAATATCGTTTTTTCTTTTGCTTTAGGCATTTTAAATTTCTCCATTTTCATTTCATGTTTAGAAAATCGTTTTTCCTTTTGCTTTCCGCTTTTCGCCTTTCGCCTTTCGCCTTTCGCCTTTCGCCTTTCGCCTTTCGCCTTTCGCCTTTCGCCTTTCGCCTTTCGCCTTTCGCCTTTCGCCTTTCGCCTATCGCCTTTCGCCTTTCGCCTTTCGCCTTTCGCCTTTCGCCTTTCACCTACCGCCTTTCGCCTTTCGCCTTTCGCCTTTCCCCTTTCGCCTTTCCCCTTTCGCCTTTCGCCTTTCGCCTTTCGCCTTTCGCATTTCGCCTTTCGCCTTTCGCCTTTCGCCTTTCACCTTTCGCCTTTCTCCTTTCACCTTTCGCCTTTCGCCTTTCGCCTTTCGCCTTTTGCATTTCGCCTTTCGCCTTTCGCCTTTCGCCTTTCGCCTTTCGCCTTTCGGCTTTTGCATTTCGCCTTTCGCCTTTCACCTTTCGCCTTTCGCCTTTCGCCTTTCGCCTTTCGCCTTTCGCTTTTCGCCTTTCGCATTTCGCCTTTCGCCTTTCGCCTTTCGCCTTTCGACTTTCGCCTTTCGCCTTTCGCTTTTCGCCTTTCGCCTTTCGCCTTTCGCCTTTCGCCTTTCGCCTTTCGCCTTTCGCCCTTCGCCTTTCGTCTTTCGCCTTTCTCATTTCGCCTTTAGCATTTTGAAATACAAATTTCTAATTTCTAATTTTCCATTTCGCATTTTCAATTCCAACTTTAGTATTTTATCTTTTGAATATCGTTTTTTCTTTTGATTTAGGCATTTTAAATTTCTCCATTTTTATTTCTAGTTTTGAAAATCGTTTTTCATTTTACCTTAGGCATTTTGACTTTTGCCTCTCGCCCTTCGCCTTTCGCCTTTTGCCTTCCGCCTTTCGCCTTTCGCCTTTCGCCTTCCGCCTTTCGCCTTTCGCCTTTCGCCTTTCGCCTTTCGCCTTTCTCCTTTCGCCTTTCGCCTTTCGCCTTTCGCCTTTCGCCTTTCGCCTTTCACCTTTTGCCTTTCGCCTTTCGCCTTTCAACTTTCGCCTTTCGCCTTTCGCCTTTGGCCTTTCGCCTTTCGCCTTTCGCCCTTCGCCTTTCGCCTTTCGCCTTTCGCCTTTCGCCTTTACCATTTCGCCTTTCGCCTTTCTCCTTTCGCCTTTCGTCTTTCGCCTTTCGCCTTTCGCCTTTCGCCTTTCGCCTTTCGCCTTTCGCCTTTCGCCTTTCGCCTTTCGCCTTTCGCCTTTCGCCTTTCGCCTTTCGCCTTTCGCCTTCCGCCTTTCGCCTTTCGCCTTTCGCCTTTCGCCTTTCGCCTTTCGCCTTTCACCTTTCACCTTTCGCCTTTCACCTTTCACCTTTCGCCTTTCGCCTTTCGCCTTTCGCCTTTTGCCTTTCGACTTTCGCCCTTCGCCTTTCGTCTTTCGCCTTTCGCATTTCGCCTTTACCATTTTGAAATACAAATTTCTAATTTCTAATTTTCCATTTCGCATTTTTAATTCCAACTTTAGTATTTTATCTTTTGATTATCGTTTTTTCTTTTGCTTTAGGCATTTTAAATTTCTCCATTTTTATTTCATGTTTTGAAAATCGTTTTTAATTTTGCCTTAGGCATTTTGACTTTTGCCTCTCGCCCTTCGCCTTTCGCCTTTCGCCTTTAGCCTTCCGCCTTTCGCCTTTTGCCTTTCGCCTTTCGCCTTTCGCCTTTCGCCTTTCGCCTTTCTCCTTTCGCCTTTCGCCTTTCGCCTTTCGCCTTTCGCCTTTCGCCTTTCGCCTTTCGCCTTTCGCCTTTCGCCTTTCGCCTTTCGCCTTTCGCCTTTCGCCTTTCGCCTTTCGCCTTTCACCTTTCGCCTTTCGCCTTTCGCCTTTCACCTTTCGCCTTTCGCCTTTCGCCTTTCGACTTTCGCCCTTCGCCTTTCGTCTTTCGCCTTTCGCATTTCGCCTTTACCATTTTGAAATACAAATTTATAATTTATAATTTTCCATTTCGCCTTTTTAATTTCAACTTTAGTATTTTATCTTTTGAATATCGTTTTTTCTTTTGCTTTAGGCATTTTAAATTTCTCCATTTTTATTTCATGTTTTGAAAATCGTTTTTCATTTTGCCTTAGGCATTTTGACTTTTGCCTCTCGCACTTCGCCTTTCGCCTTTCGCCTTCCGCCTTTCGCCTTTCGCCCTTCGCCTTTCGTCTTTCGCCTTTCGCATTTCGCCTATCACCTTCCGCCTTTCGCTTTTCGCCTTTCGACTTTCGCCCTTCGCCTTTCGTCTTTCGCCTTTCGCCTTTCACCTTTCGCTTTTCGCCTTTCACCTTTCGCCTTTCGCCTTTGGCCTTTCGCCTTTCGCCTTTCGCCTTTCGCCTTTCGCCCTTCGCCTTTCGGCTTTCGCCTTTCTCATTTCGCCTTTAGCATTTTGAAATACAAATTTCTAATTTCTAATTTTCCATTTCGCATTTTCAATTCCAACTTTAGTATTTTATCTTTTGATTATCGTTTTTTCTTTTGCTTTAGGCATTTTAAATTTCTCCATTTTTATTTCATGTTTTGAAAATCGTTTTTCTTTTTGCCTTAGGCATTTTGACTTTTGCCTCTCGCCCTTCGCCTTTCGCCTTTCGCCTTCCGCCTTTCGCCTTTCGCCTTTCGCCTTCCGCCTTTCGCCTTTCGCTTTTCGCCTTTCGCCTTTCGCCTTTCGCCTTTCTCCTTTCGCCTTTCGCCTTTCGCCTTTCGCCTTTTGCCCTTCGCCTTTCGCTTTTCGCCTTTCGCCTTTAGCATTTCACCTTCCGCCTTTCGCATTTCGCCTTTCGCCTTTCGCCTTTCGCCTTTCGCCTTTCTCATTTCGCCTTTAGCATTTTGAAATACAAATTTCTAATTTCTAATTTTCCATTTCGCATTTTCAATTCAAACTTTAGTATTTTATCTTTTGAATATCGTTTTTTCTTTTGCTTTAGGCATTTTAAATTTCTCCATTTTCATTTCATATTTAGAAAATCGTTTTTCCTTTTGCCTTCCGCTTTTCGCCTTTCGCCTTTCGCCTTTCGCCTTTCACCTTCCGCCTTTCGCCTTTCGCCTTTCGCCTTTCGCCTTTTGCATTTCGCCTTTCGCCTTTCGCCTTTCACCTTTCGCCTTTCGCCTTTCGCCTTTCGCCTTTCGCCTTTCGCCTTTCGCCTTACGCCTTTCGCCTTTCGACTTTCGCCTTTCGCCTTTTCGCCTTTCGCCTTTGGCCTTTCGCCTTTCGCCTTTCGCCTTTCGCCTTTCGCCTTTTGCCCTTCGCCTTTCGCCTTTCGCTTTCGCCTTTCGCCTTTCGCCTTTCGCCTTTCGCCTTTCGCCTTTCGCCTTTAGCATTTCACCTTCCGCCTTTCGCATTTCGCCTTTCGCCTTTCGCCTTTCGCCTTTCGCCTTTCGCCCTTCGCCTTTCTCCTTTCGCCTTTCGTCTTTCGCCTTTCGCCTTTCGCCTTTCGCCTTTCGCCTTTCGCCTTTCGCCTTTCGCCTTTCGCCTTTCGCCTTTCGCCTTTCGCCTTTCGCCTTTCGCCTTTCGCCTTTCACCTTTCGCCTTTCGCCTTTCGCCTTTCACCTTTCGCCTTTCGCCTTTCGCCTTTCGCCTTTCGCCTTTCGCCTTTCGCCTTTTGCCTTTCGCCTTTCGCCTTTCGACTTTCGCCCTTCGCCTTTCGTCTTTCGCTTTCGCATTTCGCCTTTAGCATTTTGAAATACAAATTTCTAATTTCTAATTTTCCATTTCGCATTTTCAATTTCAACTTTAGTATTTTATCTTTTGAATATCGTTTTTTCTTTTTCTTTAGGCATTTTAAATTTCTCCATTTTTATTTCATGTTTTGAAAATCGTTTTTCATTTTTCCTTAGGCATTTTGACTTTTGCCTTTCGCCTTTCGCCTTTCGCCTTTCGCCTTCCGCCTTTCGCCTTTCGCCTTTCGCCTTCCTCCTTTCGCCTTTCGCCTTTCGCCTTTCGCCTTTCTCCTTTCGCCTTTCGCCTTTCGCCTTTCGCCTTTCGCCTTTCGCCTTTCGCCTTTCGCCTTTCGCCTTTCGCCTTTCGCCTTTCGCCTTTCGTCTTTCGCCTTTCGCCTTTCGCCTTTCACCTTTCGCCTTTCGCCTTTTGCCTTTCGCCTTTCGCCTTTCGGCTTTCGACTTTCGCCCTTCGCCTTTCGTCTTTCGCCTTTCGCATTTCGCCTTTAGCATTTTGAAATACAAATTTCTAATTTCTAATTTTCCATTTCGCATTTTCAATTTCAACTTTAGTATTTTATCTTTTGAATATCGTTTTTTCTTTTGCTTTAGGCATTTTAAATTTCTCCATTTTTATTTCATGTTTTGAAAATCGTTTTTCTTTTTGCCTTAGGCATTTTGACTTTTGCCTCTCGCCCTTCGCCTTTCGTCTTTCGCCTTTCGCCTTACGCCTTTCACCTTCCGCCTTTCGCCTTTCGCCTTTCCCCTTTCGCCTTTCGCCTTTCGCCTTTCGCCTTTCGCCTTTTCGCTTTTCGCCTTTCGCCTTTGGCCTTTCGCCTTTCGCCTTTCGCCTTTCGCCTTTCGCCTTTCGCCTTTCGCCTTTCGTCCTTCGCCTTTCGCTTTTCGCCTTTCGCCTTTCGCCTTTCGCCTTTCGCCTTTAGCATTTCACCTTCCGCCTTTCGCATTTCGCCTTTCGCCTTTCGCCTTTCGCCTGTCGCCTTTCGCCTTTCGCCTTTCGCCTTTCGCCTTTCGCCTTTCGCCTTTCGCCTTTCGCCTTTCGCCTTTCTCCTTTCGCCTTTCGTCTTTCGCCTTTCGCCTTTCGCCTTTCACCTTTCGCCTTTCGCCTTTTGCCTTTCGCCTTTCGCCTTTCGGCTTTCGACTTTCGCCCTTCGCCTTTCGTCTTTCGCCTTTCGCATTTCGCCTTTAGCATTTTGAAATACAAATTTCTAATTTCTAATTTTCCATTTCGCATTTTCAATTTCAACTTTAGTATTTTATCTTTTGAATATCGTTTTTTCTTTTGCTTTAGGCATTTTAAATTTCTCCATTTTTATTTCATGTTTTGAAAATCGTTTTTCTTTTTGCCTTAGGCATTTTGACTTTTGCCTCTCGCCCTTCGCCTTTCGTCTTTCGCCTTTCGCCTTTCGCCTTACGCCTTTCACCTTCCGCCTTTCGCCTTTCGCCTTTCCCCTTTCGCCTTTCGCCTTTCGCCTTTCGCCTTTCGCCTTTTCGCTTTTCGCCTTTCGCCTTTGGCCTTTCGCCTTTCGCCTTTCGCCTTTCGCCCTTCGCCTTTCGCTTTTCGCCTTTCGCCTTTCGCCTTTCGCCTTTAGAATTTCACCTTCCGCCTTTCGCTTTTCGCCTTTCGCCTTTCGCCTTTCGCCTTTCGCCTTTCGCCTTTCGCCTTTCGTCTTTCGCCTTTAGCATTTTGAAATACGAATTTATAATTTCGAATTTTCCATTTCGCATTTTCAATTTCAACTTTTGTATATTATCTTTCGAATCTCGTTTCGCCACTCGCCTTTCGCCTTTCGCCTTTCGCCTTTCGCCTTTTGCATTTCGCCTTTCGCATTTCGCCTTTCACCTTTCGCCTTTCGCCTTTCGCCTTTCGCCTTCCGCCTTTCGACTTTCGCCTTTCGCCTTTCGCCTTTTCGCTTTTCGCCTTTCGCCTTTGGCCTTTCGCCTTTCGCCTTTCGCCTTTCGCCCTTCGCCTTTCGCTTTTCGCCTTTCGCCTTTCGCCTTTCGCCTTTAGCATTTCACCTTCCGCCTTTCGCTTTTCGCCTTTCACCTTTCGCCTTTCGCCTTTCGCCTTTCGCCTTTCGCCATTTGCATTTCGCCTTTCGCCTTTCGCCTTTCGCCTTTCGCCTTTCGCCTTTCGCCTTTTGCATTTCGCCTTTCGCATTTCGCCTTTCACCTTTCGCCTTTCGCCTTTCGCCTTTCGCCTTTCGCCTTCCGCCTTTCGCCTTTCGCCTTTTCGCCTTCCGCCTTTCGACTTTCGCCTTTCGCCTTTCGCCTTTTCGCTTTTCGCCTTTCGCCTTTGGCCTTTCGCCTTTCGCCTTCCGCCTTTCGCCTTTCGCCTTTCGCCTTCCGCCTTTCGCCTTTCGCCTTTCGCCTTTCGCCTTTCGCCTTTCGCCTTTCACCTTTCGCCTTTCGCCTTTCGCCTTTCACCTTTCGCCTTTCGCCTTTCGCCTTTCGCCTTTTGCCTTTCGCCTTTCGACTTTCGCCCTTCGCCTTTCGTCTTTCGCTTTCGCATTTCGCCTTTAGCATTTTGAAATACAAATTTCTAATTTCTAATTTTCCATTTCGCATTTTCAATTTCAACTTTAGTATTTTATCTTTTGAATATCGTTTTTTCTTTTGCTTTAGGCATTTTAAATTTCTCCATTTTTATTTCATGTTTTGAAAATCGTTTTTCATTTTTCCTTAGGCATTTTGACTTTTGCCTTTCGCCTTTCGCCTTCCGCCTTCCGCCTTTCGCCTTTCGCCTTCCTCCTTTCGCCTTTCGCCTTTCGCCTTTCGCCTTTCTCCTTTCGCCTTTCGCCTTTCGCCTTTCGCCTTTCGCCTTTCGCCTTTCGCCTTTCGCCTTTCGCCTTTCGCCTTTCGCCTTTCGCCTTTCGCCTTTCGCCTTTCGCCTTTCGCCTTTCGCCTTTCGCCTTTCGCCTTTCACCTTTCGCCTTTCGCCTTTCGCCTTTCAACTTTCGCCTTTCGCCTTTCGCCTTTTGCCTTTCGCCTTTCGCCTTTCGACTTTCGCCCTTCGCCTTTCGTCTTTCGCCTTTCGCATTTCGCCTTTAGCATTTTGAAATACATATTTATAATTTATAATTTTCCATTTGGCATTTTCAATTTCAACTTTAGTATTTTATCTTTTGAATATCGTTTTTTCTTTTGCTTTAGGCATTTTAAATTTCTCCATTTTTATTTCTAGTTTTGAAAATCGTTTTTCATTTTGCCTTAGGCATTTTGACTTTTGCCTCTCGCCCTTCGCCTTTCGTCTTTTGCCTTCCGCCTTTCGCCTTTCGCCTTCCGCATTTCGCCTTTCGCCTTTCGCCTTTCGCCTTTCGCCTTTCGCCTTTCGCCTTTCTCCTTTCGCCTTTCGCCTTTCGCCTTTCGCCTTTCGCCTTTCGCCTTTCGCCTTTCGCCTTTCGCCCTTCGCCTTTCGCCTTTCGCCTTTCGCCTTTCACCTTTCGCTTTCGCCTTTCAACTTTCGCCTTTCGCCTTACGCCTTTTGCCTTTCGCCTTTCGCCTTTCGACTTTCGCCCTTCGCCTTTCGTCTTTCGCCTTTCGCATTTCGCCTTTAGCATTTTGAAATACAAATTTATAATTTCGACTTTTCCATTTCGTATTTTCAATTTCAACTTTTGTATTTTATCTTTTGAATATCGTTTTTTCTTTTGCTTTAGGCATTTTAAATTTCTCCATTTTCATTTCATGTTTAGAAAATCGTTTTTCCTTTTGCTTTCCGCTTTTCGCCTTTCGCCTTTCGCCTTTCGCCTTTCGCCTTTCGCCTTTCGCCTTTCGCCTTTCGCCTTTCGCCTTTCGCCTTTCGCCTTTCGCCTTTCGCCTATCGCCTTTCGCCTTTCGCCTTTCGCCTTTCGCCTTTCACCTACCGCCTTTCGCCTTTCGCCTTTCGCCTTTCCCCTTTCGCCTTTCCCCTTTCGCCTTTCGCCTTTCGCCTTTCGCCTTTCGCCTTTCGCATTTCGCCTTTCGCCTTTCGCCTTTCGCCTTTCACCTTTCGCCTTTCTCCTTTCACCTTTCGCCTTTCGCCTTTCGCCTTTCGCCTTTTGCATTTCGCCTTTCGCCTTTCGCCTTTCGCCTTTCGCCTTTCGCCTTTCGGCTTTTGCATTTCGCCTTTCGCCTTTCACCTTTCGCCTTTCGCCTTTCGCCTTTCGCCTTTCGCCTTTCGCTTTTCGCCTTTCGCATTTCGCCTTTCGCCTTTCGCCTTTCGCCTTTCGACTTTCGCCTTTCGCCTTTCGCCTTTCGCCTTTCGCCTTTCGCCTTTCGCCTTTCGCCTTTCGCCTTTCGCCTTTCGCCCTTCGCCTTTCGTCTTTCGCCTTTCTCATTTCGCCTTTAGCATTTTGAAATACAAATTTCTAATTTCTAATTTTCCATTTCGCATTTTCAATTCCAACTTTAGTATTTTATCTTTTGAATATCGTTTTTTTTTTGCTTTAGGCATTTTAAATTTCTCCATTTTTATTTCTAGTTTTGAAAATCGTTTTTCATTTTGCCTTAGGCATTTTGACTTTTGCCTCTCGCCCTTCGCCTTTCGCCTTTTGCCTTCCGCCTTTCGCCTTTCGCCTTTCGCCTTCCGCCTTTCGCCTTTCGCCTTTCGCCTTTCGCCTTTCGCCTTTCTCCTTTCGCCTTTCGCCTTTCGCCTTTCGCCTTTCGCCTTTCGCCTTTCGCCTTTCACCTTTTGCCTTTCGCCTTTCGCCTTTCAACTTTCGCCTTTCGCCTTTCGCCTTTGGCCTTTCGCCTTTCGCCTTTCGCCTTTCGCCTTTCGCCCTTCGCCTTTCGCCTTTCGCCTTTCGCCTTTCGCCTTTACCATTTCGCCTTTCGCCTTTCTCCTTTCGCCTTTCGTCTTTCGCCTTTCGCCTTTCGCCTTTCGCCTTTCGCCTTTCGCCTTTCGCCTTTCGCCTTTCGCCTTTCGCCTTTCGCCTTTCGCCTTTCGCCTTTCGCCTTTCGCCTTCCGCCTTTCGCCTTTCGCCTTTCGCCTTTCGCTTTTCGCCTTTCGCCTTTCGCCTTTCACCTTTCGCCTTTCGCCTTTCACCTTTCACCTTTCGCCTTTCGCCTTTCGCCTTTCGCCTTTTGCCTTTCGACTTTCGCCCTTCGCCTTTCGTCTTTCGCCTTTCGCATTTCGCCTTTACCATTTTGAAATACAAATTTCTAATTTCTAATTTTCCATTTCGCATTTTTAATTCCAACTTTAGTATTTTATCTTTTGATTATCGTTTTTTCTTTTGCTTTAGGCATTTTAAATTTCTCCATTTTTATTTCATGTTTTGAAAATCGTTTTTAATTTTGCCTTAGGCATTTTGACTTTTGCCTCTCGCCCTTCGCCTTTCGCCTTTCGCCTTTCGCCTTTAGCCTTCCGCCTTTCGCCTTTTGCCTTTCGCCTTTCGCCTTTCGCCTTTCGCCTTTCGCCTTTCTCCTTTCGCCTTTCGCCTTTCGCCTTTCGCCTTTCGCCTTTCGCCTTTCGCCTTTCGCCTTTCGCCTTTCGCCTTTCGCCTTTCGCCTTTCGCCTTTCGCCTTTCGCCTTTCACCTTTCGCCTTTCGCCTTTCGCCTTTCACCTTTCGCCTTTCGCCTTTCGCCTTTCGACTTTCGCCCTTCGCCTTTCGCCTTTCGCCTTTCGCATTTCGCCTTTACCATTTTGAAATACAAATTTATAATTTATAATTTTCCATTTCGCCTTTTTAATTTCAACTTTAGTATTTTATCTTTTGAATATCGTTTTTTCTTTTGCTTTAGGCATTTTAAATTTCTCCATTTTTATTTCATGTTTTGAAAATCGTTTTTCATTTTGCCTTAGGCATTTTGACTTTTGCCTCTCGCACTTCGCCTTTCGCCTTTCGCCTTCCGCCTTTCGCCTTTCGCCCTTCGCCTTTCGTCTTTCGCCTTTCGCATTTCGCCTATCACCTTCCGCCTTTCGCTTTTCGCCTTTCGACTTTCGCCCTTCGCCTTTCGTCTTTCGCCTTTCGCCTTTCACCTTTCGCTTTTCGCCTTTCACCTTTCGCCTTTCGCCTTTGGCCTTTCGCCTTTCGCCTTTCGCCTTTCGCCTTTCGCCCTTCGCCTTTCGGCTTTCGCCTTTCTCATTTCGCCTTTAGCATTTTGAAATACAAATTTCTAATTTCTAATTTTCCATTTCGCATTTTCAATTCCAACTTTAGTATTTTATCTTTTGATTATCGTTTTTTCTTTTGCTTTAGGCATTTTAAATTTCTCCATTTTTATTTCATGTTTTGAAAATCGTTTTTCTTTTTGCCTTAGGCATTTTGACTTTTGCCTCTCGCCCTTCGCCTTTCGCCTTTCGCCTTCCGCCTTTCGCCTTTCGCCTTTCGCCTTCCGCCTTTCGCCTTTCGCTTTTCGCCTTTCGCCTTTCGCCTTTCTCCTTTCGCCTTTCGCCTTTCGCCTTTCGCCTTTTGCCCTTCGCCTTTCGCTTTTCGCCTTTCGCCTTTAGCATTTCACCTTCCGCCTTTCGCATTTCGCCTTTCGCCTTTCGCCTTTCGCCTTTCGCCTTTCTCATTTCGCCTTTAGCATTTTGAAATACAAATTTCTAATTTCTAATTTTCCATTTCGCATTTTCAATTCAAACTTTATTATTTTATCTTTTGAATATCGTTTTTTCTTTTGCTTTAGGCATTTTAAATTTCTCCATTTTCATTTCATATTTAGAAAATCGTTTTTCCTTTTGCCTTCCGCTTTTCGCCTTTCGCCTTTCGCCTTTCGCCTTTCACCTTCCGCCTTTCGCCTTTCGCCTTTCGCCTTTCGCCTTTTGCATTTCGCCTTTCGCCTTTCGCCTTTCACCTTTCGCCTTTCGCCTTTCGCCTTTCGCCTTTCGCCTTTCGCCTTTCGCCTTACGCCTTTCGCCTTTCGACTTTCGCCTTTCGCCTTTTCGCCTTTCGCCTTTGGCCTTTCGCCTTTCGCCTTTCGCCTTTCGCCTTTCGC
>CAWUPM010000819.1:0-34438 GCA_963924295.1 Dioctria rufipes
TATCTGTTCATCATTACATTTTCTATATTAACATAACATTAAAAAAATAGTTAGATAGTAGGCATATACATCATTGTACAAACTTATCACAGCAAGAATTTCGCTAGTCTCATATTCTAAGATCTTCACATGGTTTCACTTTGTATATCTTTTTGCATTTTATTTTGCATATCAGCAAAATTATTCTGACTGAAATGATAAAGCCAGACGAAAGTCGACACCGGTGAGATAATTGAAGGAATGCGCGTGCGAACTTTGTGGCTAGGGAAATTGTTTCATTCTGTGGTAAGTTATTTAGGAATTTTGGTATTTAGCTAATTAGGCATTTTTGTAACATTATAAAAAGCGAATTTCAATAAAGAATTAGTTAGTTGCTACGATACAGTGAACCAAGATTTTTAATTTTACCTTAAGTGAGTCTGCTTGAGGCACTGTAACTCCGACAGCTTTCTGGTGTACCGGTTTAAGAGCCGCTGCACCCACAACACTACTTACGGTGTAACACCCTAAGTTCTGCACAGCAATATCGAGGCAAGAGAGCCAAGATCAACATTTGGTGACCCCGACGTGATTTCTTCCGAAGAGATAATCACCACCCGCAAACACTAGTCATGAGTCTAGATGAGCTCGCAGTTCAGCAGCACAACACAGGAGAAGACATAAAGGCTATTGCTAGCAATTATGGCAAGGACACTTCATCACGAAAGAACCAAACGTATCTTGAAGTAAGGTTGACGACGCTTGATGAACTCTGGAAACAATTTGATGAAGTCGACACTGAGATTCGAAATGTGTATGGGGCAAAATTGGAGCATGCCTATTTCGCAAAGGCTTATTATGACGGCATAAAACAAAAATACGAGAAGACAAGACGAGACATCATGGACAGGCTTACAGAGCTGAAGAAGCTAAATCCCAGTAGTACAGCCGAGGATAAGAGGAACCAGCCGACCTCAGATGACAAAAAACAAGAAACACAAGAGAAGCCAACTGGAGAAAATCCACGAGTAGAAGAACCTCGCAGTAACATCAAGACAAGCACATCTTTTGACGCCTGCAATAATATCTCCAAAATAAAGCAACGGCAGCAAGCAATAATGAATGCCTTGCGCAGAATGCTCACTGGGATAACAGCTGCAACCCAGCAGCCGCAAGCACAACAGTTCTATCAACTTAAAATACGCACGGTTGAGAGATACTTGGATGATATTCAACAGTTACACTACTCAATATGGGAATCAGTTGAAGATCCCAGCACATCAGAGTTTGAAGAATATTTCAGTCTAGAGGAGGATACACAGAAGGTCTTACTGGAGTTGCATGCTGGTTTAAGTCAGCACGTCATCGCATCCGCACCAATGGTGAACGCAACCTCAATCATGAAGCTTCCGAAAATAGTCTTACCAAAGTTCGATGGTAACTATTTGAAGTGGCGACCATTTTACGACCTCTTCAACGAAGTGGTACACAAACAAGCAATGGTCGACTCGCAGAAAATGTGGTACTTAAAGAGCAGCTTATCGGGAGAAGCCGAAAAAGTTGTGCGACATCTTACTATCTCAGATGCAAACTACACTGCTGCATGGAAGATCATTAAGGAACGTTACGAGAACATTAGATTGCTGGTAACTGCACTGTTGAACAAATTACTGTCACAAACAACAGTAACTTATGAGAGTGCGCCTGCAATTAAGGCGTTACACGACATAACGCAAGAATGCCTCCTTGGTCTAGAGAATTTAGGAATCAACACAAGCCATTGGGATCCACTGTTGTTGCACATATTGGTCAAGAAATTGGACAGAGTAACACACACGCTCTATAAGCAATCTCTCACTCAGCCCAGAGCATTGCAATCACTCAAAGGCTTCCAAAACTTCTTAGAGATGCGCTTTTAGTCTTTGAAAGCTCTAGGAAATAAGGGCAGATCAATGGAAGATCCTCATAAAAGGACAACCATATCCAGGTCTTTCACATCTGTCTCGGCTGGACCAACATGTATTCTGTGCAAAGGCAATCATCAAATCTTTGCCTGCCAGAAATTCATTCAACTAACGCCACGCAAACGCTTCGGCGTAATTAAAGATTTAAATATTTGCGTTAATTGCCTCAAGGCCGGACACAGGGCCGACACTTGTCCATCAAGAACGTGCACAAAATGCTCTAACCGACACAACACATTACTGAATATAGAGACACCTCCTCCAAGATCAACCATCTCAGCACAGCAGCCTAGCAGGAATAACTACATGACAGGTACGATGGCACAATCAGCATCAAATCAATCCACATCATTCGACGACCAACTTAAATCAATCTCGTTGACAACGAAAAGCCTTCAAGCTCCAAAGGGCTACATATTTCTTAGCACAGTCATGGTAAATCTGGTCAATAACCAGGGCAAATGCGTGGAATGCAGAGCCATATTGGATTCCGGCTCCCAGCTTAACTTCATGACGGACAAGATGGCAAAACAACTGAATCTATCTGGAGTTTCCGAGTTACTATATATTGAAGGCATTGGCCAACGCAAGCAACAATCTCAACGCAGAGTTAGCATATTACTACAGTCGAAAATAAGTGGATTTGCTGTTAGAATTGAAGCTCATGTACTTCCGAAAATCATTTCACCACAACCAGCAAAATCCATAGACACTTCAACATGGCCAGTACCACACAACATAAGATTAGCAGACCCGAACTTTAACCAGCCGGGCCCAATAGACCTCCTCATTGGTGCAGAGATCTATTACTCAATCTTGTCGGTGGGACAAATCAAATTGGGAGAAACGCTACCAACAATGCAGAATACAGTTTTCGGGTGGGCCATAGCAGGCAAAACTAATGGTGTCCCACAGAGTAAAGCAGCGTGCGGAATATGTACCGAAGATGCAGCTCTTGATCAGCAGATTGAGAAATTTTGGCGCCTGGAAGACACCGAAGGAGCCAATAAGAACAATTTCACTACAGCAGAAAGAAATTGTGAAGCACACTTCATTCAGACTACCTATAGAGACCAATACGGCCGTTTCTCTGTCAGTTTGCCTTTTGCAGATAGCCCCACAGCATTGGGGGAATCAAAGGATATCGCCTATAGACGGTTTCTGTCATTGGAAAGTAAGCTTTCCAAGGACTCAGAACTCAAGACAGCATATTCCAATTTCATGGAAGAATACGCAAAGCTGGGACATATGGAGGAAGTCGACTTAACTAGAATCGAGAAGCCATACTACTTCCTTCCACATCATTGCATCGCTAAGCCTGAGAGTAGCACGACGAAACTCCGAGTGGTATTCGGCGCTTCAGCCAAAACATCATCCAACATATCCCTAAATGACGTCTTACACACGGGTCCCATAGTACAAGATGCAAGTACAAGATGCATAGTACAAGAGGCAAGTCAATGTGGTACAATCTGACAGAAAATATCAATTGATTTGGTGGAGAGCTGATCCCAGCCAGAGCATCAAATGCTTTCAACGCAACACGGTCACGTATGGAACTACCAGCGCCCCATATCTGGCCACGAAATGTCTACAGAAATTAGCAGACGACCACGCTGAAAGTCACGCACTAGCTTCAAAGGTGCTGAAACATGATTTTTATGTAGACGATGTTCTCACGGGAACAAACAATCTCTCAGACGCCATTGAGACACAGCGGCAATTACAATTATCATTGCACACAGCCGGCTTTATGTTACGAAAGTGGTGCGCAAACCATCCACGCTTAATGCGTGATATAGCCCACGAAGATAAAGAAATACAGTTAGACTTTGCAAACAAGGTGGAGGAGCATATAAAAACTGTTGGTCTGATTTGGCTACCCAAGACTGACGACCTTAGCATAAAGGCGTCCTGGATCGATGGCCGACGGATTACTAAGAGAACAGCGTACTCAGACATAGCCCATTTATATGACCCGTCGGGAATAATGGCTCCAGTTGTGGTAGTAGCCAAACTATTTCTCCAGAAGTTATGGACTTTGAAGCTGGACTGGGACGCCGCATTGCCCCAGGAATTATACACGTCATGGACCAAGTTTCGTGAGACCTTGAAAACCTTGAATACCATAAGATTTCCTAGACATGTTTTCTATCATCGAACTCCGAAGTGCACGCAAATTCACATATTCGTAGATGCATCAGAGAAAGCATATGGAGCTGCTGCATATGTGAGATCAGTTGATAAGAATGACCTCATTACAGTTCGACTACTCTGTGCGAAATCTAGAGTAGCCCCTGCAAATCAGACAACGTTACCGCGACTGGAACTGTGCGCAGCAAAACTGGGAGCTGACCTGTCTCGAAGAATCAGCACAGATTTGAGCATCGCAAATCAGGACATCTATTTATGGAGCGATTCCGAAATTGTCTTGGCTTGGATAAACTCCATGTCCTCATCGTTTCACACATTTGTGGCCAATCGAGTGGCTAGAATTCAAGATGTCACCACTTCCACCCAATGGCGCCATGTGAATTCCAAGGAGAACCCAGCGGATGTATTGTCAAGAGGCCTAGCTCCAGAGAAATTAAGCGGGTCAACATTATGGTTTTACGGTCGCATGTTTCTACACGGAGCAGAATCAATATGGCCCAATCCATACAGAAGCAATGATACAGATTACACAGTCGAACATAAGCGAACTGCTTTGTCAACAGTAGTCACCCCCAGCTCAACAAGTATCATAAGCGCAATCGACCATGGGAATTCATTCAGAAAGCTACAACGTGTCATGGCCTATATCTTACGCTTCATAGCTCATACGAAGAAAAAGTTTCAAGGAGAAATTAACGGGAAAGCGTTAAGCAGTGAAGAATTAGATGAAGCTCAAGCATTAATTATAAAAACAATGCAGGAGCAACCTTTCATGCAGGACATTGCAAATATAAAACGCTATGGTGAGGTGAGCAAAAACAGCTCTTTGAGCAGTCTAACTCCATTCCTGGATGACCGAGACATCCTGAGAGTTGGTGGACGATTACAAGCATCAACACTTGGGTTCGATTCTAAGCACCCTATGCTACTACCATACGGACATCAGTTCACTAAACTCCTTCTTAATGACATACATAAGGAGAACCATCATGTAGGACCACAAACTCTTCTCGCAATGGCAAGACAAAAATATTGGCCACTGAAAGGAAAAATCCTGGCTCGCTCTGTTGTCCAGCATTGCGTTCATTGCACAAGAGCAAACCCAAAGATGCTATCGCAATTAATGGGAAACTTGCCCGCCGACCGTGTGCAACCCGCCAGACCATTCGTGAACTCTGGGGTCGATTTCTGCGGACCCATTTGGACGCATTTCAAAATAAGAGGAAAACGACCACAAAAGAGTTACATAGCTGTTTTCTGCTGCTTCGCGACCAAGGCCACCCATCTAGAAGTTGTAAGTGATCTCACAACACTAGGATTCATTGGAGCACTCAAAAGGTTCACGGGACGACGAGGGCATTGCCGCAAGATTTATTGTGACAACGCCACGAACTTCGTGGGAGCCAGAAACCAACTCACAGAAGTACGAAAAATGCTCGAAGGTGAAGAGATGGATGGAAAAATAGCAACAACTTGCAGCACAAACGGCACTGATTTCCATCTAATCCCTCCCCGAGCCCCACACTTTGGCGGCCTATGGGAAGCAGCTGTAAAATCAGCCAAGCATCTCTTGCAGCGAACGTTAACGTCAGCTTCGCTGACCTATGAAGAATTAGAAACCACCGTCATTGAAATCGAGGCAATTTTGAATTCACGTCCGATAACACCACTATCGACGAATCCCAATGATCTAACAGCATTGACCCCAGATCACTTGCTCATTGGGGAGCCTCTGACGAGCACAATGGACGCAACTGCAACCCCGCAACACTCAAACATCATCACCCGTTGGAAACTCGTTTCTCATCTCAAACAGGAGTTCTGGAGAAGATGGTCTAGCGAATATCTAAATCAACTACAGCAACGGTACAAATGGAAGCAACGCTGCCACAATGTCCAACCTAACACAATGGTGATTATCAAAGAAGACAATGTTCCACCCCTCAAATGGCCGCTTGGACGAATCGTGAAAACATACCGACAATTTGGTACGCGTCGCTGATGTACGCACTGCAAATGGGACACTACGACGCGCTTTTCACAAACTAGCGCCTTTACCTATGAACGAAGATCAAGAAGAAGATGAAAGTAACCGATCAAAGTAACCCGCATCGCAGGTCAATTTCCATTAATTCGACATCGAGTCAAACTAGGGAGACTTCTCTAACAGACACAGCTCCTAGAAAAAGGCAACGACGATCCATCGGATCAGCATTCGTTTCATTGTTCCTTGTCTGTCTCACATTCTCGACAACTAGAAGTGCACCTGTTGAAACGACCCCTTTCAAGTCGCAGCCAGGCATTTATTTTGAAGGCCTAGGCTCTACCAACATAATATCCAGCGAGTGGAACCTGGTGGCATATTACGACATGCAACCTTTCTGGAAAGAGTTCGATGCACTCGTCAACTCCAGTCGCATACTTAAAACCGTATGTGATCAAATAATTGAGAGGAATGCATGTGAACAAATCATGGAGCACCTCCAATTTCTAACTAAGGAACTCTCAGCAAATAATGAGCTATTATTACCAACAGAAAACAAAGGCAGAGCAAAAAGAGGTGCCATAAATTTCATAGGTAATATCGCGAATACCCTGTTCGAAGTGTTAGACTCTGAACATGCAGAAGCCATGTCTAAAACGATCAACGAAATCAAGCAAAACGAGAATCACTTAGTAGCCCTTATCAAGAATCAAACTTCAATCATTGATGCGACCATCAACATCATGCGGAAGAACCAAGAGACGATAGACAAGCAGTTCAGGAATTGGGAGATTCATCTCAACAAGATTTCTGCAGACATGAATGGCATACACCAAGACATTTATCAGGAGAAACTATCAAATGTCTTCATCACGTTGGCAATGCAAGCCATGTTGACAACTTCAAATTTTCAAAGAATCCAAGGCGTCATCCTAGACGTACTAGTGGATATTCATAACGGAAAAATCAGTCCACAACTGATCACGCCAGATCAGATGCGTCAGGAATTAACCACAATCAAAGGTCATCTTCCTTCATCATTAAAGCTGCCACTAACAATAATTTAATTTTAATGACAATCGAAGGAAGACCAACGGCCGAACACATCATCTTTAAACTCAGACTCCCTTTATGCACACTCGAGGATTTTGAATTGTTTAGCATCATTCCAGTTCCGACATTGATCAGCAACACGTTCTTAGCCATACAACCATCATTCCCATACTTGGTGGTAAATCTCCATCGAGACCAATATTACCCACTCACCGAGCATAGTCTCCAGGCATGCCGCACCATCACCAGAGGTCGACACTTATGCAAGCAACACCATCCCATATATCATAAGGGATCTGCACCTCGGGGCTTGTGAGACAGATTTCATCAACCACCTACCACAATCCCCCACGTGCAAAATTGTTCAAACGGGAGATGGCCCACACTGGACTCAACTTCATAATCCAAATGAATGGCTGTTTGCTTTGAAAGAAAAAACCACGATCAATGTCGTATGTGAAGACACAGTCAACCAAATGGCCATCGAAGGATCAGGTATTTTAAGACTTCAAAAGGAATGTATCATCAAACAGCCTCTGATCACCATACGCGGCCACAATGCTTTCCCGACCAGTTCAAGGATGTCGTACATACCTACCACAAATCTAACTCAACAAGTGAAATTGGAGGGACCACGTCCTAACATATCAGACGGACCTGATTTCAAACCACAAGGGACAGAATTAGAATCCATTCAAAAACAAATTCAACAGCTCCACATCGATCTTCCAACAATTCACCCTCACGATGTTCATCAATTTGCTATTGGCTATACGGGTTTGGCATTGGTATTTGCCATTATCATCTTCATAATTTGGACTTACAAATCCCGCATTTGTTCCCGGATTCCAACTAAGCCAACCCCACAACCGAGGCGATACATCAGTCAAGCGGATTGCACCTCAGATCAAGATGAAGAAAAACAAGTTCCCGATTTCAACATAGATTTCAACAGTTGAATTCATCATTCAACGCGGGGGAGGATGTTCATCATTACATTTTCTATATTAACATAACATTAAAAAAATAGTTAGATAGTACGCATATACATACATGTACAAACTTTTCACAGCAAGAATTTCGCTAGTCTCATATTCTAAGATCTTCACATGGTTTCACTTTGTATATCTTTTTGCATTTTATTTTGCATATCAGCAAAATTATTCTGACTGAAATGATAAAGCCAGACGAAAGTCGACACCGGTGAGATAATTGAAGGAATGCGCGTGCGAACTTTGTGGCTAGGGAAATTCTTTCATTCTGTGGTAAGTTATTTGTGAATTTTGGTATTTAGCTAATTAGGCATTTTTGTAACATTATAAAAAGCGAATTTCAATAAAGAATTAGTTAGTTGCTACGATACAGTGAGCCAAGACTTTTAATTTTACCTTAAGTGAGTCTGCTTGAGGCACTGTAACTCCGACAGCTTTCTGGTGTACCGGTTTAAGAGCCGCTGCACCCACAACACTACTTACGGTGTAACACCCTAAGTCCTGCACAGCAATATCGAGGCAAAAGAGCCAAGATCAACACATCCTTTGATTTGATTTTTGAGTCACTTACTGTATTGCAAATTTTTAAATCCATCGTAAAAGGCTTGACCCACATCAAAGAATGTTTTGCAAGGTAGATGCGTTGCATAGTGTGTATGAATTTAGGCAGGCTTACGCTGTTAATTAGGATGTTAGGAATATTACAACACAAACAGACCTATTGTATTCCGCGAACATGCCGTAATTATCAACTCCAAATAAAAGAGATGCAATAATTTGAATTGTTTTGGTTTTTTATTCACCATCAACGGATACATTGTTTAAATATCATAGAACCAGGGTGAAGGAAGAGATTCTTGCTCCACAAGTTTGTTGTTTGCAGCACCGCATCGCATTACACGACGTTTCTAACCTGGCGAAACTGGGTGAAAGCAACCCTTGCTGCGTAACTTTGAGGTGTGTGGCACTGCATCGCAACACACGACGTTTATACTCTGTGGAGACTACATTTAGGCTCTCACGAGCAACCTCCAAAACTGGTGACCTCAATGTGATCGGCTGCAGTGAGAGCAACGCCTATTCCAAGTAAACGAGCTCAAGTTCAGCCTAACGCAACTTAACGTAGCCAATGATTATTTATTTTTAATTTTGGTTTTCCTATTATTTAGCCATTTTCAACGGTAGTTTTAAGCAGTAACTGAGAGAAAAAGTTGGCAGCACTGCTCATCAAGCCGATCTCTACGACGTGTTCAATTTTTACCAAATTCTAACACCGCACTGCCACATCGAATAACTCGAGCTGGACGAACCACAAATACACCGAACTGTTCTCTTTCTCGCTAAAACCTTTGGCTTCGCTAGCAGAGGAGTGTGTGGCTATTGTTGCCATTGTCATGGACAACCTAGCGAAGTAGTTGGTTAATGCGTGCGACACCTCAACTCTTCAACTAAGCATTTATAGGTTTCGAGATTGAATTAAATTTCGGAAATACCCAAAGTTTCCTCGACACATCTGATTTAGAGTAGGCATTGATGTTTAAAAAACAAAAATTTGAGAGAAACAAAAATAGAGAAAAGCATTTCTTTTTCTAGTTTGTAAAAAACCAGTTGTCAGTTAGAGACAAATCAACATTGTGATTTCTCGAATCGAATCGAACTCGAAATAAATCAGTCGACTCGGTGAAGTTAAGGTTCGAAATCGAATTTGCTTGGGCCGCGCGTGCGAATTGTAGGAGAGAAAAATTGGAACACGACATCGAATCGTATTGATGTGCCGACAGTGGTTCGCTAGCTCGACTTTCTTTCAAAGTTCTTGAATGTTTGGGTAGTTCGTTTCCGAATCGATTTTTTTTAATGTGGTATCGACTTGCAGAGCGTTTGGCAAAGAGCAAGTAAATACGATATAGAATAAAAAAATAATAAAAAATAAATACTCACCGTAGTAAGACTTCACTTTGCACTTGACTCATCTCAACTTAGAATGCTGGCGAAGAACAATTTCATGAATAGAAAATTTTTCCTTTTACGAATTCCTCGGAAATTGACGTGACGTATCGTAACTTGGGCTAAAGCAAATCGAGGAAATTTTGACCTACACGAGCGATGCATCTGTTATGAATTGTCAGAAATTTCGGCATGTTTGAAAACGTCGTTTATGGTAAACAAATCGAAGAGAGTTCGAGCTGTGAGCGATTCATTTATTTCCAATTCCCGGCAATTAGGGCATGCTGCAAAGTTACGTGTATGTTAAAAAAAATCGAATAGATTTCGAGCTACGAGCGTTTCTTTTATTTCCTCAAGATTCACATAATTGTATTTCGAAAATAAGCCATCATTATCAATTCCTCATTAAAGAGATGTAATAATTTGATTTGTTTTTTTGTTTTTTATTCACAATCAACAACCCAGCTTGATACATTGTTCAAGTATCCAAGTGTGATAGCCCAATATACGGAAGATTCTTCCAACAGCCAAGGGCATTACAGCGAAATAATCAGCAATTGCTAAACAGTAACCTCGCATGGTATTGTTCTGCAACTGTCGGTCGTTTTGCTGATTAGCCCAACAGCTGGCTGCGATGAGCGCTTAGTGGAGCAATCGACGATTACGATAATAATTTACCTCGCATGGTAATTATTATGTAAAGCGATTGTTTACAACTAAGCGACTCAGGTGCTGCAACCGGTAGAACAAATGACAAGGTTGTTGTCGTTTGTTTACATCCGCGTTGTTAGTAAAGTTTACTTCCGAGTATCGGACATAAAAGACCAATGACTGGTCTGGCGAGTGCCGTATTATTATCAGTCATCGCAGTAACATGTTTCGGTTCGGGTTAGTTATATTATAGTTAAGATAGGTCAGGGAAAGTAATAAAGTGTAAAGAGTTTTCAATTATTTCGAGTGTTCTTATTTATTCGCAAGTCTTCCCTTTTGGGGCACGACAATTGGCGGAGCCGGTAAAAGTTTAAGTGAGGTATGGTGATTTTTGTTTTTGGTGTTTTTTAATATAATTAATTTTTTTTTTAGCGGTTTTTAGGTATTGTGATTTTCGAAATTAATTTTTGTTATTCTGGGAGTTAACGCTTTTTAGCTGCTCCATTTTTGCTTAAACAAGTTGTACGTTAATTAAATAGGTGCAAAGCCTTATTTGGCTTCGCCATTTATTTAACATTATTTTTTAGCTGCTCCATTTTTGCTTAAACAAGTTGTACGTCATTTGGCTTCGCCATTTATTTAACATTATTTTTTAGCTACTCCAGCATACATTGATGAGATCGAGGAGTTGTGCTTTTACAAGCTACACCCGCATCCCGTACAAAAACCATTCTTTCAGATAAAATGCGTTAAAATTAAGATGTGATAAATTTAGGAGTAATTTATAAGGTGAAATATTTGTAAATAATTGTTGATAGAGGTATGTGTTTTAACTACGTGAAAGTTAGTGATATGAATTTCATCAGTTTTTAACGTCACGTAATACCGTCGTGTTATCCTCACGGAAAAAGCTTTGTTTAGGCGTACTTTCGCGGCTAAATGTTTTCGAGTTCCACGCGGTTAAGTAGGAAGAAAGTTTTAAGTAAAGTATGATTTGTTGTATTCTCATTGGGTGCATCTGAATAATAAAAAATAAAAAATTAAAAAATATTGGATTTGTTTTGGATAATTTTGTTGTTGGGCGATAGGAGACTAAGGATAGTAGATAGTAAGAAGACTAATCGTTATTTCGTTTAATGGTCTCGAGTATAGTGACGGTAATTTCAGTTGTTTTATATAGGGATCGGAGTTATCGAAAATAATTCTGGTCAAGAGGTTGAGTCTAGTTGGGTTTACAATAAGGATAGAAGTTGTGGGGAATAATCCGTGGCAGCGTATCAATGTCTGCATGGTGCTAGCTTTGTTATATATATTAAATGTCCACAGGTAGGAGCAATATATTAACTAGGGAGGAATTAGCACGCTATCAGGCTCAGGAAAGGGAATTAGAACTGAAAGCACAGGAACTTAAGAAATTCCAGACAATATTGCAGAGTTATGAACAAGACTGGCAATATATCGAGGAGCATATAACGGGAGAGTTACGGAAAAGGTGGACAGAAAAAGAGGCAAAGAAAATACTGGAGGAACTGAATGAGAGTGCTAAAAAAAGTACAAAAGGCGAAGCGTTAGATCTACTTGTGACAGCACGATTCGAAGTTATCCAGAGCCGTGAAATAGAAGCAGAACAAACATTGGAAGAAACCCAGAAGGAGAAAAAATGGCTCTTAAAGAATATAGACTCGCTAAAGGTACAGCTAAAAGAGGCCGAAGAAGCTACAGCAGAACTAGAGAAAGAACTGGGGCTCGATAGATCTTCACAGAGAAGTCCGAATCAAGATATTAATAAAGCGAACACGAGTAAGGGGTTCAGGTCAAGGAAATTATTATTCTGGGAACAACCTAAGGAGCAGAAGCAACATTCAGAAACAGAGCAAAGTAGAAAAAAGAAACAGGAGTTAGCGCCGAGTAGAAAAGAGGGAAGCGAACGAAACCAGATAATTCCAGAGGAAAGAAACATATCCGGGGAGAACAGTCAGCAAGTCAATATGACAGACGTGCACGAAAAGGTAATGGATCTAGTATCCAAGTATGTGCCCATGCTATCCGGTGAAAGATCATCCAGGCTCTCGAAGGAGGTATATCGCTTCCTGAGTTGTAGTAAAGAACTACACGATCGACTGACGGAAGAAGAACAGCAGATCTTCATTAGCTTACATGCCTAAGAAATCTTTTAGTGAATTGCGAACAGAAATGCTGGCATTCAGGCAGAGACCCGGCGAAGATATCAGGGAGTTCGCAGACCGGATGAAAGAATTGCTCGATCTGATAAAAACGGCGGTCTCGGCAAAATACCCGGGAGGAGATAGAGGTCTGATTACAGAGTTGGAGGCAGATGCCGTAGCGACATTCAAAGCAGGCGTTAGGCTTAAACCGACTCAAGTATGATGAGCGCTTAGTGGAGCAATCGACGATTACGATAATAATTTACCTCGCATGGTAATTATTATGTAAAGCGATTGTTTACAACTAAGCGACTCAGGTGCTGCAACCGGTAGAACAAATGACAAGGTTGTTGTCGTTTGTTTACATCCGCGTTGTTAGTAAAGTTTACTTCCGAGTATCGGACATAAAAGACCAATGACTGGTCTGGCGAGTGCCGTATTATTATCAGTCATCGCAGTAACATGTTTCGGTTCGGGTTAGTTATATTATAGTTAAGATAGGTCAGGGAAAGTAATAAAGTGTAAAGAGTTTTCAATTATTTCGAGTGTTCTTATTTATTCGCAAGTCTTCCCTTTTGGGGCACGACAATTGGCGGAGCCGGTAAAAGTTTAAGTGAGGTATGGTGATTTTTGTTTTTGGTGTTTTTTAATATAATTAATTTTTTTTTTAGCGGTTTTTAGGTATTGTGATTTTCGAAATTAATTTTTGTTATTCTGGGAGTTAACGCTTTTTAGCTGCTCCATTTTTGCTTAAACAAGTTGTACGTTAATTAAATAGGTGCAAAGCCTTATTTGGCTTCGCCATTTATTTAACATTATTTTTTAGCTGCTCCATTTTTGCTTAAACAAGTTGTACGTCATTTGGCTTCGCCATTTATTTAACATTATTTTTTAGCTACTCCAGCATACATTGATGAGATCGAGGAGTTGTGCTTTTACAAGCTACACCCGCATCCCGTACAAAAACCATTCTTTCAGATAAAATGCGTTAAAATTAAGATGTGATAAATTTAGGAGTAATTTATAAGGTGAAATATTTGTAAATAATTGTTGATAGAGGTATGTGTTTTAACTACGTGAAAGTTAGTGATATGAATTTCATCAGTTTTTAACGTCACGTAATACCGTCGTGTTATCCTCACGGAAAAAGCTTTGTTTAGGCGTACTTTCGCGGCTAAATGTTTTCGAGTTCCACGCGGTTAAGTAGGAAGAAAGTTTTAAGTAAAGTATGATTTGTTGTATTCTCATTGGGTGCATCTGAATAATAAAAAATAAAAAATTAAAAAATATTGGATTTGTTTTGGATAATTTTGTTGTTGGGCGATAGGAGACTAAGGATAGTAGATAGTAAGAAGACTAATCGTTATTTCGTTTAATGGTCTCGAGTATAGTGACGGTAATTTCAGTTGTTTTATATAGGGATCGGAGTTATCGAAAATAATTCTGGTCAAGAGGTTGAGTCTAGTTGGGTTTACAATAAGGATAGAAGTTGTGGGGAATAATCCGTGGCAGCGTATCAATGTCTGCATGGTGCTAGCTTTGTTATATATATTAAATGTCCACAGGTAGGAGCAATATATTAACTAGGGAGGAATTAGCACGCTATCAGGCTCAGGAAAGGGAATTAGAACTGAAAGCACAGGAACTTAAGAAATTCCAGACAATATTGCAGAGTTATGAACAAGACTGGCAATATATCGAGGAGCATATAACGGGAGAGTTACGGAAAAGGTGGACAGAAAAAGAGGCAAAGAAAATACTGGAGGAACTGAATGAGAGTGCTAAAAAAAGTACAAAAGGCGAAGCGTTAGATCTACTTGTGACAGCACGATTCGAAGTTATCCAGAGCCGTGAAATAGAAGCAGAACAAACATTGGAAGAAACCCAGAAGGAGAAAAAATGGCTCTTAAAGAATATAGACTCGCTAAAGGTACAGCTAAAAGAGGCCGAAGAAGCTACAGCAGAACTAGAGAAAGAACTGGGGCTCGATAGATCTTCACAGAGAAGTCCGAATCAAGATATTAATAAAGCGAACACGAGTAAGGGGTTCAGGTCAAGGAAATTATTATTCTGGGAACAACCTAAGGAGCAGAAGCAACATTCAGAAACAGAGCAAAGTAGAAAAAAGAAACAGGAGTTAGCGCCGAGTAGAAAAGAGGGAAGCGAACGAAACCAGATAATTCCAGAGGAAAGAAACATATCCGGGGAGAACAGTCAGCAAGTCAATATGACAGACGTGCACGAAAAGGTAATGGATCTAGTATCCAAGTATGTGCCCATGCTATCCGGTGAAAGATCATCCAGGCTCTCGAAGGAGGTATATCGCTTCCTGAGTTGTAGTAAAGAACTACACGATCGACTGACGGAAGAAGAACAGCAGATCTTCATTAGCTTACATGCCTAAGAAATCTTTTAGTGAATTGCGAACAGAAATGCTGGCATTCAGGCAGAGACCCGGCGAAGATATCAGGGAGTTCGCAGACCGGATGAAAGAATTGCTCGATCTGATAAAAACGGCGGTCTCGGCAAAATACCCGGGAGGAGATAGAGGTCTGATTACAGAGTTGGAGGCAGATGCCGTAGCGACATTCAAAGCAGGCGTTAGGCTTAAACCGACTCAAGTATACCTTATGGGTCGGAAATTTGAATCGCTAGAAGGGGTACAGGAGGAAGCTACATATTACGAAAAGGATGCTCAAAGGCTTCAAGTAAGGGGTCCGGAAGGGGTACAGGAGGGCTGGAGGCCCAATACTATAAGGACACAGAACAGATGGAGAACAGATGAGGCTAGCTGCGATAGACCCCAACAACCTAGACGAGAAATTTATTCTACAGCTAGGCTGGCATCGCCCACAACCTATCAAGGACCACCAGCGAAGGCAGCCCCGCCCAGGATCATTCATTATTTCAAATGCGGTCAGCCTGGGCACATGGCTAAAGAATGCCAGTGGGGAAAGCAGCCTCCTTACTGCACTAAGTGCAACAACTATGGACATGGTACACTCAGTTGCAAGAAGCAAAATGTTAGGTTCGCAGATGCATCAGTCAATATTCCTGTCTTAAAAAATACTTAGCGGAGCATGGAGGGCAACAGTTGGGAAACGGGGAGCGGCAGCTGGGGAGCTTTCCCCCAGCTGCCTTCCACTAACGGTCTTGGAGAGGGTAGGCGTATCTAGAGTAGGAAGCAATGAAATGGAATTAAGTCTAATGAATAACTGCATCATCACGGTCGAAGCCGACATAGGTTTAGAAGGTAAGTTATCATTGTTAGTAGACACGGGATCTACATGCAATTTAGTTAAGATAAATCGGGTAAGAAAAGATACACCAGTGCAAACGCAGAAGAAAATAATAATTGGCGGCTTGTTTGGAGCTCAAAGAAGCTCAATAGGAACTTGCGAAGCCAAGATGCGCGTGGGAAATAAGGTGCAGACATTACCTTAGCAAGGGAGAAATGCCTTCAGGAAAAGGTGTACAAGCCAGAAATATTAGAGCTCAAGGGAACTCCCCCAAGTAAAGTAAAACAAAGAATAGTGGATCAAATCGCCGCCTTGAAGAATATTATAACCAGTGTGGAAACAGCGTCCAATAATATAAGCAAATATCTTGGCTCTCGAGGACAGTCTCAGAAAGCGAGAAAAACGCGGATAATACGAATATCCAAGAAGGGGAGATTAGGAATATACCGGTAGCGGAAAGTTCAGGGCTCTAGCAATGGCCAGAATGTGCCTTGGCTTCAGCACATAGCATAGAGATAAAAACAAAGAAAGAAGTAGGGGCAAGATGGCCAGAGGAAATGTGGGGCCAACCACAAGCAAACAAAATAAAGGAATGGGATAAGGAAGCGGACTATCCGCTGACGGCGGTCGAAATTCAATCTCTTCCGACCACTAACTGTGCAGGAGCTTCAGGTGGTAAAAGACCTTGCTGTAGTGTTGGCACAAAACCAATGCAGCACGCGTTTAGGATCACAGGTACACAGCAAGCGGCGATGCGCTTATAGCCAAGAACAGAACAACTGGTAAAAATTCAGGTAGAAAGTAACGATGAACTGGTTTGTATGGCAGAAGAAATCAGTCCGGGGATATACTGCGGCAATACTATTGTTAGACCAAAAAATGGCCAGGCATATGTAGGTATCGTTAACGCCAGGACGGAGCCAGTTGAAATTGTTAATTTTAGACCCAAGCTGGAAAAGTTAGATAGGTATCTGGTGAAGCCACTGAAGAAGGAGCCAGGTACATTAAAAATAAATCAGCAACGGCTTAAGTTGATGAAACAGTCTGTGGGGCTGGGGGAAAGGCTGAATTCGGAAGAGAAAGAGGCAGTAATGCAAATCTGTTACGAATACAGCGATGTCTTTCACTTGCCTGGAGATAAGTTGACATACACACCAACAAAAAATGTTCAAACTCCCCTTGATGGCTAATACCGGGCCCATAAATAAAAAACAATACAGAATGCCTGAAGCCCACAGAGAGGAATGCCAGGATCAACTTAAAAAGCTGTTAGAGGAAGACATAATTGAGCACAGCAATAGCCCCTTTAATTTTCCAGTGCTATTAATACCGAAAAAAGGAACCGACGAAGCAGGTAAGCGAAAGTATAGACTGTGCGTGGATTTTCGAGAGCTTAACAAAGTCTGTATCCCTTTTCTTACCCACTACCACGGATTGAGGATATCCTGGACAGGCGGGTCATTCTAGGTACTTTACTACCTTAGATCTTGCCAATGGTTATCATCAGGTGTTGGTGGACCCAGCAGATCGCGAAAAGACTCATTTAGCACAAATTTCAGCCACTTCCATTACAAGAGATTACCATTCGGGTTAAAAACAGCGCCTCCATTCTTTCAATCTTTATTAAACGGGATATTAACAGGCCATCAGGGTATTAAATGCTTTGTGTACCTTGACGACGTAGTAATATTTGCGGAAAATTTGGATGAGCATAATGAAAAGCTACGGGAATTATTTCAACGTTTTAGAGAACATAACTTGAAGCTACAACCTACAAAATGTCAATTCCTGAAAAAGGAGGTAGTATACCTTGGGCATGTTTGCTCAGAGAAGGGTGTACAACCTGACAAACGGTTAGTAGAAGTGGTACAAAACTTCCCACGACCAAAAACAGAGAGGCAGGTCCAGTCTTTCTTGGGGCTGGCAAATTACTACCGTAAATTCGTTCCGAATTTTTCAAAGATTTTGATCCTAATTAAAAAACTTTTGAGGAAAAAGGTGAAGTTCAATTGGGGCCAGAATGTGAGAATTCCTTTAAGGTGATTAAAGATGCTCTAACATCACCACCAGTATTAACTTACCCGAATTTTGATAAGGAGTTCACAGTCATCACGGATGCAAGTGGGGAGTCACTCGGAGCGGTCTTGGAACAAGAAGGTAGGCCGGTGAGTTATGCCAGCCGCACGTTGAACCAAGCCGAAAAAAATTACTCCACCACGGAACGGAAATTGCTAGCCATTGTATGGGCAGTACGTAATTATAAATGCTACCTGCTTGGGAGACATTTTATAGTTTTAACTGACCATCAACCTCTCCGAGGAATTTTTAAGGTTAAGGACACCACATCTCGCATGGTGAGGTTCCACCAAAAACTATCGGAGTATGATTTTGAGATTGTCTACAAGAAGGGAAAATAAAATGGCAATGCAGATGCACTTAGCAGAATTCCACAAGGTATAGACCAAGATGAAGACAAGTCTGGTAGGGAGTACCCGTGCCTCGCAATTACCCGAGCGCAAGCTGGAAGGAAGAAAGACCAAGAAAACCAGAAAAAGCAGCCTTCTCGAGAATCCGAAGAGGAATGGGATGACATAGATGAGTCTGAGATAAAAGAAATAAGGCTCCAGAAAAACACAAGACCCAAGTATATAACGGACCCAGGGGACATAGGGATTATATTGAGAGATTTTCATGACTCACGGTTCGGGGGACACTTCGGAAGGAACAAATTTCTGGAAAGGGTAGAGCGTTTCTTTCATTGGAGGGGAATGAAGAATGATATCTCTAAATATGTTCGGCGCTGTACGAAATGTCAGCGAAATAAACATTCTAAGACCAATAAAATGCCGTTAGTAATAACAGAAATTTCGGAGAAGCCTTTCGATAAAGTATACGTTGATCTAGTTGGCCCGCTGCCGACAAGTCACAACGGAAATAAGTATATTTTGTCCATGATGGATGATCTCACTAGGTTCGTCGATTTTGTAGCAATACCAGATCAAGAGGCGAATACCGTGGCCCAGGCCTTATTCGAACAAATACTTAGTAGATACACATTACCCAAAGAGCTTGTAACAGATTAGGGTGCAAACTTTACGGGCGAAGTCATGAAAGCATTGTGCAAATTACTAATGATTAAGAAACTGCAAACTACCGCTTATCATCCTCAGTCAAATGCAGTAGAAAGGCAGCATTCGACACTTGCCAATTATCTGAGGAGTTTTCTCGATGAGGAACCTAGAAACTGGGACGAATTTTTGAGGACGGCAGCGCATGCTTATAATAACACAATGCATATGGGTACTAAACTGACGCCAATGGAAACCTTGTTCGGGTTTGTATCCGAAGTTCCTAGTACCTTGCAACGTAAAGCAGAGCCAGTGTACAATGCCGACAGGTATCATGCTGTCCTGCGGCTTAAATTACAGAGAGCTTTCGAAATAGCTTGGAAAAATTTACAGAAAAGTAAACTCACGGCAAAAACGTACTACGACAGATCAACTAGGATAGAACCTCTCCATGTAGGAGACAAGGTTTTGGTCAAAGATTTAGCGCGGACTGGAAAACTAACATCAATTTTTAAGGAAACCTACGAGATAATATACATACACAACCCGGAGAATATAACAATACTCCAGGGCAGAAAACTCAAGCGGGTACACGCGAATCGCTTGAAAAAATTTCAAGATTAATTTTAATTTCCTTTTAATTTGACATCCAATTTGCTTTTATTGATGACTAATCAATTTAAATTTTCCAGAAATAACATCCCACAAACCCAGAGACGCAATAGGAACTGAGGGTCGCAGCAGTTTTTGTTTCTATCCGTCTAGGTTGAGCCAATACCAGCACGAGAAGCGTTTTGTGTTGTTAGGAGAAGAAAAGGCGAAAGAGGTGGAATAAGTTAAAAAAAAAAGTAAAGAGGTCCTGGGAAAATATATGTATACCTAAGAATTAGTAAAATTCAAATACAATAATAAAAAAAAATAATAATACACCTTGCGAATAAGAAAATAGGATAAGGAGGTTGCCAGTAGTTTACAGTAGAGATAAGTTTCAGTAGTAATCGGGAACTCCAACACCATGAAGACGGTAATTGTGTCAATCTTGGCATGTATAGCGGTCATAAATGCAGAGAATGTGGGCTACACCATACAGCCGATAGCAGATTCCGGAGTACTATTTGAACAAATAGGGAAGGTCAACTTTTATACCAAGCATTGGACCATCTTGTCGAGACTAGAGGTACCTGATTTATCGAAGGAGCTTGTATTCGCCAACAACTGCAGCAATCTCATCACGCGACTATGTGCCGAGATCAGTCATTCCGGAATAGTCAAATGCGAGGTAGCGGCAAAGGAGATAAGAAGCTGGGTAGCTAAAATCAAACGACAGCATGAGGAACTAGCCCATCATACGCACGAAGAAGAGACAGTTCGTCGCAAAAAACGTTCCTTCTTTGATGGAATAGGTTCAATGTTCAAGACTCTATTCGGAACGATGGATCACGCAGATTCAGAAGAGATACATGCATCATTAGACGAGATAAACGGAAAAGAGAACCGGACGTTTAACCTCCTCAAAGAACAGACTACTGTAGTAAAATCAACCCTGCACCTATTTAACGTATCGCGGGTTCAAGCGGCAATAGAACGAGAGGAGTTGAAAAATAAGATTTCAGCTATCATAAAAATGCAGAGAAATGAAAGCGAAGAGCTAACCGCATTACAGCTGAGACTAGAGCTGAACGAAATCATTACAATGATGATTCTCCAGCGAAGAGAAATCAGTTACTCTTTAGATACTTTATCAGATATGCTGGTCTCACTAAGCATGGGAAAGCTACACCCACTAATAATCCATGCGAAGGAGATAACGGAAATCATGCGTAATGCCACACGACAGTTGGACCTGGATGAGAGATTTCAAAATTTTCAAATTCTAAATCAGATTGCGAAGGTAGAGGCTCTGCAAATAAATCAACAAATCTTGGTTAAAATTGAGATTCCTCAACCTCAACGAACATCATTTGATCTACATAAAGTATATACAATACCGGCCGCAGTAGGTGAGGAAGGCTTTCACATTTATGAACTTGACGCTGAATTCGTGGCAGCAAACAACCACGAGCGACAGTATGTGCTGCTGAGTCTTCCGCAACATAACAAATGCCAGAAGATCTTGACCAGCGCGGACAATCCACAACTACTGTGTCCACAGCTGGGTCCAACAATCACTGCCATAGGAGACAACTGTGTACTGAACCTTTTCCGGAGTTTTAATGTAAACACTAGGGCATGCAAAGAAAGAATAGTTCCAAAATGGAATAGCCTCGTTAGAATGGTGACTAAAAATCACTGGCTCTTCGTGATGTCTGATGAGACTAAGCTGGAGGTAAATTGCAGGAACATGCCAACTGCGATAGGAAAGCTGTCATCCACAGGTGTGCTAACTACAGAGGAACAGTGCCATCTGCAGATAGGAGATTGGTTGATATACTCAGAGGAGAGCGCGAGGCGCAACATAACACTTTGGCAGCCAACTAGATCAGAGCTCCCAGCCTGGGATGTCATCACAATGCAAACCAAATCACGGAAATCGGAAATTTTAGAAGATAAAAAAAATGGAGTGAAGCTGTTAGCAACCGACAACTTTAATCAGGCATGGAGGGATCAAGAAGCTGATATAAATAGAGTCCAGGAAGCCATTAAGCAGGAGGAAACCATCAGGCAAGTTATTCCTCATCATATACATCTAGCAGCTACATCAATTACGGGGTGTTTATGCATCGTCACTCTTGCAATATTAGCAGGAATTTTGATCCATCTGAGACGTTGGAAGAAAAGACAGACAATAAAGAGCACCAGTCGACTGTCGAGGTTGCCGACCATCCAGATGTCTAAACCAGTCCGAAGTATGCAAAAGGAGCCATCGCTGGAAAAAGCAGAACCGAACATTAGCATCGAGGTCATCCCCACAACAGTCAATATACCTACAACATCCCTGCCAAACGTCGTGAAAAAACAACTGGTGCAGTTGGAGTGACCACATTAGGGTAGTAGAAAATTTAAAAATAGAAGTGATAGGATAGTTTTGTAAAATATAGGGAGCAACCCGTGTAGATAGAAAGCAAGGTAAAGCGAAGCAAGGCCATAGAATTGTAATCATTGGAGAGATTTGTTGATATAAGTTATAGTAAAAGGAATTTATTTTTGTGTTTTTGAATTTTTGTTATTATATAGTATTATACAGTAAGTAATGATTTCTAACAATCTAATACGTGTAAGGTAATTAAGGAGAACAATAGGTTAATCATAAAATTTTAATGTAATAGAAATAACTTAGAGATGGGAAACTAAAAAGTAGACTCAAGAAAGATAAAAACGAAAAGATTAATGAATATAAAGGAAAATAATATGTTAACAGTGTTGAAAACCAAACGAAGAGGTTGTTAAAAATAAGAGTTAAGAAAAGATTGAAAATTTAGAAGAAATATAAGATTTAAAGAGAATATATGGTCAAAGTTTTTTTTTTAAAAAATAGGAGTTAAAGAAAGAAAGTTGTAAAGAAGACAAGAATGAGAAGAAAAAGAAAAGAACAAAAGTAAAGATTTTTAAAGTAAAAAAAAAAATAAAGAAATATATGTTAAAAAGAGTTATACAGATAAATTAAAAAATTATAAGTAAAAATAAATATGTGTAATCGAAAAGTAAAGAAAAGATAGCATACAGGTGGTAAGAAAGAAAAACCATATAAAAAGATAAAAATGTAAGAAGAGATAAATCAGAAGATTTATATTTATATGTAAGAAAAATGTAAGGCAATCTGAACCGAACGGAGACCAAAAATATTTTCAATTTTTAAGACTGTTGCACTTGCAGATCTAGTTCCCTGCGGAAACTAGTTTTTCCAAGGGGGAGGGATGTGATAGCCCAATATACGGAAGATTCTTCCAACAGCCAAGGGCATTACAGCGAAATAATCAGCAATTGCTAAACAATAACCTCGCATGGTATTGTTCTGCAACTGTCGGTTGTTTTGCTGATTAGCCCAACAGCTGGCTGCGATGAGCGCTTAGTGGAGCAATCGACGATTACGATAATAATTTACCTCGCATGGTAATTATTATGTAAAGCGATTGTTTACAACTAAGCGACTCAGGTGCTGCAACCGGTAGAACAAACGACAAGGTTGTTGTCGTTTGTTTACATCCGCGTTGTTAGTAAAGTTTGCTTCCGAGTATCGGACATAAAAGACCAATGACTGGTCTGGCGAGTGCCGTATTATTATCAGTCATCGCAGTAACATGTTTCGGTTCGGGTTAGTTATATTATAGTTAAGATAGGTCAGGGTAAGTAATAAAGTGTAAAGAGTTTTCAATTATTTCGAGTGTTCTTATTTATTCGCAAGTCTTCCGTTTTGGGGCACGACACAAGAACCCGAGTGAAGGAACAGTTTTTTGCTGCATACGTTTGTTGTGTGTAGCACCGCATTGCAACTCACGATTTTTATAGTCTGACGAGATTACATTTATGCCCTCACGGGCAGCCACATACATTTAATTTACGAATATTTTTCTGGTATGCATTAATTGCTTTCAACCTCCAAAGATGTGGTTCGTTCTAGTCTAAGAGCCCGCAGTAAATTTTTGGTGCGAAATATAATCAAAAAATTTATGAATACGTATTAAGTTAAAGGAAAAGCAATGTCAAAAACAATCGTCTGGCAGGAAATCTCCGCGTCCTAAGTGAGTAATAGTATGTTGAAAACACCTTTTTTCAAAACTGAAATACGTATTATAACCGCTTAATGCACGTCTTAACAGAGAGGTTTTCCCTGAGCACAAATATGTAGGTCCAAGACGGTTTGCGCGCGGCTAACCCCTTGCCAGACGAAGTTAAAGTACTGAAAATTTCGGATTTTCCAATAAATGATGACATCAAGAAGGTTCGCCATCCTTAACTCTACTAATTGAGTTTGTTGGTTTCTGTATATACAAGTTGAGAAAGATGTCGTGAGTTTATTGGTTTCTGTATATATAACTTGAGAAAGACGTGGTGAGTTTCTTGGGATTGGAAGGAACAGAAATTGGGAAAGAAGACATTTCAAAGCCCCCTCTTTTATTGTATGTTGTCATTGTATTTGTCCGAAGTTTTTGAATTACAATAATAAGCGAAAACTATTTTACTTTGTTTGTATATTGAATAAATATGGCCAATATATATGTGCTAACATACGGAAGAATTTATAACCGAAAAATTATGCTAAAAATCCACCGCCGAAACTTAAGAGATGCAACAGATTCTTTTAAACATCCCCGAAGAAAGATTTGTTGAGCTTTTCCGGCGTACCATAGACGGAGTAATAGAATTACTAATCGAATAAAGTCCACATATAAAGCCTTCACACATATAATAGCAATAATATAAGATGATGTTGCGCGGTATTGTCCATATATAACATAAGTTCTTCAGGACAAACTTATGAAAAAGTCTATAAAGAGAATTGCACATGAGATGTTCTCTATTTGACAATTACAGAAACGAGCTTAAGAATACTTACCATTTTCAAGAACTACTTTTTGAGCTCTCGGAGTAAAAAACTATTTAATCGTGTTACTCTGCTACATTTGTCTATCGGCTCATTTTGATATCAATGGCATGATCAACCAACAGAATAGTATATATATTTAGGTACTGAATATCTTTGTTTAATCAATTAGGGACTATTAAATCTCCTCAAAGAAAGTGAGGCATGAAATCCAATTCCCAACTTTCAATAAATAATATAACATTTAATGAAATCAATGCTTTTTTGTCCTCTTTTAGAAGTTATTGAAAATAAAAATTTGAACTTATTTTTAGGATAGTTGCAATTCTTTTAGTCGAGAAATGTAGTTGGAAGCTACAAAATGATTCTACCACAAAGCTAATCGAATGTATAACCATTTGTAATGCATCAACATAGCATAGATGCATATGCTAAAAATCAAAAGGTGTAAACGCAACAAGCATGGACATCGGTAATTTCATTCATAAAGATTCATAAAATATCGCGCATGACTAAAAAACGTGAACTTACAAAGGCAATGCACTTGAGTGTGGCACGCTTCAATTGCTGACCTGACAATGAGCCCGAATACCCGGAATGCTAGGAATGTGCAATACGTTTGATAGTACATTAATTATTATTGGATTTTGATACACCAGGTCAATAACTGGTATAGCAATAATTGTAAAACAAATTGAATTGACCAATTTCACACAGTAGGTAGAGATGATTATGAATAACTTCAGATTATATTAGTAAGTTGATTTGAATAATAAAGATACAGTACGTTTTGGACAGAAGCTTGTGTTTTAATTATTGAGCGATCTCCTCGTTAACTTAGGCAGTCTTTGACGCCATCTCGCCTGCACTCGAACACATACATATATGCTGAGCTTTCTAATGATCAATACTGAGGCAGTCTCTGACGCCTGCATACGCTGTGTAAATTTGCCTGTGCAATCTCGTCAATATCCAGAGACAGTCTCTGACACCAGCAACCTGTATATAGATCGGTGGAATTATCAAAGCAACCATCCATAAGACGACGATTATAGTACCAGCATTACACATTTTTTCTGTATATGTTTGATTGATACCTACTATCATACCGACTACTAATTTATTTTATTCATATGAGGAACTAAAATCTCTTCAAAACAGTTATGTGTCACAAGCATTTAATTTAGTATTCGTTTCCTGATGCGATTGACATAATTCCTGATAAAAAAGTATTGTTTATTACAAAGTTAAGACAGTCCAGACCTCTAGCGTATTCATCTCTAATGTAAATGTATAGTATTGACAGAGTCAAATCCGGAATTCATGTATTTTGGGGCAAAAAGTAATTGAAACAGTGTTAGTATATAGTTCTTTTAAATTGCCATTTTTATGAAATCCTATACATCTCATCCAGTAGCTTAAGAATTACCTCTAGATTTTTCTTTCAAGTATTGTTATTTTTCATTATAATTTCTGTATAACGGCGGAACGTATCTCAAAATTAATTTTCCTATCTTAAAGCATTCTGACAAGAAAGGAGGAAAGATCTAATAAGATAATACAGGACTAAACAAAATATTGATAAATACGTCAACGGTTGACAATTTCTTTATTCAATTGAAGATGCAGACGCGTCACTGTGAAATGATAACTGCTGAGAAGTAAAGACTACTGAAACCCTGCCCACCATAGCGATCTGTAATGAATAATAATAAAAGGCACAAATGAGAACACGTCTCGTGAAGTAAAGCGTAAGGCATACGCATAAAATTCACACACACATTCTTCTCAAAAAAACAAACCCTCCTAGACCGTATACGATTCATGGTCACCCCGAGAACACAATGCATTATACTAGTCCTAATATTCTATTATGTAGGTCACCAGGTAATCCAATCTAGACCTTTGTTCTGCCCGTAGTCAGAACGATCACGCAAATTATTTATTTAATAATCAGAGTAGTAAACACAGATTAACTCTAATAACTCTAATAATTTAAACTACTAGGCTACAAAAGAAAGTTTGGAGAAGACAGAATTATATATTAAAAGAGCTACAACAAAGGCTCTATAAAGAAAAGTATACAAAATTAAAAAAATTAAAATAGTAGTAGTAGTAGAGCAGGAGAAATTTAAAGGTAACAAAGGAAATTATTAGCAAATATAAGTATGTGGAGGCGAGTAATCCACAATAAAGAAATTACAAAAATATGATGTTACAAGTAATAAGATACAAAGAAAGAGAAACAAAAATGAAATACCTTAAGCAATAATAATCAAAACTACTAAAAAATAAAAAATTAAATTATAATAATGGAGAGCATGAAAAGAAAAGCAAAAAAAAAAAAAAATAAGAGGTAAAAAGGCAACTGAGCAAGACAGGATTATCCATCAAACAGATTGGAGTACGGTCAAACCAAAGGGAATAGTGGAGGACGGAAATTCAATCACATAATTGGAAATTTTAGTAATTAATGACTGATCTCAAGCCGGGTAAGCTTTCTGCGTTTTTCCAGTGATAACAAGTTAAATTTCACAAGTCTGTCATTATATTCAAGAACGGAATTTTCTAATTTAAATAATAATATCCTGGTAAATCTGCGCTGAACAGTTTCTATTTGCAAACTATAGGAAGGATAAAATGGATTCCAGACTTGACTAGCGTATTCAAGGGTGCTTCTATAACTACAGAATTGTAGAGAGTAATATAGGAGGATATTGATTTGAATGATTCACACGTACGGAATATGAAACCCATAAGACGAAAGGACCTAGAGGTTATGTGTGCAGAAAAAAGGAGCTTGCGATCAAATATTACTCCCAAATCTTTGATCTCCTCCACCCTAGGGATAGATGTATTGTGAATTTGGTAGTCAAAGCTAATAATATCATGTTTACGATGAAAAGAGATACATTGGCATTTGCGAACATTTATTTCAATGCAATTATCGCGATACCATTTCTCCATTTGGAGTAAGTTTTTTTATAGGGAGACACAGTCAGTAACGTTATTGATAATACTGAAGATCTTCGTATCGTCTGCAAATATTAAGCAGCTGGATGAAAATAAGGATGGTAGGTCATTTATGTAGATTAAAAATATCAGGAATACAAGTATTGTACCCGGGGACACCTGATATATGTTTGAAAGGAGAAAATTATTGTCCATTAAAGACAACGATACTATCCCTGTATTGCAAGTAAGATAAAAATAGCGAGATAGTGAAAACCGATCTGAGCGATTTTCAAAAGACATAGTTTGTGATTAATTTTATCAAAAGCCGTGCTAAAATCAGTGTGAATGGAATCAATCTGTGTGTTATCATCAAGGGAGGTGGCTACAAAGTCAGTAAAGAGGGTCAGGTTGGTTACTGTAGAACGTCCTGGTAAGAAACAATGCTGCTGCTCCGATATTAAAATTTTAATCTGTGGCAGCTGATTGTAGAGCACTTTTTCAAATATAAGCGCAAGTGTGTTGGAGATTGATATAAGACGATAGTTAATGACTAGTTTTCGGTCACCGGATTTAAATGTAGGCAAACCATAACATTTTTTCAACATTTCAGGATATGTATTCCTATTAATACCAAATCAAATAGTTTGCTAAGTGGACCGGCAAGGCTGGATGCACATTTTTTGTACACAATACTAGGAATACCATCAGGTCTAGGATTTTTATTGCAGTCAAGTGAGATACTTAAGACAGTTTCAGATGAGATAGCTGTTAATTTAATATTAGAATAGTGGGAATTCCGAAGAGGAGTGAAAGTGTCGGGTTGTGTGGTAGAAAAAAACGGAAGTGAAATGATTGGAAAACATATCACATATACGCAAAGGACAAGGTTTCATCATTAAACGCTAGTTCTTTAGGGTATATATTAGATCCTTTCAAATTCTTGCTGAAAGACCAGAAAGTCCTTAGGTTCTCATTGAGTGAACGCTCAGTACTTTCGACATATCGCTTATAACATTCCGATGTAAGAGATATAGTCATCAAAACTACTGAGGAATTCATTAAAATTATCATAGTTACCTTTTCGGAAATTTATTGTTTTGACAGATATATCTCGAGCACATTTAAGATTCGCGAGATGCAGGTTTATATCTAGAGGGGGATGGTGAGTGTCAATCAAAGAGAGTGGGCTAAGGGATGAATGGATAACCACATTAGAAAAATAAATATTTGTCCAAATAAGATCAAGAAGCCTGCCATTAGAATTGAATATCTTGGTAAATTGTTTCATATTACACAATTCCATATTATTTAATGGAGACTGAGAAGTATTACTAAATGAGTCAAGGGGGCGCATACAATCATTAATCGTGTCTGGGATCCAATTTAAGTATGGTAAATTAAAGTCTCCTAAGAAAATAACCTTAGAATTAACAGTCAACTGCAAAATTGTTCATACACACTGGTAAAGATAGCGTTGAATGTCTCATATGTAGATTGGGGAGGGATGCAAACACAGCATATATAGAGACTACAAGTCTTCTCTTTTAAAGCCACCCATAGTACTTCATGGTCAGTCTCAAAAGATTCAATTCTATGAGAGTTAAAATCATGTCTAACTGCTATGAGACACCCACCGCCATCCTTTTTACCGGAGAGTTCCAAGTTCATATCTCTTCTAAAAATTACGTACCTATCATCAAGTAATTCACCACTATATATGCCAGCATGCAGAAATGTTTCAGTCAAGCATATTATAGAAATAATTATTAGAAACGTAGTCAAACCAACTTGTTCTAGCTTAGTACGTAATCCCCTGACATTTTGATTTATGAACATTAGCTAAAAAAGAAAGAATGGACTTGTTAAAGAGCTTGTGGGCTGGTTTTGACGAGATTGAGACATTTATCATTTACTATAGCAAAGGGTTTAGAATTTTCATCCTTTTTGAGGCCAGCATGTCTCATTAGCTCGTACAGGAATTTGTCTGTCTGTATATTTATTTATATATTTCTTTTTTACTATTTTTGACACTCTCGTGCAACCACTTTTCGTCATCACAGCGAGCTGAAATTTGGCACACAGGTTCATGTCGCGCGACAATTGAATCTGTCAAAATTTGAACTGGAAAACTTTCATGAAAAATCGAGGAAAATTCATGTAAATTTTTAAAAAAAATTCATAGTAATAGGAAAAGTCTGGAAAACATGGGAAATCGGGAAAATTCATTTTATATGGGATCGAGTTGGAATACAGCTAAAAAGCGCTGTTTAAAACGTAATTTGAATTTCAGAAAACCGTTGCAGTACTTCAACGATTTGATACTCGAAAAATTTTTGTTTTCGGATCGGCACCAAACATGACTTAAAATGTCGGTAATGATAAGCTGAACAAAACTTCCAGGCAACTACGGTGCTGACATCCAATCATCTCATCGTAACTGCCTTCAAAATTTCAAATTTTTCGAAACCTCGGTAAACCGTAGTCCGAGTTATCGAAACTGTTCGGATAATGTTCGAAGTACGGTCAGTCGATTAGAAACTCTCGAGTCGTATGGACGCAAAAAAATTCCTTTGCGAATATTCAAAAATTGACTCAAAATAAAAGAAGAAAGAAAGAAATATAAGGATAAATATAAGAAAAATTAAAGGAAAACGGAAAATTAAAAATAAAGTAAGAAACGAAAATTCAATTAGAATTAAGTAAAAATATAACTAAGTTCGGTTAAATTGATATTAGAACAATTTAGTTAATGTGAAAAAGGCAGAAAATAAAATAGGTAAAAAACGAGTTTTCAAACAAATCTGAGGCCAAGGCGCATGAAAATGTAGAAAATAAACCTTTATTCACACACAGAGGTGGACTCAAATTTTTTGATTGGGACATTTCTCTTGAATATACTTTCTCTTCATGAATCAAATCACTTATTACCTCTGATTGATCATACTGAAATATATCGGTGATTGTCAGCAAATAAACTCTGAGTCCACCTCTGTGTGTGAAGAAAAGTTTATTTTCTACTTTTTCATACGGCTTGGCCTCAGTTTTTTTGAAAACTCGTTTTTTTACTTATTTTATTCATGCATATTTTGTAGTTCTTAATCCAGATAAACTTAAATCCACTTTCATCCTTAAATTGCCTTGCCTTGAAGAATAATGCTTTCTTCTCTTTAGAAAGAAATTCGTTAATATTTATTATATTTTTCTCAGAGTAACCAAGACCATCAGTTGTCAATTTGTTGGATTCCTTATAAGCCGCTAATATACGATCCCTAACCAATTGGGAGTAATATTTAACAATGATAGGGTTAGAGTTATTTTTGGATCTACCTGTTCTACGATAAGCTTTAAGTACATTACTATCATCACTAGGTAAGTTAAACATGTTAATACGTACAATAGCAAGGGGATTATCATCAGGGTGCTGGGGAATGTTCTTTATCTCCAGAAAGTTTGTCAAAGAACGTTCTTTGAGTATTTGTTCCCTCATAGATGAGATGTCCTTATTGAGTTTAATCCTTTCAAATTCAAGGCTCTCTATTTTATTTTTATGGTCCTCAAAATCATTGACTATCTTCTTAATTTCATCGAATCCACATAAAACAGAATTGACTGAGTTGTTGAATTCCATTTGTTTCGATTTAATGTTTTCAATTTCAATAGACATTCGACGAACCACCGTCATGATACTGGAATCATCACCTTCATCACTCTCAGATCTCACAACATCAGATGATTTGCTTTTACTACAGGTTGCACATCGGAAGGCAACTGCCTCACTTTTGATTAATGAATAAGTGTGATGGAAATTATAACTCTAGCTCAAAGTCAAAATTTTCTTTATTTTATTCTCTGTTTTACCAAGAAAATTTACTACACTATAACTCGCACTCAAAAATTAGGCGTTCATTTCGATAACTGTTGCAATTTATGATTAATATTAAATGTATGTATTATAAATAATATTATTTTTAAAGGGCCAAAATGTAATTTATACTCATATGATTCACATCAAATACAACTTGTCCTGAAAATTCTGTTGTATCTGACAATATACTCACCAGCTCCGATCAAATTGGCTTTCTATTTTGTTGAGGTTTGGAATTGGGATCTTCTTTATTTCAGTTGATAACCAGAATAAGGTTGTTTATTAGCAATGTTCTTATAACAGTCCATACCCCCAATAATAATCTCTAGCTCAATTGCTAGCCAAAGTAAATTTTTAATCTAGTCGATATCCAGAGTAAATATCCTTATTTCAGCAGTCAATCAAATAAAGTAATTGTATGTTAGTAATATATTCTTATTACAATCTTTACCTACAATAAGAACCTTTAGTTCAGTTGCTATCCCAAAATAAACTCCTTAATCCAGTTGATACCCATAATAACAAGTAAAAAAGCTAGAATTGGTCTAAGACCAATTCTTAGGATACCCTAGATGAATGCCCGTATTAAATTTCGTATGGTCACCGATCTATTCAAGTATTGATTTTGAAGTTGTTTTTCGCATATATTTCTAGAACGGTTTGTCGCACAGACAAAATGATTATAACCAATTTTATAGGATTTCGTATTCTGCAGAAGTTTTTAGTACCATAAAAATGTCTTGGACTGATCGTTTTCAAAGTATACGTAAAAAACCGAAATTTTTATATGGCAACACCAAGAAAGAGTTGCCCGATTTAGTCCATTTTTGACATTTTATTTCCTAATGTAGTAAAAACATCATGTGCGAAATTTCAGCTCTCTACGTCGACGCGTTCTCAGGCAGTGACCAAATATATAGCGGAAAACGAAATTTTTATATGGCAACCCCACGAAGGAGTTGCCCGATTTGGCTCATTTTCGAACTTAATTTTACTTTTTTTTTTTAAAGTCTGTGTACAAAATTTCAGCTCTCTACGTGTTCGCGTTCTCAAGTTATCGTGCGCACAGACGGACGGACGGACGGACGGACGGACGGACGGACGGACGGACGGACGGACAGACGGACGGACGGACGGACGGACGGACGGACGGACGGACGGACATGCAAAAATCGAAATAACTTTTAATATTATGAATGGGTGTCCAATCCATTTTGCTCTACCATCATTATTTCGAGGTGTTACAAACGGAATGACAAACTTAGTATACCCCTATGATTTCATCTAGGGTATAAAAATCTATATTTTAGCAGTCAACTAAATAAAGCAGTTGAAGGTATGTTAGTAATGTATTCTTATTACAGTCGATACCCACAATAAAACCTTTATTTTAATTGCGGTCCAAAATAAAATCCTTAATCCAGTCGGAACTCAGACTAAAAATTTTTATCTTAGCTGTCAAGTAAATAAAGTGATTGTTTGTTAATATGGATTAGATTGTGAGGTGAAATAAAAATGACCAACTTGATCGATGCACTGCCAAACTAGAAAAGAGATCGAGTAAGTCAGATGGTTGTTTATATAGCCATGGGCTGCGCACGGGACCAAATAATGGCAGTCAAAAGCGCATAGCAAGTTGGCATAGCAGCTGCACTTCGTTATATATTGTTTGAAATGCAACCGTACCGTATAAAAAAAAATTGTGAATTAATTCTATTAAAGCACGACCTAATTATTAATTTAGACCTCTTGTACATTTTTTTCCTTAGGTTGGCTTATTTAGTACATTTGTCGACAAGCAATTTTTTGCTGATTTGCTAATATCATAATATATGGATTCTTATTAATCCTGACTCAATAAACAATTTGTACATTATTATGGCCACGGGAATATTCTCACAACTCTTCATAAACATAATAAACCCTTATAAAACCATTTACATCTACAACTTGTCATTTGCTAAAACTTATATGTATTGGTGAAATATGGCTATATTGTTGTCCTATTTTTTCGTTATGGAAAATGTATTATAAATTTACTTCAGAAATGTGTGACCAGGAAAACAATTTATGAAATCAGGCCTTGTCATCTAACATAATTTTGTTTACAATAATGTTTGCGTAATGTTTAAACAATAATTTTCGATATATTGGAATAAAATTTCATGCAACTTTAATTTTATTGTAAAAGTACACTTCTAGCTCTAAAAAATAGAACGCGCCTACTAAATTCTAAAAATAAATGAATTTAAATAAATATTTATTACTAAATATATTTTAAATTATATAAATAAATATTTATTATTGAATATATTTTTAATGTTAAACTCCAAATCGTAAATGAAGGAGTTAAATGTTAAAATGTTGTTCGTCGTAATATATTGTTACACTATTCAACGTTCCCTTTTGAGGAGCCCGTTAACCCTATCGTCTGGCCGAGCGGTCTCCAGTTGGATCAGGTCGGGTTCGGGCGTTCCGATTGACGACACGTGAACAAAAAAAAAACCAACATTACCTTTTCTGCTGAGTGGTCTATATACTTCGGGCTACTCCCTGGATCCTTGGAAGCCCCACTTGGGACGCTGAGTATTATCGCAACAGATCTAGAACGCCAAAAATTCAAAATAAAGAAGAAAAATAAACTTTTTGGACAATTTTACTTTATTCGCACCACTTCCTTTTTCAGATTTATTATTTTATTTCTTTCCTTTTACAACTTTTTTTCACTCGGCGTCTTTTTTGCTACTCTAACCAAACTTGAACAAACTTCTTTCTTCTCACAAAACCAAAAATTGGCCGAGACTCTATCTCGACGTATCTTTTCTACTACAATTTTTTTTTGATCTCTTACTATTCTCCTGGCCGAGCCTACTCACTGACCCCTAGGTGTGAACAGCTCCTGTGGTGAGGCCACATTCACTTATATAACTTTATTTTCTTCTA